>JAJTUV010002360.1:0-451375 GCA_021653895.1 Mastomys natalensis | reverse complement strand
TAAACTCTGCTCCCATATGGTAATGTGACTAAGACAATGAAGTCGAGTAGGAAGACCCTATGGTCCTATGCGTCCAACAAGGGCTAGCCCACATCTTGCTCTAATTCCAGAGTCAGTGTCTTTGTAGTATACCACAACTCTAAGGTGAAATAGCCAAACCACCTTTCTCATTGGGACAGAGACTCTACCATTTTAAAGGAATGATGTTAAAAAGTTATACCTAACATATATTCCTTGAAAAATGATAGGCAGAAAAGTCAAATTAAACTTTCCATATACTACCAAGAAATAAGTGAAATTAAAGTTGCAAAGTGGTTGCAAATAAATACAGCAGAGGACTCTGGAAGTGTTTGAATTAGGAGGCTGGTTTGATTATTTTAAAAAATAAGCCAGGAAAAAATTCATATCAAACAGACTGTGAAATTATATTCAGCAGTTAAAAAACCTTAGGGTTTCTGATTTGATTTGTGTACACTGTGGGTTGACATTGCTTCACTTCTCCCTTGAAATGTGACACTGTGGAAGAGGTCAGCTGTTGAATGTTTGGTTTTTGCTGAGAAAAGTTTGCCACTCCAGAGTTCCAACTTTGTTTGTCCGTGGTACTATTGACTGTGCATTTCCAGATGTCCTGAGATTCTGTCCCAACTTTGTCTTTGAATTCAAGCTGTTCTACATTTAAGAAAGGTCCTGTGCTGCAACTGGGTAAGAAGGATTGTGTAGCAATGTATTATGCTAAAATTTTTTCTTTACATTCTAAGAGATTGAAGCTTCGACATGACCTCACAGACAATGATGATACTACATCTTGAGGTCACTAAAGACTTAAGACTGACATCCTACTCTGTACTCAGCCTGTTTGCCTTACCTTCCTATAAAAGAATAATGTAACAAACCAACGCTTACTTACCTTGAATTTTCTATGCAATCCAATTTTGTAGCCTAAAAAAATGCACAGCTATAATTTTAGATAATATGTGTTCCATGCCCCTAACCCAAGATTATTCTGTGTGTATTTGTATTTGTGTTATAATAATCACATATAAAACCCAGCAAATTTATGTCTAAAACAATTTTATAAAATGGATATCTACTATAAATGTTGAAAGCATCATTTGGATATTGCTTAATAATGATTGCTTATTTGTTATCACGTCAGTTTGGATCAATAGGAGGGAAGGATTAAGTCCCTTGAAAAACTCTGCTAAAATCTTTTGTAATGAATCCCGTATTCCTTCTCCATGTGATACTCTCTGTGCTGTTCAATAAAAGATAGAAAGAGGTCCTTTGTTAAAGACATTCACTCAGACACAAACAGATATAGACACAGAAATAAATTCACAAGACAGCCTTCAGGAAGGCATATAACAGACCCATTCAACAGACAGACAGGGACAACAGAAACACAGGAAAGATGAAGTCAAAAATTCAACCTCTCTCTTGTTCAAATGATATGAAGAAGATAAACTTTATTTTAATTTACACTATTGATTCCTGTCCCTGATATAATAGCAACACATTATTGGTGACAGGTTATTATTAATGTGCTTAAACTAGCACAGGATGATAGGAAAAAAACTGAGATAATTTTTACTTTTTATTAGATAATCAAGGGGATAGGAGGAAAAAAAAATAGTCACTATAATTCAAGTTTAACTAAACAATCCCAAGAAAGTAAAAACATTTACTGTGAAGACTCAAAGAGCAAAGCAGGTCTGAATAGGAGGGTTTGAATCTGGAGAGTCTGCCAGAAAACCAAGTAGGCTGCCTGAAGGAAGACCCATTCCTGTCTCTTTGTTCTCCCAGATCCAATTCCATAGTCTCATCCCTACTGCTACAACAGAACAGTAGCTGCAGTCTTCCTTCATCCCTGCCCACATTTCCTGTGGATCCTATAGACCATCCCCTTCTAATCTCCCTCCCCAACTCATCACTGTATCCTAGACCCCAACTGTAGCAGGCATCTCCAGCTAACCTAAGGATACTCCTACCAGGGCAAAAAGTAGGCTGCAGTTAGACTCATACTTTTCCTATTTCTTTTGGGATCCAATTACCACATCCTCAATGGATCACAAAGACCTTCTGGAACCTTCTCCCCAATTCACCCCAGTTACCCAGCCTTCAACATGAACAGATATTCCCTGTGAGTACTCCAGCTGAACAGGCCAGGAAAAGAGGCAACACAGAGCCATCACACTCTGAAAATCCAAGGAGGAAACAGAAACCAAGGAAGAAAAATGCAAACCCAACAAAGGCAAACCCATTGAATCAGTACCCAGAACTTTAATAATCAGGAACCAGATCATGAGGTGTTAGCATAAAAATGCACAGGACAACATGACTCCATTAGAGCCTAGCTATCCTAGCACAACAGATCACCACTACCACCCCCGTCAATCACCACCACCACCAACAACAAAGTAACAGGAATCAACAACAAAAATTGGTCATTGATATCTCTCAATACCAAGGAGACAAAATTCCCCAATAAAAAGACGCAGACTAACTCGAACAGATGTGAAAACTAGATTCATTTCACTCAAGTTTGTGAAAGAAATGCTACTACAAAAATTACTTATTGATACTGGGATACTTCAATACCATATTTTTACCAGTGGACAGGTCATCCAGACAAAAAACAGAGAAGTAGTAGAGCTACCAGACACTATAAACCTAATGGACCGAATAGATCTTTACAGAACATTTCACCCATACACAAAAGAATATGCATATATTCTACTCTTGCACCTCATGGAACTTCCTCAAAATTGACCAAATACTCGAACACACAGAAAGTCTCAACTTATACATAAAAATTGAAATAACCCATGTATCCTATTAGACCACCATGTATTGAAGCTAATCAACAACAGAAACAACAGAAAATGTACAAATTGTGGAAACTGACAACTTTATACTAAAGAAAAAAAATGGGTCATGACTGAAATAAAGAAAAAAACTAAAGACTTTCCAAAATTTAATGAAAATGAGTATACAACATATCCAAACTTAGAGATACGATGAAATGGTGCTAAGAAGAAAGTTCTCAGCACTAAGTGCCTACATAAATAAATGGAAGAGATCTCACATTAGCAACTTAACAGCATACTGTACAGTCTAGACCAACAACAAAGAAAATCACACTTAAAAACTGGTAGATGGCAAGAAATAATCAAACTCAGGGCTGAAAAATGAATAAAATGAAAGCAAACAAAGAATCAATGAAACAAGGAGTTATTTGCATGGTGAGATAAGGACTTAAATAACAAATCTTTGTTCATATTTAAAGAGCAAGCATAAGATATAAGACTACCACATGAAGAAAACAAAGTGGGTGTGGAATACATAAATAAATAAAAAGGATAAATCAATCATGCTTTTCTATAGAAAAAAAAATGTTTCACATGTACTGAAGGAAAAGTGGTGTCACAGAAGAAGGTCCATTTAGTTTTGCTCATGTCATCACTGAATCTGCTCTGAGTTTAAGTGTTTATTCTCTTGGAAAATATTCCTTCCAAATTTCAGCTTCGCATTTTCCATTTGCCTTTAGTGGTTACCTTTGACACTGTTTCCTCAGCTAACGACTTGCACTTACTTGTAAATACCATCATTTATTCCCAAAGATCTCTGAAGTTCATCTCCAGGTGCAGATTCAGCAGGGTAACAATCACTACTTCCAAGCTCTCTATTGGTTTTCTTGGGATAAAATTTTGAGAATACTGTTTACCAGTATTCAGAAGAAAATTAAAACTTTTGCAAGTTAAAAAAAAAATGAAGTCAGCATAGCACACACCCATAAGAACAGCACTCAACTATGTGCTACTGGGAATTCTAAGTTTGGAGCCAGTCTGGGTTATGGACTAAGACTCTGTCTTACAAAAACTTAAAAGCAACAAACAAGAAAATTTAAAGATTAAGAAAAAGTGAAATAATTTGTGTGTGAGTGTGTATGTATGTATGTGTGTGTGTGTGTGTGTGTGTGTTCACTTAAACAAAATAGCAATGATCTGTTCAACTCAAAAGTTTCTGATTCTTTCTTTCCAATGACTAATTCTCCTTAGCATAATATGGAATTTGTTGATGCTAAACACACACCTCTCACCTCAAAGGGAATAAGGTCAGTTTATTCTAGAGCCAAGGATGAGTGACCAGTGCTGGAGAAGACAGTTAGGTCATCCCAGGTCATGTTCTAACGTGGAAGGAGTTTCATGAGGTCCTATGGTAGAAGAACAAAAAGTGTCATAAATCAAAGCTAGTTTAAGATACATAGGTGGGTTCCTCAGAGAAGCCAGGCAGATAAGCCTCGGATCTTACCAACATCATTCTTTCCCATTGGTGGAGAATGGGATTTTGTTAAGTGAACACATTGCACAGGTTTTTTTTTTTTTTTCTGTTTATTAGGCTGTTATGTCTGACATGGGTGGGCAAGGAATACTATTTGGTAGGCTAAAGATCATCCAGATGAACTGTAATTTGGTCTATGAATCTGTGACATCCCATCCTCTCCTTGTCCACTGAACTTTCTTCCATCCATCATTCAGCCTTGCACATGTATTCCTGGCATCCAATAAGACACTGATGAATAAGCATTCATCATGCAGTTGTGTTATATAAAGAAGTCTAGGTGAAGATATGCCCTTGTCTCTTCCCTTAAGAGTTAGTCCAGTTGTGTAGGTTAATTGCTTGAACAAGGACCAACTCTTAGGATGTTGGATTCATCTTAAGCAATGCTAAAGGCTATTAGGAATAACTAGATTCTAAATGAGATCATGTACTTTTCCTCCCGGAATTCCCCTCCTGGAGTTCAGGTTCTTACAGAGTTGCAGGCATGGAGCTTTATAAGTCTGTCCATGTTGCCAAATTGCTTAGAAAGTGTAATGTTTCCTTTTGTTAGTTCTATCCTCTTTCCAAACATGCTTTCTCTAATACTTCAGGCTTTATTCTTTCACTAGAGTCCCTATCCTACTGTGGAATACTTGTCTGCCATGTAGCTGGCCTCTGTAGCTTGCCTCTCTATGCCTAACGCAATGACTTTGTCAATGTCTCTTCTCTATTTCCCTCCTTAGGCCATCTTCTTAGGCTTACAGCTTGCCTCCTTTGAGGGCTTGTTGCTGTTGTTGTTTTCTTTTGTTTTGTTGTGCTTTAATTCTGATGTAATTGTCTTGGAGTTTCTTTTGAGTCTGTTCTTAAATTCATTTATTAACAAGACTACAAATGTCCCCAAGAGGGACCCTGATACCCCCATATCAGTTGTCCATTCATCAAACATTGAGAGCTGCTAGTATATTGAACTAACCACCAATTGGACATGATAGGGCATTGAACGTGAGCCTGTCTTTTAATCCAAATCACTATCAAGATAATAAGAGGACACAGCACTGTGGAGGCTTCAGCAAGAACTCACTACAGTCTAGTATGGTTAGTTAAATGGGAAAGAAAGTAACAAGTGACTTAGAAACATACTTTCAAATCAAGCAGTATTTCAGTATATAAACAAATTTATTTAAATTTGTATTTGGTTCAAATACAGTGATCTTCTAATAGCTATTTAAGAATAATACAACCTACTTAAACTAGAACTAATAGGTCAGTCTTATGATTTTTTAAAAATAAGAGGTACACCAGTAAGGCTGAAGATTTATTTGCAAAGTTAGATTAATGGAAGAGCATTTAAGTGAAAAGCTGCAAAGTTCAGTCAGCTACTGCTGGTAGGAGCTATGTCTGTGAAAAGGCAGGTGGATCTGTGTTCTTGCCACGTGGGATAGACATGTAAGAAGAGAAAAATAGACAAATAAAACCTATAAAGTCCAAAGAGAAAACAGATTTTCCTTGTAAATAGTTCCCTTGAGGACTCTGACATCCTTTAGAATATGATGATTTTAACAACCTTGGCTTTGCTGCCTGCTGGGTTTTCAAATCTCTTTTCCAGGACCAGAGAGCAATGGACAAGTCCCGGTTGCCACATACTGACTTGAAAATCGTCAACAAAGGATGAAAATGAGACTAAGCACTCACCGCCTCATTTAGGTGAATAAAATATTGCACTGAGAGCAAGAATTAGGTTTGAGTAGTTATATGTAAATCTCCTTTGTTCATAATTTTTAAAAAGTGAAAAGAAAAAGGTATGTGTTGTATTTTTGTTGGTATTTTTCTGAAATAGACTACTCACTGTGCAATTTACTGTTTTACTTGGAATGCTCTGACGCACAGGAGAGACAATAAATAGACGATTTGTGAGAAGTACTCATTACTCACAGGTGAGAGGTTAGTGAAGGTCCACGGGAACATATTATTTGCACTACCACCTGAGGAAAAACTGTTGTGCTAACTAGTTTTATGCCAACTTGACACAAACGAAAGTCACTAGAGAGGAGGGAACCTCAGTTAAGAAAATGTCTCCCACCTCAAAAATATTAATTCAGTATTTCTCCTGGGATTTCAAAAGGAAATATGGGGACAAGAAGTGGAGCATGACTGGGGAAAGACCATCCAGAGACTGACCCACCTAGAGATCCATGCCATCTGTAGACACTAAACTCAGACACTATTGCTGATGCCAAGAAGTCCTTGCTGACAGGAGCCTGGTGTAGCTGTCCCCTGAGAGGCTCTGCCAGAGCCTGACCAATACAGATGAGGATGCACGAAGCCAAACATCAGACTGAGCGTGGGGACCCCAATAGAAAAGTTAGGGCAAGGACTGAAGGAGCTGAAGGGGTTTACCAAGCCATAGGAAGAACAATAATATCAACCAACTAGGCCCTCCAAAGCTCCCTAGGACTAAACCACCAACCAAAGAGTACATAGGAGGGACTCATGGCTCCAGCTGCATATGTAAAAGAGGATGGCCTTATCTGGCATCAACAGGAAGGAAGCCCCTTGGTTCCTATGGAGTCTAGATGCCCCGTGCTAAAGCACTGAGGCAGGAGTGAGTAGGTGAGTGATGGAGCACCCTCATAGAGGCAGGGGGAGGGGGCAGGGGTTAAGGGGTTTGTGGAGAGGAAACTGGGAAGGGGGATACCATCTGAAATGAAAATAAATAAAATAACCAAAAAAAGAGAAAGAAAACAAAGAAAAGAAAATGCCTCCACTGTCTTTGATTCTGTTGCCTACCTTTAGATGCCTTTCTCCTAGCTGGCCTGCCTTGTTTGGCCTCAATGGGAGAGAACATAACTGGCCCAACTGTAGCTTCATATGCCTGAGCAGGTCGATGTCCACGGGAGGCCTCATCTTTTCTGGGGAGGGAGCTAGAAAGGTGGGAGGGAGACTGGGGGGAGAGGATGGGACCTGTGATCAGGATATACAGTGAATAAATAGATTAATCGATGAAAAAAAAGAATGAAGAAAGAAAATGCCTCCATTAGCTCAAGCTGTAGACAAGCTGTAGGACATTTTCTTAATTAGTGATTGATGGGGGAGGGCCCAGCCCTTGTGGGTGGGGCCATCCCTGGACTGGTGGTCCTGCTGAGTTTTCCTCTGCTGAACTTTAGACTAATAGTAAAAGTGTCTTTTTCTTCCTACATCTGAAGTAGTGTTCCTATAAAGACTGAGATCTCCCTGGACAGGTGGGTGTTACCCTTTGTAGACCACAGATATATAAGGTTGTTTCTCTCATTTGTTCTTTATTAAATTGAAAAATTGTGCTGGCTATTTTATTTTAATGATACAAGCTAGAAATATCTGAAGGGGGGGGGGACCTCAACTTTAAAAATGTCCCATAAGATTGGGCTGTAGTGAAAGATGTAAGATATTTTCTTAATTAGTGATTGACAGGGGGAGGCCCAGCCATTATGGGCAGTGTCACCCCTGGGTTGATAATCCGAGTTTTATAATAAAGTAGGCGGAGCAAGCCACAGTGAGCAAGCCAGTAAGCACATCCCTCCATAGGCCTCTGCATCAACTCCTGTATCCATGTTCCTGCCTGTTTAAGTTCCTGTCCTGACTTCCTTAGATGATGAACACTGATATGGAAGTGTAAGACAAATAAATCCCTTCCCTCCGCAACTTGCTTTGTGTTTCATCATAGGCAATAGAAGCCATAACTAAGACAACAGTGATGCAAAGCTAAGCGGTGATGCTTAGTAAAGGCTGGTTAAACTAAAGCCCAAGTGAACAGCTGGCCTTAGCCCCTACCACAACAAAAGAGCAGGGATTTTCTAGTTTCAGATGAAAAAGACTGAGGTGTGGTCACCATAACTGTAGAAGCCAGAAAGAAAGACTGCCGTAGAGAGGAGCTGACACTGGCTAATGCTGAAGCTGAGCACTGGGTAGCAGTAGGTACTGAGAAAGCAGAGAACTAAATCCCAAATGAATCTAACCAGTGTCAACACTGAGCCTGCTCATGGCTGGAGTCAAGCTGAGAATTTGCGGCTCTAGTTCACCACTCCCAGTAGCCTTGTGGCTTCCCTAGGTACATCATCTCAGCAAAGGAGCTTTCTCTAGTCTCTCATTCTCTTCTATGTCACTCTTTCTACACTCACACTGACATCTTTAGAGATACAGCAATTTCTTAACCGGACTCATAATGAAGGAGGCAGAACTGGGAAAGGAGAACTCTTAAGACTATGAGGAGTTCAAAGCAGAGGAGGCTCTGGCTCAACTGATGCCTTGCTCAGTAGCCTTTATAAGCTTTTCATTGCCTTTGGATTAGGTACATCATATGAACCCACAGTACTGGGCCAGTCATCTCTGCCACACAGTCTAACATACACACAGTGAATTTGTATAAATTCAAAAGAAAAGCATCATTGGTATAACTGGCTTAATATATCCTAAAAACTAAACATAGACATTCAGAAAGGCTGCCGCAATGTATAACAATCTTTGCTTAGGACCCCTGGGCCCTCTTCACTTACAGAGTAACAGCTGATGCCTGTATTTAAACCTTCCTCTGGAACAGCAAATGACAGGGTTCTATGTTCAAAATACAGACTTAGGGGACTTCATGAATTCTGGCTCTCTCATCTTGTCTTGGCTATATTAAGTTATTTCTCAAGACAAAGAAAGCTATCATACAGAGGGTCCAGAACTACTGGTTTTTCTCAACCGGCAATGGTATAATTGAGATCAGTCAGCATCATTGTACACTCAATGGAGAGTCCTTATAGAGGGCAAAGGTTGGGGGTCTAACAATAATCTTTTTTTAAAGACTTATTTATATGTTTGTATATGAATGCTCTGTCGTCATGTACACCTGTTAGGTATCTCTCAACAAGCTGCTGGTGGGTCAGTACTGTTTGAAACTGCTTGGGGCAAGATCATAATTGTTGCACTCTGGCCTGTAACCATTCTTTAAAGACACATCTGGTAATGAAGGGCCTACGGTATAAGGTATGGTAGCAGGTCTCTGAAAATACCACTGCTCTTTTCTTGACTCTTCTGTACCATGCAACAATTCTCAGTAATTACATTTGTGTTCCCTTGATGCTGGAGGATAAAAAAAAAATCCATTGCATATAATATTAGTGGAATTTCTTACTCTGTTGTTGCTGGAAGCTGTAAAAAATCTTAACTTTCTAGAATTGCATCTTAACTTTTATTATATTTTCATTGTGGAATATAATTTATGAAGTGAATCATGCTGTAAATTTAAAACCAGATATAAGTTGAAAAGATTCCCACACTACTTTCTCCATTGCAATCTTCGACCTTCACAGACATATCTGGACAAACCTCACCCTCTACACCAGTGTTTGAATCCTCTGCAAAAATCTCTCAAGTGTTCCACGGCTTCTTGAATACACCAACTGACATAAAATTTATTATCTTCTAAACCAGCACCTTCCAGCTTTGGACAATCCCCAGACTTTGTAGCGCTGCTTAAAATCTGCCTTCTTTGAGTTTCTGTTCATGGGTCTTTGCATTACTGACTTAAAGACAAGTCTAAAAACAGCGATGTAAGTGCAATAATTGAGGTTATTTCTAAAGGAATCATTATATTCCGTATTGCACATAGCTGAGCCTTAATCCAAACATATGGTATGATTCTATCTGAACCTGAAACTTTCCATACCATGTTTGTGTCCATTGAATTTGCTCTCCAGTCCCCTTCACAGCTGTCCTGTCAGAGAGGAGTGGTCTAATAATCCTCAAGGATTTTTGTTTAAGAAAGTTGTGATATATGATGCATAGAGTGACGTCATTGCTTTTTCCAAAAGTCAGCTGTGACTGGAGCAATGAAATTCTATTTAGTAGTACAGGTTTAAGCCAGCTCAGCTGTTCTTGTGAGAAGAAAAAAAAAAAAAAAAAAAGACACCAAAACTATTTTGCTGGTGGTTCTCCAGTTACAAAAGTTTGGGAATCATCCCCCAAATATTTAAGAAAACAGATATTATTTCCAGAGGCTAAGTAGCACACACATGGGATGTGTAAGATCTGTTGACTCTAAGGAGCCAGCAACAGCATGGTAAATATATCTGATTCCTGACAATAACCAAAGTGAGTTCCAAAGAAACTTGGGCAATGGGAAATAGATTTCTAAGATCCTCTGGATTTCTCCTTAGCACTTTCAATGCCAGCAGCACACTGCACTGTGTTTGCTGCTGAGCCACACCCCTAAGCCCCAATGCTTTCTTCATGTGGTCTGAGATGCAGAGACTGCTGATGCTACAGTCCTCCTTAGAAATAAGCTTGCTTTGTGGATTCGAAAGGGAACAGATGAATATTAATTAGCACTAAATACAGTCCATTTTCTGGAAGGGTTTTCTTTTTAGCCTTCAGGATCTTGTCTCTGTAAGGAAAGCCAAATATCTTGGGACACCAAAATTTTGCAAATTGGCCCCAAGGGGGCAGAAAAGTGCTTTGATGTTAGAGAAGAGTTGCTAATGTCACAGGTAAAGACAACATGCTGGCTCAGTGAGACTTTCTTATTCTTCCATGAAAATCCCCCTCTTGCTAGATATAGACAAACATTCTAGGATGCTTACACTCATTTAGAGCTTAATAATACGGCACTGTGTAAAAAGATAAAGGACACATAGCCCGAGAATGTCTTTCTTTACAGCATTATAGGCAGCCTCACTGTCCTCAAAACCCCATGAATACAATAGCAGCCCTGACCTCAGCAGAGCGCATTAAGGACTAGCTACAAGGAACAGATGTGAAAATCCATGCTGTTACTCTAAAATGTAACATTTAGTAGACTCACAAATGACTCTGAGTTGTTTCTTTATAAGCCCACCTTCTCTCTGACTGCAGTAGAAGTTCTCCTTATATGTTTCATGTTACTGTGGTGATGACGTGGAATGGGTATCCAATAGATATCTATCTTAATAGCATAATAACAGTGAGAGAGAAAAGTAGCATATATTCCTTGAGGACACTGATCTGACTATAGTCATAATCGCAGGCAGCAAAGAGGGGCACAGCATAAAATTTTGAGTAGGAAGGTATAGGAGAGGAATTCTTCTGCAATGAGATGGAAATTCATTACGGTCTCTCAGTTTCTTCCACTGGCTTCAGTGGCTGGCACCTCTCACAAAGGCTAAAAGATTTTCAATACCAGGATTATGGTAAGAAAAAAACATAGCAACTTAGCAAACCTACACCAGATATCCCAGTAGCACTTTGACATGAAATTAGGGTTATGCTTTAGCACATAAATGTCTGCTGTTAAGGGTGTAAAATAGTGCAAAAGTCAATTATCTTTTTAAAAAGTAAACCAGAATATCACTTTGGAAAGAGAGGATTTTTTGCAGTTAAATTGGCTCCTTTTTTTCTCTCTATCTTAATGCAGACTATAAAAATATTCCTGTTTTTTGAAATGTTAGGCAGCAGAGTGGTTGGATCCCCAAATATAGTATCAATGGCAAGTTTAAAGAAGCCACAAGGAGTGCTTCCAGGGCCCACTCTCACAGTACCTGTTAGTCTCAACAGTCCTGACCTCCAGCTCTCTCAGCTTTAAAGCTAATGCTCTCCTCTGTCATGAAAGCCTCCTATTTTCCCCACCTCTCAGAGCCACAGCAGTTACACAAGGTAAGAGTGTGGGACTCCAGTGTGAAGTCCTTCCAGGGGTGGGGCACTTTTCCAGTGAGTGGTCTGGCTGGGTGGCTGCCACACATGTTGATTACTTTAGCCTGCCTAAGTGCCCAAAGGCCAACTGGCTCTTTAGAAAGGTTTCCCAAGAAGCCACTTTCCAAGGAGGAGTGGACTCTCTCAAGATGTAAAGCAAACAGAATTCTAGTTGCTATGCTGGGGGAAACTGGGTGGCTACAGCATGTTGAAAGGCTTCAGGCAATGATAATCCAGGTCCCTCAACTTACTAAAATGAGAAACTGAGACCCAGAAAGGGAAAGTAACTGTTACTTGAGAAGCATGTGTTACCAGGACCATGATTATCTTTGCCTCTCAACAGGCTAGTGTCTTCCCAGGGCTCAGCTAAACAAAACCAAACAACAGACATCTGGAAGCCTGCACTCAGTAACACCCAATGTGTACTGCTCCCACATAATCAGAAATTTGCTTTGAAAAGCTAATACAGCAGAACGTGTCTGGGAGATTTCTGAAACTTCATACTATTTATGCAGATGTTTGAGTCTGGCTGAAAAGAGACAGCATTGGGAAGAACAAGTGCTGTCACTGTCTTACTCACCACCATAACCACTTAAAAATTTGCATTTGTCTCTGCCTAGTTCTTGGCATTTGTCTGAAGGCTAGATAGTTGCCCTGGCCTGACCCAACTTTGTTTTGAAAGTCTTTCTGTGCTTTTATTTTATTTTATTTTTTTAAAGTTTTTACCATACTTGGATTTTCAACACTGTTTTAATCCACAAATTGAAACCAAGTATGTTTTTTTCACATTAATTTTTAAAGTATTTTCTTTTCCCTTGATTATATAACATTGTTCTCATCGAATTTTTAAAATTGACATTCTTATTTTAGACATAAATTATAGAAATGTGTAACATTTGTTATAGTAGATATCTATCCTGCTGACTATTCATCAATCTGTCTAATTATTCATCCATCAGTCCATGTATCATTTATTAAACTATTCATTGTCTTCAACACAACCTTTTTCCTTTTAATTTTCTTTTATTTAGTGTAAATGTGTGTATGCAATCCTGAGGGCATGTAGGTATACCCTGTGTGAAGTATAGAGGATCTCACAGAAAAGTGAGTGGAGAGAGGGCACACATCCTTAATCCAAACGGTTTTGCTTTTCTAAACTTGCTGTAGCTAATAAAGCTAACCTCAGGATTTGATATTTATACCTCTTAAACGAAAATTTACTGTGGTAAAAATTTACTTGAAGATCTTATACAAAAGAGATAAATAGATATTTAACTCATTAGTTCCAAAGAAATTTAATTTTTAAAAATAGAGTATATATGCATGTATATACTTTTCTGTTTGCGAAGCTGAGCTGTCTGAAGATCTCTTGGTAGCTCAAAACCCCAAATATCTTTAACAAGTCAGGTAATGTCAATATACAGGTGGTCACTTTGCAAAACCATTCGCCAATGGCTCTCTAATTTGTAGATGCCTCCAAAATACCTGAATATTATATCCAAACAGATTGCTGATTCTAATATTTCTGATGAAGTAGAGCTGAGTTGGGACAAGAAAAAAGGAACGTCTAACATATTCTTGTACATAATGCGGGTGCAACTGATCTCAGGACTACCCTGCTATGTTTCTTATAGGAGATGGCAGGGTAATAATGAATTTCACAGTCTTAGCATCAAAGATTGAGATTCACAGATGTTTCAGTTTTTATAGAGGTAACAAGAAGTAAATTATATGCATAAAATTCACTGGCAAGTACTAAAATGTGATGTTAGGCCTATATATGGTGATCAAAGAAACCAGAGCTTACATGTGTTGTGGAGGCTACAGGGCTGCATGCTGATAAACTGCCTGTAGTTCTTCAGGGTATGATAGAAACAAGTTTTATATGGTATTTTAAAAAGGACATGATGTCCAAAAAACTGTCAAGAACTCCAGTTGTTGTTGAGATATAAAGCAATCGATTCAGCTGCTATGCTCCTTGGATTTATAATCTACAAAATAAAGTTAATAAATATGCTTTCTTCAATGAACAAATTACTTTATCCAGTGAGAAAAGGATCTGGTGCCCAACACCCTTGCAGACACTGAATGTAGTTATACTTCTTATTATAAAAAAAAAAAAAAAAACCCACTGTGTACATACTTACTTTTAACTTTTAAGTTTTCTCCAACAGTGTTTGGTACACAGAACAGACATCCATGTATAAACTTTAGCAAATAAAGTACACTTCAGAGCTTGTACTTTAGTACTGATAGTTTAAACACTGGGAACATATTTGTCTCTTTCATTTGCATGGAGGGAACACTTGGGAAATGTGTTCTGTGCATTCCACTACTTTGGGATTCTCTACTGACTGTTTTACTCATAGAGCTGCCACACTACACAGCACTGGAGAAATATTTAGTTTTCCTAAACAAAGGAATTCCCAGAAGACAAAGGAAGCTTTCAAAAAAAAATGGGAGGAGAAAAAAAGTAAAGAATGGTATTTTTTTTCTAAATGCAGTGCTAATTGAAGTCATTTGCGTAGGCCTGCAGAAGGTCATTCACTGAAGCCAGGCAGCTCTGCCCTCACAGCTGCCACCAAGTGTGCCAAGTGTTTGTGCTTGGTACCTAGGGAAAAAAACCCGGTCAATAAACAGATGGACTCATCAAAGCTGAGAAAAATCAAATAAGCATACCGAAAACACTGTATAAAAAAATTCTCAGGGACACTGATATGGCTCAGAATGTTAAGGCATCTGCTGCAAAACCTGCCTACCTGGGATCAATATGTGGGACCTGGATGATGCACGATGTTGTCTTTTGACGTGTGTGTGTGTGTGTGTGTGTGTGTGTATCCCAGAAACAAGTGCACACAGAGAGATAAAGATGATAGGAAATATATAATATGCATTGTACCAAGTCCTCAGTATATACTATCTTAGCAATTTAAAAAGACCTGTGCATAAAAAAAGCACAGAACATGCTTGGTGAATCATTTCCTCTGCTGAAGTTTTCACTGATAGTCACTCAAGTGTTTTTTCCTTTCCGGTTCTGCAGTAGTGTTCCTACAAAGAGTTTGGTCTCCCTAGACAGTTGGGTGTTACCCTTTGCAGACCACAGACATTTTATCTCTCTTATTTCATCTTTATTAGATTGAAAAGTTGTGTTGGCTGGTTTTATGTCAACTTGACACAAGCTAGAATCATCTGAGAAGAGGGAACCTCAACTTAAAAAACATTTCCATAAGATGGGGCTGGAGGCAAGCACATAGGGCATATTCTTATAGTGACTGCGGAGGGAGGGCCCAGCCTTGATGAATCCTGGGTTCTATAAGAAAGCAGGCTGAGCAAGCCACTGGGAACAAGAAAATAAACAGTACTCCTCCATGGCCTCTGCATCAGCTCCTGTCTCCATGTTCCTGCCCTGCTTGATTCCCTGTCCTGACTTCCTTTGATGATGAACAGTGATATGAATAGTGTAAGCCTTTTTAATATCCATCAAGTAGAATTTGTGCAGTGCTTGCCTACCCCCAGATACATGTGTGGTGCTGATTTGCCAGTGGTTGCATTCTCAAGGAAACCTGAATCTCCCTCTCTCAGCAGCTATCAACTGCCAATGGCTCCTTTGCTAGGTACAGGACTTCATGCCCAACTAACTTCTCCATAAAAGCTTCATATCAGGGCACCTGTAGTTACAAGCCATTTAAAAGAGTCTAAAAAAAAAAACAATATCCAACTTGAAATCTCAAATTGTTCATTTATTAAACCACAAATGAGTCATATCTACACTCTGTCATCTAAGGTTGAAAGTTTCTCTCCTTTAGCTTTGTTCTTAGAGCCAAATAATTAAGGAATAGAAATTTGCATACAATGTTTCCATTAGCAACCACCCTGAGATCATATATTATCTGCTACTAAAAATTATTTTACTTTACTAGGAGGAGTTTTGCTTCAATTTCAAGCTATGTATAGAATACTTTCTGCAGAGATATTCAAAGTCAACACAGTGTACTAAAACATTTACTATGGCTTGCCATTGTGGGAAAAAAAACTGCACAGGAAGTAAAGGCATTTAAAACTTGTCATAGACATCTCATACAAATAATGCTTAGCAGTCTAGATAAAGAGGTAGTTGAAAGCCCTAACCCTGTATTAATAATCATTCCTCATAAATTAAGCAGCAGTGAGGTTCTGCCTCGATGACAAGACACATAAAGTGACAGATGGATGTACAAACTGGGTGCACTCAGCACTTGACATGGTCTCACAGTGATGGGATTTGCAATTTGCCTCAAACTTTGATTATCAGGTTTTCACAATAAACATGAGAATTCAGAAACTTTTACAGGACTGCTCCATTGGTACATACAATTTGAAAATATACAGAAAATAGTGGCACATTATGTGTCATTTTAAGAATGTAAGAATTTCAGGTCTCAGCTTCTGGATGTCACTTCCCTGTAATCAGCCAGCTTTGATTTCTACAGGTTTCTGTTACCCTCCAGGCTCCACTTCTGCTACCCTATGTTGCTAATTTGAAATAGAGGACAAGACAATGAGATTCTATTGGCAACTCAAGTCCATTTGCATTTACACACAATTCAAATGCCCAAACCTCCATAGAGCTTCAGGGAACTGGACCTTCTAAATAAACCCACACTTTTAATTACAGCATCTTCAAGACTTCCTCCCTAGGAACGCATTGCTAGTCAGCAATCAGATTTGGACTTGGGATGGGGGACAGCTTATGTGTGCCATTGCTAAGTATTCTAACTCCAGATGGAAACAGCAAAGGAAGCTCCTGGAAGCCGCCTGTGGGATGAGCCTTTGTGAGCAGCACTTTCTTCTGTGACAGTCTCCAACTCCTCTCCATCACCAGAATTCCTTCTGGTTCTTTCACATCCAGAATGACACTTAAAGAATAATACTTCCTTCCTAAAGTCCTGGTTGCCAATACCACTTCCTTCCTACTTCCCTCACTCCAGAAGATCAAGTAGCAGTTTCTGACTTTTTTAAAGCCTTTCTCCCAGTTTTTCTCATGTTTCACATAGTCTCTGCTGTCTTAATTGAGAAATCTGTTCTCAATTAATGACACAATCCACATGTATTCTTGCATCTTCAAAATAAGCAGTAACTTGTACATGTATACAGAATAATACATGTCTGAATAGACAAAATACAATTATATATATATGAATATATATATATTCATTCATTCCAAGGGAGTACAAAATTGTTTTTCCTCTGCATTTGGTTGAAATGATTATTCTCCAATAATTAATAATTTTAAAACTGGCATGTCACTCCACAATGAACAAACTGACAAAATTATTTTAGGTTGAAAATCATCTCTTGAGATCACTCTGTTTAATATGTATTTTAAGAGCAAGAACTTTGATATTTGTAGGAAGTCGGACTCGCTTTTAGGATTGCCCTGTGGCAAGACACTGAACGTAATTGCTAAGGTAATGCCAAGACAAACATGCTCATTCTTTCCAATTCGTCCACAACTCTACTCCATTTTTCACTTTAACTCAAAGAAAACAAGGTTAGCATCCTCTACCATCCCTCAAACTGAAGCCAGGGCAGCCACGCTCTCTCCCTGAGTGTGATCCCTCCACTCCACACGGATGTACATTAGACCTCAGCCCTGCAAATCAGACACTTACGTCTGAAACAATGCAAGAGAATGCTGAACTGTTTGATATTCTTGGAAATACTAAGTGGCAAACACTGGCAGGATATGAAGATATTTCAACTGTTTATGAAGTAAAAAATGTAACATCATTGATTGTCAGATTCATATGCTCAAACACTAACACCCTCTGTTTAAAAACAGCTTATACTTTATTCTGGGCACTTGTATAGCCTTTCTGATTCAAGTATAAGAAAGGAAAGGCTTAGCTTGTTTGTTCACTTTATATATAAATATACTTTGGGTGAACTGGGTAGGTGATAACTATGGGCTAGTATTAATGGCTTTAACCCCATTCTAAAATCTTGCCCCTAAATATGCTTTCTTCCCTACAACTCAAATAGGTATGATCATTAGTTAGTCTAACAGCATTCGATTATAACTTCATTACCTGGACTAAGCCTGCAATTCCTTCCCAGAAAGATGTTCATATACACAGAATATTCCACAAACTTTATGGGTTTCATGTACCACTAACCATGAAAGTGAACCCTGGGGGAAGAACTGCTTCGTTACTATTCCAGATAGAATCCATGGCAGGGGATAGTACAAAGACACACACACACCCACACACACACACCACATACACACACACACACCACATACACATGCATCACACACACATTAACAAATGCATTGAATGATAACCCTCCATCAGTCTTTTTCCTTAGTCTCAATGCCTTAATTCCCTTCATCTATGCTTGTTATCTGCATAATATATCTTTATGTAATTATTAACCATTGTGTGCGTGCCTGTGTGTGCACACATGTACATGTCTATGGATTGTATTTGAACAAGGTCCTGGTTTCAATACCCAGACACATGTATTAGTGATTTGAAATACAAATTTTGACTCTATGGAAGGGCAAGAAAACTTGTAATTATTTCACTATTGAAACTATGTCTAACATGATTTGCAATGTCACATACTGCAAAACTCAATTTTTGATCCATAAGTTATTATTATTTACAACATGATAATTGATTTTTTCTATAACCAGCTAATGAAAATATGGCTTCAAATAATATTTTTTTATTTTTTTCAAATAATATTATCTAGTATTCATTACCAACATTATTTTTGTAAGAATTCATTTTCTAACCTTTACTAAGTTTAGATTTCTTTACTCAAAAATATAATTCATTTCCTAGATGTACTGGCAAACTAGATCCCACTGGTGATAGAAAATATATGTTTGGAAAATAGGAAAAACGAAGCTGAATTAGAAGGTTGCAGCCTTATGATACAGCTAAATATACGGGAAAAGTCTTGGCTAATTCCTATTTAATCTTTTACATATTATTCTCACTGTGTCTAAGAAAACACATCAAATTAATAACTGTCTCCAAATCTAGAGCCTTCACTGGCCCCAAGCTTCCTGGAGACTAAGGATAGAGGGTGAGATGGTCAGGACAGCTGAGGTCTCTCCTGGGATGCTCAGAATCCACTTGACCTCCAGAGAGTCAGACACAGCTATCTGCCACCAACATCAACCCCACACTCTCCTAGATTAAAAACCTAGATATGATCACTGCACAGTGAAAGAATGTGGAAAAAAACCAGCATAGGTGGGAGATGTGGTCTAAAAGAGAAGCTGGCAAATTCTGAGTCAATAACTCACCTAAAGCTTCAAGAAGGATACTGACATTAAAACTCAAACAACATTTTCCTCCAGTACACATTAATCACTGAAACCCAGAATACAAACCACTACATGGGCCATTTACTTCTTCCTCTGAAGAAAACAGGAACATACTTTACAGCTTTCTTCAAAAATCTACTCAGATCTATTGTGCCATGAACAGAAACATTTGCTATAATAATTCATACTTTATAAACAAAATAGAAGCCAAAGGTTTAAGAATAAACGAGGCTTGGTCTTTCATTAGAGATGAGTTTTTAAGTTATTTTCGGCATTTTCTTTAACAATTGAGCAATTTAACAATTTGACAATTGTTAAGACTTGACAATTGAACAAATTGAACAATTTAACAATAAGGACAGAAACTTGGGGGATGTTCTAGTGTCATTTATTGCTATGTTAAAATACCTGACAGAATTTGGGTTGGATGTTATTTCAGCTTACATTTCTAGGATACAGCCTATCATTGTGGAAAAGTCAAGGCAAGAGTTTCAAGTAGTTACATCACATTACACACATAGTTGAGAGCAGGCAGAGAGAAATGAATGTATACATACCCCCTTGTTTGCCAGGCCAACCTGATATAGGCAACTCCTGAGATTCTTTTCCAAGGTGACCTGACATAGAAATTTCTGTTTTTTTTGGAGTTGTATTGGGTGATGATTTTTTCTGGATGCTGTCTTAGGAGAGGACGTTATTGCTGAAGCAGATGCAGGAGAGGATGTATTGGTGAGGCAGACACGTGAGAGGATGTGTTATGCTTGGAACAACTATAAGTAGAACCCAACAGACAGTGAATGATGCTCTGTATTGGTTCACCATGCAATGCTTTGCTGATCTGCGCTGATAATGCTCTTGCACTGGTATGCCTTGCAACACTTTACTCATCTTCACGGATCTTCACTTGTGATGACTTCATAGAGAGAAACATTCCAAAGAACTTCTTGTGGTATTTTGCCTGCTTCTTGCTGCTTCAGTGGACTTACGTTAATTCTCGTGGGGCCTCAAGGTTTTTTGGATCAAGTAGCTGCTACTGACTCATGTTTGATGTTTGCCAATTGGTCTGGACTGCTGATATCCTTACAACAAGCATAGGTATCATCCAAAAGAACTACTTGTAAATAAGTCTACATCCCCCTGTCCTATTAACAGTTTTTCTCCCCTACTTTGGTTTATGGGCTAGAAGGGAAGCATTTAAGAACTCTTAAAGTAGGTTTTGAAAAATCTAAGCCTACAGTGACTTTAGGTTGTGTCAACTTGACAATTAAAAGCTTACCGCAACAGGGGCTATGGTAGGGGAGCCGTCTACTACTAATAAATGCCAACAGAACCCCTTAAACATCAACAATAAGAGTTGAACACCAGAAAAACTATCAATTAAATAAGAATGACTTCATGGCTTAGTACATTGCTCCCCAGTTTACACATTTTCATTTCTGCTAATTTAATATCGCACATTTATGAGAGACAACAGTGTATTATCCTCCCAACTGAAGAGACAGGCCCCAGTAACTATAAATCACAATCAGCTAAAGGTTTTACGAAGTTTTAATGACAAACCCTTATATTGCTCAATCTCTTCTTTTAAAAACACCTGTTAAGTACATAGTATGTTCCAATTAATGTATTGTTGGCAGGGAGTGAAGTGGAAACCTCTAGTTTTATTTTTGGAAAGTTAGTTATGTCAAATGATGTTTTGCTAGTGAATGGATGTTTTTCCTGACACAGGTGAAAGGATGTTTTGATATAGTAAAAATATGAAAGAATGTTTGATGAAAGAATATAAATATGACCCCAAAGACAGTGGGAGACCAGCACTGAGCACTGGTTTGATCTGCTCTGCCTCAATATTCTTTACTAACACGCACATGTATTGATTTGCCTTACATAGCATCATTGAGCACAACTTGTGATAACACCATCATTGAGAGAAACTCACCACAAACTGCTTGTGAGGTTCCTATGACAGCTATGACAGCTTGCTGCATCAGCAGCCTTGCCTCAGGCCAGTTGGCAAGCCTGGTGGTTTATTTCAGGATTAAACTACAATTGCTGGTTCGTGCCTGGTATCTGCCTTTCAAGAGGACTGGACTATAGATGTCAATTTATGTGTGGTATCTGCCTGCCTGGAGAACTGGACTACAGCTGCTGAGTTGTATTTGGTGCTTGCTACAGAACTGAACTGCTGAAAAAGAAGATCAAGCTCTTCCCCTAAAGAACTATTGCTAAACAGGTCAACTTCCCCCATCCTAATAACTTTTATCTTCTAATACCTCTGCTGGGTGGTGGGCTAGAGGACAGGTTGAACTCTTAGTAAAAGTATGTTGCAAAAACTATACCTACAAGGGAGATAGACAAGGAAAGTAGACACTTTTTACCTTCTATGAATTTAAAGTTTTCATGAGGGAATGTCAGAAACAATACACAAAACTGGGAGGTCATAGAGAGTATGATAAAACTCCCAAATAACTTCTAATGTACATGGAGAACCAAAGAAAGATAAGAAAAGATTTTTGGCAATGATTTTCTACTGATTGAAAGATGGAAATGGTGATTATGGGGTATATGCATTCATTCTGATTCTCACAGGGTGTCTTACACTTTCTTGGAGTTCACCAAATATTGGTTCGGCAGAATGAATAAATGAATGCATTAATTCTCTGCTCCTTGTTTTTTTTCCTATGATATCTGCTACTAATATTATTTTATACTCTAGATGAAAACCTAGAAAGTATAACAATGGTGACCATAGTCAATTTAGTCAACTCCTAAGGTGCTATGACTTGTTTTTTTAACTGTGCGTCATGATTCATAGCAGTGGGTATCACCGAGATTTATTATGTTATTAAATGACACACAGGCACAACCAGTTTAGAGACAACAGTTCATGGGGCAGTAGAGATTTTGGCAGACATCCGAAGCATCTGGAATAGACATTTGCAAAGCACTACTGGACATTTAAATAGTGTTTTATTAGTACTATAAACTACTGTTTTACACATTTGGTCCACAATCTGGGTGTGCAGAGAGGTTACCTGAGGTTCTGAAGGAAAAATGCCAATTGATGATTATAGAATCTGCCATCTACCAAACAGCTCTGAAAACTCAGCTTGTTGCATCAGTCAGAATCGAATGGCACCATGTTCTCCAAAGGCATGATAGCTGATCTGCCTGGTCACCTGAAGATACCTGACTACAGTCTAAAGCACATGCACTATGATGTTTCCTAGGAATGGTAATGGTCTTGTTTGAGTAATGCACTCTTCTTGGTCTTTTTGGCTTCATAGTTTCCCTGATAATGCAAACTTCATTACAGTCCATAGGAAGGTTTTGGACTTTTAGATAGGCTAAACAGATCTCTGTTAAACACTATGCAATAGCTAGAGTAATCAATATATGATCAAGTCAATAACCATGCAAGAACCAGTTACCGAAACAAAGTCAGAACGCAACAGCAAGAAAATAAGCTCAATACGGTGGAGTATGTGACCTTTCAGTAAGTGTAAAATCTGTGTTTAACCTTTAAATCTGAGTTCCTATTTTTATTATTTTCATATCCCATTTCCTTTAAGTTTACAGTGACTTTCACAAAGAGTGTGCGAGGGAAAAGAAAAACAAACAAAAAAACTTTCTGCAAACTCAGCAAAGCCGTGAAACTCTGAGTAAAGAGGTCCCGAGAGAGAGGCTCACAGCTGCTTTCCACTCCAGGCAGTTTCAGAATGCAACCCAGCTTATAGGTTTTCATGCTTGACTTCCATAAGCTAACTACAATACAAGCTAATCTGCAGCCTGAAGGACCCAAAGATAGGGCAACAACAGCTTGACTTCTGGCGTGGTCTTTAGGGCTCCTCTACTATTGTGGTAAAAACCTAAGTGAAATTCTCCCAAAACGTTACTTGTTCTCTGTTTAAGATGTTTTCTCTCTCTTGAGAGCAATATATTTATGTTGTACCCACCAATCTATAGATGTATTATGGTATATCTCACAAAGTACATTTACTTTGATGACAAACATCTAAGAGGTTCTTTGTAGGAAAAGATGCAAAAAAGGAAAAAAAAATAAGTGTAGCTTCTTCCTTTGGAACAGAGCTTTGGTTTTAAACACTGTACTTTCTGTTTGTATCATGTGTAGGTCTTACACTAAGCCTTTGGCCTGAATTCAAATGGAGAGTTCCTTTTTGACACTGGCATGGTTATATTCCCTTTTAAGGATAAGTGGGACTTGCACATGCTGCCTGTTCTAAACAACAGGAGGTAAAAGAAGGCAATGAGAATCTATTCCCAAAGCACTGTTTTTCTTCTGTCCCCTTAGAAACCAGATTAGCGCTTAGATTTGTTTTTCACTCATCAAAGAGCATTAGGTAGGAATCCAGAGTAGGAGAGAAAATGAATTGGCTTGAGTGCTGTAAAGAGAAAAGTGGTAGGTCATCTGAAACGGAACTGTTAAAGATGCTCCTTTACACTTTCTCTGAAATAGCACATGGTGGGAGAACTTACGTTAGATGTCCTCTTAGTGAAGAGTTGGAGCAAACATGAGGAAGTACTTGGAAACACAAGGAATGACAGTCACCAAAAGTACTCTCACATCACCACTGTCGCAATAGTGACAAAAGTTTGTGTGTGTGTGTGTGTGTGTGTGTGTGTGTGTGAGAGAGAGAGAGAGAGAGAGAGAGACGAGAGAGACAGAGAGACAGAGGATAAGAGACAGAGAGAGACAGAGAGACAGAGAGAGAGACAGGGAGAGAGAGATGGCTTTCCAGATTTTACACTTCTAGTTAGTTATCTTTAGATCCCTTTTTAGGTACACAGAAAGATGAGAGCAATCAGGGTGAGCAGGCCTGAGCCCATGTTTTCTGATGCTCTTTCCGTGTCAGCAAAAACACTGAGGAGGCACAGGAAGGAAGTAAAGGTAAGGAAAAACATTAGACCTTGAAACCACAGCCCGAGCTTCAAGCCTGCTTTCTTAAGGACAGGATGCAGTACAAAACTTCTTTGGTCTTTACTCACATAAAGTTCTGCTGGGATCAAATGGATGCATATAGTTTGCCCTGGTTTATGTGGATATAAGTTTCACAGAGCAAGTGCACAGATAATGACAGTCCTAGAAGGAGGCCGGAAGCCTTAAGTAAGTCTGTGGCTTTATAAACATTCCAGCCAGTTTCTTCATATCTGTTCACTGTTCACACATTTATTGCACATGGCCTGTTCTGGCCTTGGATGAAATATTCAGGAATGACAAACCCAGTACCCATTGGGTTGAATGGATTCTGTCCCTGGGACTCTATGGTACCCTCCAATTGCACTTCTTTTAACTTCCCAACCAGTCATGTATATCTTCCAATCTTTGGAGGACATAATGGGAGGACTGGGGAGATGATTCAGTCTTTCTGTGAGGAATGAGAAGCAGAGTTCAGATCTCCAGCACTCTGTAAACACCCTGTGCAGTGGCACTGACAGTAATCCCAGCATTGGAGAGGTGGATCCCTGGGTTTGCTGACCAGCAATTCTAACTAAATAAGATACTAAAGACCACATACATGAATATCAGTTGATAGACAATCTATGTAAAAATCCTCCACAGAGAAATGAGATCTAGCCACTAAATTATTGTATAATCAATAAGACTAGTGATATATTGGTGGTCTTAGCACATTAGGTTACATATTGAACATAACAGTCTTGCAAGAATGACTTTACCAGGGTGGAGAGATGGCTCAGTGGTTAAGAACACCAGCTGTTATTCCAGAAGACACGGGTCCAATTCCCAGCACCCACATGGCAGCGCATACCTGTCTGTAACTCTAGTTCCAGGCCTTCTGACACCTTCATGCATGTACTGTATATAAACACCAATGAACATAAATAAAAACAAATTATACATTTGAAGAATGACTTTGACAAAGCACCAGACATTTAAGAAAAATGTATTTCTTCTGAGACTACAGTGTTCACACTGCAAGAGAGCAATAAATCTAAGTATCATTTCTTGATAATTACTTTTGGGAGAATACCATCATCTCCTCAGAGGTTAATCATACATGGTAGCTATGGCCTGCTGTATTGTACATCCTATTATGGTCATGAGGGGAGGAGCTGGTGATGTCAGTGGAACTCTGTAACAGCATGAATCCCTAATTCATTGCTAACATCTGCCCCAATGATCTACTCATACTCCATGCCGATCCATGACTTTCCAAGCAGCAGAATAGACAACAGAGAAAACAGTGAAGCCATTTTCATAGAATACATTGTATGTTACCTATGATACCCAGATTCTAAATAAATAAATCCCTAAAAGAGAAATAGCTATTTTTAATATCTCCATCTAACATAAAGAAATAGTGGCATAAATGATTTTCCTTTTTAAAAGAACTTTGATAACAAGTTACTGGCTTTACAATACTTATTTTTTTTTTCTGAGTTAAGTGCTTAGAATAGTTATTTGGCTGAGTTTCATATTGAAATCAAGATAAAACAATCAATAAAATCATATCACTTTCCTGAATTTCCTATGTAATCATGCATACTTTGCATATAAACATAAAATGAAAGCAAAGTTGTCACATCTTGCTTCAATTTAATTTACATATCACACATCTGTTCAAGTACATGCAAGGTCTCATAAGCAGCTTATTAAATGAAAACCAAGCCAAAGCACAAACAAGGGCATAAATAAGTGCCGACCCCATTCCCGACGCACTGAAAACCATCATCTGGTATTGTTTGTTGCATTTGTTAGAAGTTATTCCCAGGTGTCGAATCTTCCCCACACTGCCTTAGCACAAGGCTGTAGTGTCGGCTGAACCAGATGCCAAGTGGGAGATATTTTCCAGTTCGGAGAAATCCACATGCTGGAATGATATAGAACCCTGTAGCCAAGGCACATCCCCTAGGCTCTCAGTTCCCTCCCAGCTGGGCCGGTGCCTCCCAAGCCTAACTGCACACTCTGCACAGCCCTCACATTTGCTTCCCTTGTGCTCTCCAGAAAAATTATTCAACATTGACAGATTATCTTCCACTTAAAACTAGATTATGAAACTCTGCTCTAGGGACTGGATTAATTCTGCAAAAGACACATTTATCAATGGAGCGTATGCCAACAATTTCCAAAAATAATATTTTAAGGACGCGTATAATAACATGGAGAGTCAGAAAATGTAGACTTAGAGAGGAGCAACAGGCATGATGGGTTGGGCCTGGGAAGTGAACCAGGATGCATTCTCTCGGGACAGATTCAGGACCGGGTCGAGTTGATAGCAGGTAAGACTCTGGCCACTGGGATTGGGAGAACAAGAAAGACTTTCTACTCTCAAAGATGTAGACAAGCGAAGATATGCAACCTTTGAGAAAATGTCTGAATTGCTAAGATTATTGCAGATACAACTTCCCACCATAAAACGTAAAATCACACCGAAGAAAAGAATTGTTGGGGGATATGGAGACTCCTATAGGGACACTCGACAAGAAGACCTCTCTGAGGAGCTAACATTTGGCTGAAAGGTCAGTCACAAGCCTAGGGAGGAGGGGACTGGGGCACAGGCATTCAGAGTACTGAATTCTGAATACACAGGCATTCAGAAGTCTCTGGGGAAACTTGTGGTGTTTGAGGAGCTTGGAAAAGCTGTGCTTTTCTGGAGGAAAATAATCTAAAGTTAGAACTACCCAAATACAGAAGGACAAAAAAAGAAGATGTAGATAGGTTTTGTAAATTAATTTATCTTAGAATAGTTTTTTGATACAGATGGCAAAGTCCAACATAAAACCCACAAATCAGAAGCCTCTTGGAATGGGCCTCAAAAACATTATACTCCTTGGAAAGTCTTACTAAGCATGGGGGCTTTGATTTCACTTGCTTCGAATGAAATGATCAAGTTGGAAAACAAAACAAAACAAAACAAAAACACATGAAGACAATGGTGTTATTTTTAAAAAGAGGTAAAAGATTTCATGTGGGTCATAGATATAAAGTAGATTTTTCTATTTCATCAGGGAAACCTCCCCTTACCCTGTATAACATGGAGAGGTCTTCTGGATTCCTAGATCGCAGCAGTCTCCCCTGCGTTCCCAGCAGTGCTGTTGAGGCAGGAGGATGAAGAGATTGCACACTAGCATCTCTCCTTCTTCCTTTTCACAGTGTTCTCTCTTAAAAATCACAATAATTCAAGTATGCCAATTTCAAAAAGACTTCTGGTAATAAAAATTGTTTGCGAATACCTACATATTTTTTCTTTGTGGTAAGTTACTATCATATCAATAACCAGTACATTAACAAAGAACACATGCAAACAACAAAACAAAACAAAAAAAAACCAAAAAAATTAAATAAAACAAAAACCAGAAAGAATAAAAGCCCCACAAATAAAAAACATGAACTTGACATGTTTACATTAAGTTTGGCTAGAGAAACGGCATGTGCTAGAGCTAGGTCATTTTGAAAATCATGGCCTCTTTCCTTAGGCTAATTGTACTGTGGTATGTTACTTTAAATAAAGAGGGTTATCGGAACCGAAACAACATAGTGTCTGTTGGAGTCTAACAGAGAGAAAATCTATAGCAAGTCTCAAAGCAGTCAAAATAAGAAGTTCTGGGCGAGATAAGGACCCCGACCCCCATCTTTCCTCTGCATTACCTCTCAGCCTTACAGACTTCTAGTGGGGGGCAGAGGGATAGCTTCATAGGTATGGTGAATGTGCGAGGATAGCATTTCAAGAACAGAACCAGCTGTCTGTGACAGCTGTGCCGGGATGTCTGACAGATCCTGCCTTCACATTACAGAAGACGTGAGCTAGGGCATGTCTGTGACTCAGTCCCCTGCTCTTGCCAAAGTAGTAGTTCTCCAGATAGCAAACCACAGGAAAGGAAAAACAGAGAGCCAAGAGAGAGACTAGGAAGAGAAACTGCACACATCCCCGTTAGTCACTGAATGGTGATAGGTGCTAAGGAGAACTACCGTGTTCAGGGGATAAAAGGCATACACACCTAACATTTCAAAGACACATGGTTATTTTCAGTCACTCTAATTATGTCCCCTGCATGGTGCTTACAGATAATTAAAACCAGATGTTTAAGATGTGGCTCAACCATTACCCTGTATCCTCTCACATCCCCCTCGGCCTTCCTGTACCACTTTCAAGAAACTGGCTGTTTGCCTAAATGTAAAGGAGGGCTAGATGAAAGAAGAAAATAGTTATAGGCTGTAGCGTTCCTCTCCTGCTGATGAGTGACTGTTGATGTGTGGTGAAAACAGCTGGCTTTAAAGACCTCTCTGAGGGAGAGTTAAAAATTGCAGGGTTTTGGAGGCAGTTAAGATTCTTAAAGGATTATTTATTCAATGTGCTATCCATTTATAATTTTTTCAGGAATTTCTTTCAAAACTGTCAGCTGCATATAACTAAACCTCGATACCCACCGTTACACACGTGTGTGCCTGAGTGTGCCTGTAACATGCACTCTGACATATGGAGAGAAGTGTTTCTTGGAACCCAATTGATCTGGCTTGCTTCCTATGGCAGCCTTCTCCAGTGTGTGTGCTGAAGTTTGCTTGTTCCACAACGCGAGAAACACTACTGGAGTTTAAACAAACGTGGGAAATGCAGGCCCACATAATGTCAAACAAGTTTCTTCTCAAAACCTCCAACATGCTGATATACACTGTGAATATTCTAGATACTATATAACGTCTCTTAAAGTTAGCTGACCCAGAGTCTTGCAAATTACCTTAAGAGAGGAAGGTTCTTCAAATAGCAAACACTGGTCTACATTAACCCATGGTGTCTGTGCAGTCTCTGTTTAATTTTTTCCTGTGGGAAGAAAAAAAAAAAACACCCCTTCCTAGACTACATTGCCATATGATAGATCTAAATCAAAATGTATTTTTTTTTTCCTCACGCAGAATCCTGACCTACTTCCTTCTGAACTTTATGCTTTTAGGAGAACAGAACCAAGAGTGATTTACTTCATTTGTATTGTGATAGCTTTTCAGATATCTGAGAGCAAGACTCATCCCCACAAACTTCCCATGTAGCTCTTAATCAGATGTGTCAAACCAACAGCTGCACACCTGTTCGCCACTGTCGTCTTTTTTTTTTTTTTTAATTTTTATTTTTAATTTTTTTTTTCAGCAAATCAAAAAAATTTAAAAAGCATTCAAACAGAATAAAATGAAAAGAAACAAACAAGCAAAATACCAAGGGTCAGATATACTTATACAAGAATTCTATAGAGCCTTCAAACAAGCAATACTTTTTGAGTTATGTTTAAAAAAATTCAGAACCACAATAAGCTCCTTCACAAAGCAAATAATATTGAAATAGTGAAATCAAGTGTAAACCCAACAAAAATATATAAATTATAGTCCAGTATCCCTCATGAGTATACATACAAAAATTCTCAATGAAGTATGTCGTCTTTCAAATGTATCACTAGGAATTGAACTCACATCCATAGATGTAGCTTCGGACCTTATTCATTTGTTTATTCCTTTAGAACATGATCTTGGCCTCAATTTTAAGTAGATCATTAAAACTTGAGCTTGAATTCTTGAACTAATTCTGAGTTCTAATTGTATCTAATTCTTTATAGTTGTTGGTCCCTATGACTGCTTGCACAGACAGGATCATTTAAGACTCTTGCATGAACATGAACCCACTGCATTTTACTGGAATTCCTTCACTGATAGTCTACCTCTGGATCAATTGTTCCATCTTTTCTTAGATGCCTCTTCATAGAAAACTACCTCAGTTTCATGCAGATTTCATAACTCGGGAAATGTGGGAAAGTTCCTTATACAGACTTCCTCCAGCCAGACATGACGTCATGATTTGACAGTAGGTTAGTCTTCCAACCCACACCATACCAGTCAGAAACATTTTTCTAGACTGGTAATGAATATCCAAATATAATGGAAGACATCAAGTTCTTTCTGTAATTAAGATACTAATATGACCTGCAAGTTGAGATACCCTATGTCTCCTCTATAAGGACATTAATAGTGCAGTGATGTCACTTTGCATTGTGAATTTGGAATGGCAGTGGAGTAGGTACAGGCTAGGCTCTGAAGAGAACACACTATCCATGGCAGGGAAGTAACTTTACATCACAGGAGGGACTGGAGGTCACTTAGGGGAAAATCACGGCCATGCTCAGGGGAACCTGGACTTGTTTGGCTTTGTTTCCCCTCTATAAAATGTGTGAGTTGTAGGGAAATGACTTAGCTTGCTTATGTCATGGAAATGTTCAACCTGTGCCCAACTGGTGTGATTTAACATGGAATAGAGGAGGGGATCGGTTCAATTCTCTGCAGCACACAATTCCTGTTAAAAAAACAAATACACACGAATTCCGCACATTTAGTGGCTGTTCTGGGAGGAGCTTATTTAAAGAAGAAATAACCTTTAAAACTGTAGCTCAGTTCATTTCCTTTTCATTTTTTTTTTTAAAGGAACAATAGTCCCTACCGTTTGGCAGTTCAAAATGTCTCGACTAATTTTCAAAATCCCCAACAATTTAATTGGAACACAGAAGAGAACAGAAACCTGCAGAGCTGGTCATTTTAAGAACAAATATTACTTTCAAATTGCTTTTCCTCCCTCAGCTCTGACCTGCCAGATTTCAGCCCACAGTAAATTCTTGCAGTCGAGCTGTTCTGGCAGAAAGGGTACACGTGCTCAGGGAGGCCCTACGCTGTGGGCATGAAGGACAGGACAGGAGGACATAGGACAGCTTCCCTGAATACAAGAAGAGCATTTCAGAGTACTGATTCATACATGGTTCTATCTCTTCAAGAGGCACCAGGCCTTGGAAAGACAATAAAAGAACATGAAGTAGGACATGGTTCTTGAAAGTGCAGTGTCATCCCAGGTAACAGACAGCTTGAAAATTAAACATGGAACAGGAAAAAAAAAAAAAAAAAAGGTAACTAACTCAGGCTTGAGGGAAGCGGATTACCACAAGAGCAACCCGAGTGTTGCTGATTTGCTCACTTGTCCTTCATGACGTGGTGACACTGTTTCCAATCCATGGAAATGCAAACTGAAGATAGAAAACTCACTAACTTATCTAAGAGTATCTAAGAGAGTAGATGCACACACATCTGCATGCAGATACATATGCACATTTAAGTGTCTTTATTGTTCACTAGATGAGTGATGACCAGTGAGCTGCTGATGTTAAAAACAGAACTTGGGGACTTCTGACGTATGTGTTCACCCACAAAAGCAAACCACAATCAAGATGAGTGTATCCATTATGGCTACAGGTTCATGTTAGTCTGATTCTCATTCATCTTTCTCTCCCGTGTTCTTCACCCGGAGGCAACCATTGATCATTAATTCCAAATTTAGTAATTCTCATTTCAGGAATCCCATGGCATGCACTTTTTGTCTGTCTAACTTTTTAGCTCACCAAAAGAATTGTCTGAGATTCATCATGTTACAGGTCATTAGTTTATTCCCCTTCTCTTTCCGAGTAATATTCTATTGTCTAACAGTTTTTTTTTTTATTTTTAACTTTATACCTGTTCATAAACGTGTTTCAAGTTTAAACATAGAAACCCTCATTTGTGTAGTAATATTCAATCATTTTTTCATGTACTTATTTGCAGTCTAAAATCTTTCCTGAAATGTCTATTCAAACATTTTAAACTGTGAATTCTAGTACTTAACTGTAAGAAATTCTTATGCTTTCTGGATATATGTCCTTCCACAAGTTTGTATGTTTCAAGTATTTTCTCCTAGTCTGTGACTGCCTGCTTACTTCTATATACATCTTTTATAGAGAAACCATTTTAAACAGGCTGCAATTTCTTGACATTTCCTGTCCTACTTTTTAAAAAAATTAATAATTTGTTTAGATTGTCCTGTTTTCTTGGAACGAGTCTTTAAATTTTACCTCCCAAATGTAAGCCTAAACATGTTTGAGTCTTTAAATTTTACCTCCCAAATGTAAGCCTAAACATGTTTGAGTTTGTGATATGAGGTCACTACTTTCCTTTGCATGTGTCTATCCAATGTTTTCATGGTCAATTCCTTGTTACACTGATTGGGAATCAATAGATATGCATGGGGCTGTGTGTGGATGCTCTTCTCATGTCTGTAACCACTGAACTGCACGGCTTTCCTTGGCCACTGCTGAAAGGATAACCACTGTCTAATCAGAACTTCACACCTCCACAACCACACCGTAGTTCCTTTAGGCCTAACTTGTTCCCAACAAAACACTTTAAGCAATGAAATAATTTAGCTTATATAATTATATTGACCATAGTCTTAGGTACACTGAATAGGCTACAAGTAGGTTGCTTCATCACTGGAGATTTGGTGAAGGACTATCTTCTGTCATATTGACCTGACAACCCATTTCAGAGGAACACTAAGTCTTGTTTTATCTTTGGAATGGATGGTGCCTTATTCTTTCTGTCTAAGCATGGTATTTTGGCTTGTGGTTCAACTCCTTGGATGTGGAATCCCACTTATCATCTAAATACCTATCCTCCATCACCAAGCTCTGACTGGACCTTGAAGAAGCTGGTCCCATATCCTCTTGCTACTCTAGACACCCAGTGATCCAAGAGAGTCTTCACTTAAAGCTTTCTCATGTGTGGCTCCTATCATTATGAATCCAGCTTTTCTAAATCCACATGGAATCCACATGTATGGCCTCCCAAGTCCAGAGACACTCAAGCATTAACCCAGTATTCCCAGTCTATCCAGTACTGCAGATAGAAGCAATGAGAACTATGCTTATTAGAAACCCTTATCCATACTGCTATATGTCACCTTGGTAACCTCTTCTCTGTTTTAAAAATCCCTGGATTTTCTATGTCCTTCTGAAACTATCAGTATCAAGATAAACACCATTTCTGTAAAAATTATTTTGCATTAAGAGGAAAGTCTGTTACTGTGCTATTAGGCCTGCTCAGGCTGTTACTCACCCTCAGTACATGAAGTGGATGCACGCTTATTTGTTCTCTAGGGAGAGACCCTGTCCATCACGAAACTCACCCATCTTCCCAGCAGATCCAGTGCTGTTTAGCCCTGAGCTCTGTGTTCGTGAATGAACTTCAGTGATGCATTTCAGAGTTTCAAATAACAATGCCATAAGCTGGCCTATGATCACTAGCCTCTTTATCCACTCGTGTTTGTTTTGGTTTACAAACTTCTACACATTTCCCAAACTGAGTTTTGTATGCCAGAGTCTTCAACTGGGATCATATTATATTTACTTTAGGACAGGCTGTATGAAAAAGAGCAATCCACACTAGTACATTCTTTTGTGTAAATCACAGGCACAATCACAAACCATTTCAGTTCTGTGCAAGAACACTTTGATGATAAATAAAACACAAATGAAATCCTTGGGAAATAAATGTTTGCCAAATGCAGAACACTATTTTCCCCTTTCTTTGGTTTTACTGAATACCAGCAAGCCCCATACTCGAGGTATAAGGTGTCTAGTGATTACATCTCCAGAAAGAACAGCTATAATTGAGGTTCCAAAGATGATCATATACTTTCCAAGGAAGTCAGAGATTATTGTGTGGGTGCTTAGGATACATATTTTCAAAATAGGGTCCACTTTTATTGGCCCTTCTGATTTCTATTTTTAATGGATAATGGGAGTCTTTAAAAACAATTTGAGGGGAATTCATCCCTACAAAGAACACTCATCTTTTGCATACTTCATAACTGGGTTTTATTTGTGCGCTGACCTTAGTTAGAGACTGAAGATCTGTCTCCTCAGTAGATATGTTGAAGCCCTTTGCCAACATAGCTGTATCGAGAGAGGTGGCTTTTAGGAAAGAAAGTGTGTTCAAATGAGGTCATGTACAGAGGGCTCTGACAGGATTAATGCTGTAAGAGGACATATCAGAGATTCCTTCTCACCGTGCCTCTATCCCAGAGAGGAAGAGTCCATTTGCAAGCCAAGAAGATTCTCCTTATCAGAAACTACAGTATGTGGAGCCCAGCCTTGAACTCCTAGTTCTGGAATGTAAGAAAATAAATGGAGGCCATTGAAAAGGAGCCAGTCCCTGTGATTTTGGCTATGGCAGCAGGAGTGGCTTGTCAGGGGCTCTTTCCTTCACATGGACTGACGGCAGTGAGAGAAGCTGCCCCTGGCTTTGGATCAACACTGCATTCTCCTGGACTCAACAGAAGGGGAATAGAGTTGACTAAGCATCCTGAGGATAAAAATGGACTTTTAAACTGAATCTTAAAAAGTGAATTGGGGGATGTGTTAATATTCTTTATTGACTTCAGAATGTAATATTGAATGTCTCTCTGAAAACCCTTATCTAGTAGAGGCAGATGCTTAAGAAGTCATGAGAAGTAATCAGGTTAATTATCCATCTTCAAGAGTCCTAACTGTACTGAAGCTTTTAGGACAGACTGAAACTGTGGAGACTTTTCCCGGCAGCAGTTCCCTGGGATGCCCTGGACCTGCCAGCACAGTCTGAGTTATAAATGCACACTCAGCTGCTCGGGCCTCCCCATTTCCTCTGCCTGGGGAATGTCCTCAAATCTGGCTTGGCCCAGACTCTAGTCTGTCTTAGGAAGGACATGCTTCCCCTGTCCTCAACTCTTCAAACAGACCCTCCCCTTCACCACAGACTACAAACACGTTTTTGGAAAATGTGACCTCATCCCAGGGTAAGTTAGGTTCATTTATAGCAATGAAGACCCAGGAGCTGCTGCCAGCCCTGCAGACATGGAAGGAGCAGAGGGAAACCTGAGAATAAGGACTGGATATAAAGTGGGTGTCTGTACTACCTACAAATTAATTTTGAAAAATTTGTATGTATTAACTTCAGATTTCTGCTTGTCTTTGACAAGAGTAATCAAAGACACCAGTCAGGAAACTGGCTATCAATCCTGTTCTAAAACTCCATCCCAGTGCTACTGGAGGTGATTTGCAGGCACATAAAAGCTGAAATGCACAGGTTTTCTTTAAGAGTGAGGTCATAAGATGTTGAGTCATAAACATATCTGAGCCCACTGGTTCTGAACCACTCAGACCTGGGATGACCTGATTCTCTCCATCTCAGTCCTCTCACCTCTCCCTCCCTGCTGCTTAGGGATGTTTTCCTCTCGCATTCCCAGGAAAGAGGCACTGGTCCTCTAACATCCCCACACCTGACTATTGTGATGATGGAGTGGCCCATGCCACATGCACTGTAGCTCTCATCATACTCTTGAGCACAGGGAATGCAGAGGTGGTAAGGGTGTCAGGTCTTCCTTTTGGACAATTTGAGATTCACCTACATTTCAGAGAAAGAGAAAATATTGGAGTCTGGAAGCATTCTTCCACAGAAGAGGAGGAGCAGTGAGAAATACGAGAAAGGGAGATTTTGAGTAGGAGCCTACTTTCTATGCATGAGAAAGATGGAGTGACAATCACCCTTGAAATTCCTTCCCCATCTTACTCCCTCTCAGGTATTCCCAACAAGGATATAGAGCTTCTATTCAAACTAGGGTAGCCATAAAGAAGAAGATAATTTTGAGTCTAGCAGAGGAAGGTGGCACTATTAGAGAGAATAGAAACAGCTGAGGCAGATCACAAGGAGGTAGATGGTCTTCACCCTTCCTCCCCACGCATACAAAAAGAAAAGAATGAAGAAGAGAAAGAAAGTCTGACAGTTCCCAGAATCACCATGCATCCACACTTGAGCTAACTCTGAAGAGGACATATTGTTCTAGGTGGTCCCTCAAAGGGCCAACAAAATGCCTTGAAAAGTTTATTCCCTGCTGGTCTATCGGCTTGCTGGCGAAGTCTTTCTTCACAAAGGCAGAGATGAGGGTTGATGATCCTCAGATTGACCAGTCAGCAGTGCCCATTGCACTTTTTCTTGGGCATGCTTCTAACCTCAGCATGAAGACAATGGGTTCTGATGACCTCACTGCCCACCAAAGAACTAAAATGTCAGCAAGATGGAAAAGAGCCACTCTCTTTTGGAGATGAAAACAAAGGTCAAAGTTCAGAGATGGAATGAGGAGGACAGAGTCCTAGGAATGCTAACAGCAACTTGGCAGCAGAGAGAGAGAGAGAGCAGGGCGGAGGAGAGTGGAAAGGGCTCAATGTGCATGTCAACTTAAAGGAATAAAAGAGGAGTAATTGTCTTGACAGGTTCAACAGCGTGCCTGGAGGCGGAGGGGAGCAGGGCCCCCGAGCTTTGCTGAGGCAGACAGTAAGTTATAGCGTGTACATAAACAGTCAGCACAACTCAGCCTTCCCTTGGGCTACTGTTGTTATTTTAACCCTGTGCAAAGGGTCATGGTGTTCTCCATCTGATAATAAAAGGATGCTGGGAAAGGACGAGAGAAGTCACAAAACCAAAGGAAATTCTCTAAACAAAGACCAGATTTAGTTCAGGGAGAAAACAACCGACTCTTGCCAACAAGTCTTTACAGTGATACTGTGGCTTCCTTCCTCCTCCCCCGTCCTCTCGCTTAATAGATGGGGAGCCACTGCTAACGACAACGGACAGCTGCATGGACATTCTGCTTTCACACTCACTTTTCTGGATGCTTTTCTGCTGTGTAGAACTCACCTTAGACAAAGACTGAGACTTGGGAAGGTAATCCAGTCTGACAGGCAGCAGATACTTCATAGCAAATGACAAAACTGCACTGGGTTCTACCCCATTTCTGTAGTCCTATTATGCTATCCAGTGCTGCATTGGCATAGTTGTCTTCTATCTGTCATCAGTATTGATTATGAGTCCTTGAGCCTCCCAGGTCTCTGTGACATCCACACTTTTATTTAGGATGTGTGCGGTATGCATTTGACTAATGAAGCTGTCTTTGGCTGCATTAGGTAGCATCGAAAGTAGGTAGCTGCTCTCTGACAGTAGGGTAGGACACTGAATGGTCATTGGCTTCAGACACCTGTTCCTTCATGACATTTCCAGCCACAGTGTTACAGTGATGGAAACAGGGGCCAAGGAGATGAAAGAGCAATGACTTGCTGGAAAGAGAACTGGAAAGAGTGACGCTTTTGAACATATCATCCCACACTTTGCCGCTCTCAGAGATCTCCACTATTAGTCTCCTCCACTCTGGCTACTGCCTTCCCTTGCAACATCACTCACCAATTCCCACTGAAGTCGGAGTCTGCCTTCTGGGATCGTCATTCAGGTGGGAAGGAAGAACAAAACATCAGCTAAGAGATGACAGCCAAGGAATTCTGGGTGTTCTGTGGTACCAGGCCAAGACCCTAACCCAAATGTGTGAGGTTGCAAGGATTCTATTTGTAATCTGAGATTTGGTAAGGCCCAGGGTACCATCCAGATGCTATATAAGTTATATTTGGGGAACCCTAAATGTATGATTGATTTATAGGAGGAAATAATGATAAGAAAACTCAGAGGAATTTTAGATTCCTGGGATACTAAGACCGTATACTTTTCTTCTGAAGCAGTGGCTTTATCTAAGCCACTTAATGTTCAAAATTTTGAACATCTTTGCTCATGGCTAATCTAATATCTGAGAAACACCTGGGTTTTGTAACCAAAATGTGGAAATTATTGGACAGAAGCCAACTTTGTAACTACCACATTTCTTGAAACACACAGCTTTGAGGTTCTTATGCCTCCTGGAGTGAAGGAAACTATGGCTGCAGACAAACAGCATCTTCCACTGCCATGAAGGATAAGGCAACCCCAGGTCTCTATTTGAAAAGGAAGCTTAAGATTTATAAGGCTTGAGTCTTGCCACTCCTTCAGCGGCCAATGTTGCCAAGATTCTGAAAGTCAGACGTGAACCTGGAACTGTTTAAGTCCACAATACTAATTTTGTGGGAATTAGAGGAACCATGAAGGCCAAATCTGAATTGAGGGATATTTCCTGGCTAATTCTCAGCGAGACACAGACACATTTCTCTCTGAGTTGTTCTAACTTCCAATGCTCTTATGGCTGTCAGTGTTCAGTCAAGTCCTAGCTCGTTTGCTGATGTACTGTATTTTAGGCACGGTGACCTAATTTTGGCCTCTGCTTTCTGCTTCCTTGGAGGAGCTATATTCCCTGGGGATGAAGAAAAGATTTCACATCATACTAAAATGCAGTGCTATTTTTGTTCCATCAATGGGGGAGTATGCTCATAAAAACTTCAGACAGAGAAGAAAAGGGTTGTAAAATACAGTCACACTAACATACTATAGTCATCAGATAGCAAGCAGTGGGGAGGGCAAGGATAACTGAATTATGAGTTCTCCTCTGACCTCCCTTGTAGAACACTAGCAACCTACTTCATCCTTGGAGAGATGCTTTTAAGTATCCCAAGGCTACTGTTCCTAAAAACAGATGCACGCAAAGTAAGCCTGAGCTATACTTAAAACAAGTGTAAAAATGTCTTCTCGTGCTATTTTCTCTTTTTATTCTTCCATGATGTCCTGGGACTCTCACGGCCATTTTATTTTCTCCAGGTATCAGGATAGCATTTACATGTGTGTTGTTACATGTTGTTACACAGTTCCCCATGAACTAATCTGAATGTGGGAGAACGGCCATCCGTATCGATATACAGTCCAGTTAACGATGAAGTCTGATCATATGGGCAAATTTGGTCTAGTATAACCTTATTCTGTGTTCTTAAAGTGAAACCCTCATAGAAAGCTAGAAGGAGGGATGGTGCCAAAAGAAAGGTTAAGAATTACATAGAGCAGCAGCAGGATGCTAGGGATATGGAATCAAACACATATTCAGACATAGAAATAGGTCATGTGGCTTGTGTTTACAGATGCCTCCTACTGTACTTTGCAAAAGTCTAAGCAACATTAAACTGAGAGCATTTAATTCCAGGGTTTGTCTCTGTATCTCAGTGAGTTTATTTCTGCATTGTTGTACCAACCATGTTTTTATTTTCCTTTCCACTTGCCATGAGTCCCCAGGTTAAGATGCCAGGTCCTGTTGGATGCACTTTTAATTATTAGGCACCCAGGTGCCCATTACCATGCACACCTCTCTTGAGACATCTTTAGCAGACCCTTTAATGCTTCCAAAAGGAGGATACTGCAAAGGACTGGAAAGAATATGTCAGGACCCAACCATGTCTGGATTCTCCTCATACATTACTAACAGACCTTGAGAAAAATCTCTCTCTTCAGGTGTCCTTTCTTTCCTGCTGGAATGAGAAACACAACTGTTTATGAAAAGTCCAGGAAGAAAGTATCTGATGCGCCTGACATATATTCGGGACTCAGCAAATGAGAGCTGCATTGTCTTCCTCCCAAAAACTTCTGAGATACTCGTTTACTGTGTACATCTCAGTCTGCTTGTCACAAATAGAACTGTATTCTTTCTTTGAAACAGTAATCCCAGTTGCCATAATATCCTTCACCCTTCACTCTAGCTCATCTTATAATGCCTCCTATATTCATGTGGTATCCTTCAAAACGAGATTAAAACACTATCACTGCTCTCAAGCTCCCCCTTGCTTCCCCAGCCTTCACCTTCCTCTCTGAGTCCCTTGTGCCTGTTTTCTTGTTCTGATTCTACGTCTAGAGGATTTAACCCATGAAGCAAATACCATTTATTTCATTATCGGAAAAATGCCTTGCATACAATATTCTTATTTACTAAATTCAAATTGAATGAATGGCAATGGCACATTGTGCATGATTTAGCTCTACTGGGAAAGGCAAGTTGTTGCTTATGCATCATCATGCTGCACACTGAATGTAGAATTTTCATGCATGTAAGCCGTGGCTTAGGACGGGTCTAGTGAGTACAAGTTGATTATTACTAACAGCACAGCACTAGTTTAGGTGTTAGCACTGTATCATCCTTTTATAAGAAAACGGTCATGTGTCATGGTCCAGGTGGTCTTGAAATTCACAACCTTCCTGAATACAGGCAGATGCCAAAGCTCTCAAAGACACATCTCACTTGCTATGGTGGAATCTCAGCTTTGTAGCTTATTTACTGTGTGTTCTCTGACATTAGTTTAATCTCTCTGTCTATTTTTACCATCTGCAAAATAGGGCTGGTAATACTATGTTGCTTCTGTGTGGGTTGCTTTGTTTCTTTCATGAACATAACAAAGCGTATCTGCAGATCTCATTTCAATAACCACCAGGCACTTGAGAGAGTGAAACGCCAACCTACATAATAATTCCCACTCATGGGAGGATAGACTAAAGTAATAAACAGAGCCCTGTATAAGTCCCCATGGACTGTGACCTGTCTATTTAGTTCAAGCTATCATTGTAAAGAACTTTACTCACTAAAATGGGTTAAATTCGGTCAGAGACAAGGATCCATCATTAAGCGTACTTGTTGCTCTCAAAGAGGACCAGGGTTTGGTTTCCACCACCCACACAATGTCTCAGAATTATAAATAACTCCAGAGGATGCAGCAATGTCCTTCAACCCCATGGGTACTGTATGCACATAATATAGATGTACAAACAGACAAAACAATCATACATATGGTATAATAAATAAATCACTGCTAAGGTGTTTTCATTTTACTATTTATTTTAGTTTTAATAATACATGCAAGTGTGTGTGTGTGTGTGTGTGTGTGTGTGGTTCATGTGTGTATGTGTATATGAATTTAGTTGTCCTGTAGGGACAGAAAAAGGGGTTGAATGCCCTGGATATGGACTTAAAAGTAGTTGTGAGCAGCCTGCCATGGGTCCTGGGAATCAAACTAGTATCCTCTGAAAGAGTAGTGCATGCTCTTAACCACTGAGTCATCTCTCCTTGTCCTTCCTGAGATGTTTTGCTATCAAGTTAGGCATTTTTCCATTACAATTTGATTTATAATCTATGAACAATCTGCCCATGGTGGAACGTAGTAACTAATAAAGCTCAAGCAGCCTCCAGTTTATCTGTAGTACGTAGTTCGGAGATAGCATGAACTATAGATGGCTTGCAGATAGCATGGGCTGTAACGGGCGGTAGATGGTTAGAACATAAACAGGCAAGCTGACATGAAGAGACAGAATTAATCATTTCCGTGTCTGGGCAGAGCATTCTACTTCCCAGCATGCCAAAAGCAGAAGTGAGTGCTCAGGGAAGTTTGCTAGCCCGTGTCTGGATAAAGCATTTGGCCATTGCATTTGGGACAGGATTAATGGTCCTCATTGAATAGGACGACTACAGCAGACACTTCTTGCTCCTAAAGTTGTTTTTCTAAAGTCACTTCTACAGTTGCTTCCAGGCTCCTGTTTTATGTTTTTGTAAGATTGAAAGGTTCTGTTTGAATGTTAAGCTCACTAGTAAGCATGTGTTTCTCATATGATTCACCAGTCTTCCAAAAACTTTATAGCTCTGATGTACTGTGATACATACATGTGTCCATAGCCCGTCCCCCCATTCTAAGCATTGTTGGTATGAGAGCTAACTTTATTCTTGGATTGAAGCCTGAAAGGACTATTAGAGACCCTTTGACCTGGTTTTGGATCTTAAGTTGTCTCTTTTCCCAGGATCTGCAGAATAAGGACTAGGAGAGGGGAAGGAGAAGCCTAAGGGGGTATCCAATTTCTTCTTTTCTGCAAGAAAAGAATTCAAGGAATTCTATGACACATGAAAGTGTTTACATTTAACTGCATAATGATAGGCTTAAATTTAAATAGACCTCAGATTAAAATCAAGACAAAACAGTTTGAACTATATAGTCTTAATAACAAAATTCTAGGATATACTTAGGTAACTTTGTTCTGATTCCATGTGTTGAATGTATCAGCAGATAAGGCTTTGTAGGAACAAAGCTGACAGCTGCTACGTAAGTACCATCAAGCCGTGAATATTGATAAGAGTGGACTTGGCAGATTGAAACAAGTCATACAGCAGACTTGATATAGAGACAATGAGCATCTCATATACCGCTCAGGATTTGAATCTACACATGTGTATTCCCGAACGTATTTTTACTAAGACTGGGTGGTGTTCCAGGTATACTTAAGCTTATAGAAACAGGTCATTGCAGGTTTTGTAAATTAATAAATTCATAAAGCAAAGATGTTTTCATGCAGAAAGGTAAATCTGCCCATGGCTTAGCATGGTACCTTAAGCATGCTACTAACAGAAGGTGTAAGTGGAGAGGTACCAATCACAGAAATAGGGTAAGTCTTTCTTGTTCTGTGCCATCAAATCTTCAGATACAGAATAAAATCAAAATACAGAGGAGATTATTCAGCTCAACAAGTCATAATCTTTCATCCTTCACTGCTCCTCAGCTCATTTTGCAAATCTCCAGCCTATACAAGGCAACATGGAAGCCAAAGCCACAGATTTCTGTGTGACAAGGCTTACCACTTTGAATAGCCACCTACTATGTTTGGTGAAATGCCACTTGATAATTACATAGCAGTATTTCTTCTTTGGCAACACTATTCTTATTTCCTACATGTGTATGAGTTTTTAATCCAAATACCTTATCAAAAGCATAGTTAGAATTTACATCAATGTTCAAATACAAAGAAGAGAGAGAGTAATATTCTTTAAATGATCATTCCTAGCATAGTAGAGAAAGAGAGTATTGTTTCTAGTATTCTAGTATGTAGAATTTCTTTCCCATTAGTTCTAGGTAAATCTGCTAACCATATGTCTGCCTTGGCTTATAAACAATTCAAAGAACAGTAATGAATCAGGGAGTTCTGTATATGCTTGGCCCTAACATAAATCTCGCACATCAATAAAGGATGTCAGTAGTTGCTAAGATGGACAGATACTGTGGGCGGTGAGTCTTAGGTGCATTTGAGGAATACTTGTTAAAATACATATTAAAACTAATTAATTTAAATATAAATTTTAATATTTCCATTTCTTAAAATGTCACCCAGAAAGTTGACAGTGATTCAGGAAATCTTGTGGGCCAAATTTCTAAAGGAAATGTAGCAACAGGCATATGATATACTGTAAATAGACATACTATTTGATCCAGCAATTCTGCTTATAGGGGCCAACTTTATGGAAATAATATGATTCATATTTAAATAAATAAGGATATCAAGAATATTTATGAGAATGTAAACCCAAATAACTAATGTGTTAAATAGATGTCAACTATATGCATGGCAACTACACTATACCTATTTAATGATCTAAAAGTATGTTTTTGTTAATAAAAGTTACAAAAATCCATAAACAATGTGGTACAAAGTATATTTAAACACAGATGCACATATGGCCCGAGGGAATGGGCACAGAGCAAGATGGTATTAGTGGATAGACGCTGATGAACATTCGCTTCTTAGACTCTTATCTCCACTTTGCTTCTTGTATTTTGCAAGTTATTAGCATTTATTATTTCAGAAAAAATCCATAATTTTCACTATTATAAAAGTTTCCATATTATAATTATCATGTGTTACATCCTTTACTATCATACTTAGATCACTTTGCAAATAGCAAAATAAAAACCATAGGATCCATACAGAAATAATATCAGCAGTAGCTTGTGACCAAGCAGGTAGAAATATTTAGCATCAGGGACTGGAGAAATAGATCAATCAGGAAAGGTGCCTGCTGTGAAGTGTGAGGCCATGTTTCCTAGCACCCATATAAAAATGGAGCACCTGGTGCTGAGTGAAACCATAACACTGAAGGGTAGAGATAGGCAGGTCACTGACTAGTCAGCCAGCAACGAGTGAGTCCCAAGTTCAGCTAGAGACTCTCATAAAATGAGATGGAAAGTAAATGTGAGAGAGGCCCAGTGTCAGGCTCTGGTTTCCTCATGCATAGGGACAAATGTATTATGAGCACCTGTCATACACCCACAAAAATATCTGTAAAATAAAGTATTAGAATTGGGCCCTGATGAATGAATACAGCTTTTGGAAGTTTGGGAAGGATGAGAGGTGATCATGAATAGTCTTCATTAAATGAATGATGAATTTGTAATTTTCCATATCTGTATTACACTACAATTAAACAGATTTAAAATAACCCTAGTCTGTGACGCTGGTTCACTTATTACAGGCTCTCTGAGAGCCAGAAGAAAACTGGAATGTCCTTTTCTTCAGCATCCTTCCATACTTCCTCAGTGCACAGATAAGTGCTACCATCAGAGGCGTGCTGTTGCTCAGAGGCCATTCGACCATCATGTGACACTGACAAAACCCTCCTCCTCGTAGCTAACCTTCTACAGCCTGCTATCTTGGAACACGGACACTAGTCTGCCCTAATCTGCAAAGACATGCTCAAGTGCAGACAGTAAAAGGAACACCCATAAGCCGAGACAGAGAACCCTGTTGTTAGGTCAGGTGGCTGTGGCTACCACAGCACCTCTTCGAGGTGTGACTGAGAAATGATGACAGCATGTGCCTTGGGACTGTTCTGTGGGTAAGTGACATAGGGAATTCCAAGACTTAGCTCACAACAAGTGGAATTTCATCTTCAAAGCCAGCAGTGTGGAAATGCCCAGTTGATGTGTTCTGGAGGAAGGGTGCCAAGCACAACCAAAGATGTTTGCTCTTTTTGTACTAAAGCCATACCTCAAAGAAGCTACAAATAGGATAGCTTGGTGAATCATGTCTGCATCTGCATGAACTTTTCCAGAAGCTTTTAAGTGATAAAGGGGACTTACAAAGAATGCTTTTGATGAGAGACCACTCCTTTTGAGAAAAGTCCAATTACAGAGGCAGAACATGTAATTAGATGAAAAAGTGCCACACGGGTAGGGGACAGGACACTTTAAATGGAAGTCAGAATGCTGGTTTTTACTCTTGAGTCTCCATGGAACAGCTACGTGATTGTAAGTCACTCAATGTAGTGCCAATTTGGTTTCTTAATTAGGAAAATGTAATTAGATCACTGAATCTTATGAACTCATTCATTAAAGCACTGTGAATTGAAGTGAAAAACACTACATCTCTGTTTATAAGCACACACTGAAAGCGTCATTGTAGATAGAAAATCTACTTTTTGAACTACAGACTACAAGAAATGACCAAGGCAAGACCAAAGGAGAGATGAAAGTACATGGACAAATGAAGGGCTTAGAGGCTGCTTAGCCAGTTTCTAGTCTGATTTTCAACTACTCATTTCATAACCCTGATTTCAATTCTGCATATACCTTTGATACATTATAAAACAAAGTTCAATTGGAAAATCCTAAAGTGCTAATGGAGAGAGAGAATTTGTACTCAGATCCTTGGAGAAGCGGGACTCTTCTGTTTAGAGTCACCTTTAAAATATCTATTTTATTTTTGATGATATGTCTGTAAGGGGAGGTGTGCGGACAAGAATGTGACATTTTGAAGGCCAGGAGTTTCAAATCCCCCTGAGAATTGGGTTGCAGGTGGTTGTTAGCAACCCAATGAAAGTGCTAAGAACCAAACTCCATTCCCGTAAGAACTACATGTGCTCCTAACTGCTGGCCATCTCTCCATCCACTGCAGTCATATTCTGAAGCCTCCTTGCTTCTCCCTCTGCAGAGTGAAATCAGCACTTACTCTGCATTAGAGTCCTGATGTCCTTTTCTTCCTGCAGAAATCTGTCTTCCACCTCACTCCACCCCCCACCACACACCACCACACCACCACCACACCACACTCCACTCCATTCCTACCTGCTGAACATAGTAAAGAATGTGGCATCGGTGCTGAGGTAAATCAGAGGCCTTGTTCTCAAGAAGTTTGTAGCCTGGTGGCAAAGTCAAGGGTATAGCAAACGGCTGTCAGACAAACCCCAAAGAATAAATTTGCGAGATCTTAAGTGTGCACACAGAGAATTGTATGGGACTTGTGAGGAGGGAAAACTTTCTTTCTATATTATAAGGGTCAACAAAAGCTTCCTGGAAGATAGGCTACTTAGAAGACCATTGGAAAATATCTAGGATTTGGATATGTGGACATGCAGATATGTAAACATTAAAAGAAAGAAAAACCAAGAAGGAAAAAAAATAGAGAGACAATTGTTGGTGTGTACGATACTCGAATGGAATAGTGGGAGATCAGGGTTAGAAAGGTCTAGAAAGATGCTGAGAGGTATAGGCAAAAACCATCAGATTCTGCTTTTGTAAGAATTATTACAGAATTATGGAGGGGTTCCATCACACAGTCTGTACATTAGCATAATTCACATTTCTTCCACACGTGCATCAGTTATCTTTCTGGGACTATCCTTCAAAGAAATCTGGAAACAGTTTTCTGTATCTTGTGCTGCTCACAAGAGTACAGTCCTTCTCTTTGCAGGCTATGGGGTATGAACTAAAGTATGCTTTGACCTCATCTCTTCAGTTCATATCTCTTAGACAATGTTGTTCACTCCTGGGTTCAACCTTCAAAGTCAGCAATGATGGCTTCCAAGCCCTTTTAGGTAAGCTAATATCTTATAGAGAGAGACATGCTGAAGCAATTAAAAATGGTTATCTTTACTTGAGAAAATATTTGTGGCTTTAACAGGGGCACACTCTAAATATAGAGAGCAAAGTGTTCCCTGCTTTCTGGAATTTTGACAAGAAAGAACATATGCTTGGTCATAAACTATCAGAAGTCAGAACATTCCCTAACATTCTCTCCTGGCTTTAGAGAATGGAATGCTGGGCAAATCTTCAACATAGGAAGTGGCTAGGCTAATCACACAAGATGAGACAGCTATCAGTATAGTTCCAGCAAAGAAAAAGGCCTAGTCACTCTCCAGACATCTCTTTCCATGTCTACCTGTGACCCACATACCCATGCTGTGGGAAATACATAAGCTGTTGGTGAATATGAACCAAATGTTTCAGGAGATTTTATAATCTGCAGCCCTGATCTTACTCATTTGAAGAAATGAAGACCTAAAAGAAAATATAACATGCCGGTTTACAAATGAAATATTAGTAACAAAGAAAATGAAATCATAAAATTTGCAAGTAAACTGATGGGACTAGAAAAACGATCGTGAATTAGGTAACTCAGACCAGAAAAAAACTATGGTATGTATTGAGTTATATGGGGATGTGTGTTGTTAAGTCATTGATTAGAAGGCTACAATCCTTATAACCACATAGTTTAGGACGAGAGTAAGGACTGATGGGGAGGGACTGAAAGGAAAGATAAAAATAGATAGTTATGGAGGGGAAGGAAGGAAGAGGGGGCTAGGAAGGGAATATGTGGAGGGACAGCTAAAACTAAGGGGTCAGTTGAGGGTTAGTATGGAAACCTAATACAGTAGAAGCTTAAACATACACACACACACACACACACACAAAACACACACACACAAAATGAAGTCTACTAAATTAAATCGCCAAATAATGGGGAAAACAGAGGCCTAATTGGACAACTCTTAACCAGAAATGAAGTTTTTTCAACATTGGAAATGGATAATTCAACTGAGTTTTAAGCCAAAAGGGGTTCCATGGGAATCCCCCAAACAGCCAGACTGTTACTAAGACTATAGATTTCTTTCTAAAAACTGACAGCAAAGTCCTATTGCTGAGGACAGTACACAGCTCACTGGACGTGAAAAAATTGACCTGGTACCTACCTACTCCCCATCATTTCCTAAGCTCTGTGGCTATAAGGATTGTAACCATCTTATCAATGACTTAATAGCAAAGCGTTCACCCCCTATGACTACTATTAATTTTCCTGGAAGGTACTCTGCACACTACCAAAGGAGAACCAGCTACAAACCCTTCAGTCTACAACGGCGTCCTTCCTGCAAATAAGTTGGTATAGTAGTGGCATAATGCTTCTGGGAGTAACCAACAAATATTTTATTTAAGGCCCCCTCCATGAGGTGGAACTCATAACCAACATCTACAATAAAACCAATACTAGTGTTCTGATAAAGAAATATAGCAATAAAATGACCCCCTAAGGATAGTCTGCTATCCTCATAGATCAGTGCCTTGCTCAGCCATCATCAGAGAAGCCTCCTCCTCCAGAAGATGAGAACAAATACAGAGATCCACACCAGACAGTATGCAGAATAAGATGAAGAATCTCTTATAAATATCACCTGTCAATAAAAAAGCTAATGGCCAATGACCTGAGGCACAACAAAGGAGGTGGGACACTGGCAGGAAGGAGGGGATTCTTGTAAATAGCAAGAGATAAATGACGAGAAAGGAGAAAGATCAAGAGAGATAGACTGAGGAGACACACATAAACCAGCAGGTAGAGGAACTTGGAGAGATAGTGAGAGAGATGCTGAGGAAAGAGAAGAGAGAAGTGGGCCAGGACTGAAGGAGAGGTAACTAGCCACATGGTAGACATAGAGTAGGTTTAAATGGATTAAATAAGGTAAGAGCTACTCATAGAATGAAAAAGTACAGATATTTCCTGTATATCTTATGTGTTCTTATAAGATTCCTATATGTACAAATGTATTTCTCTCTGCGTCTATATGCATTTCTTGTGTTTTTTTTTTTCTCTTCTTCTTATTTGGTTTTATTCTGTATTCTGATTTTTTGTTTTTGTTTTATTTTTTTTTATTATTCTTTAGATGTCTGTTTTCTAGGGAAAGGAAGGAAAGGTGTGGATACAATGAGAAGGGAGATTGGAGGAACTGGGAGGAATTGGGGGAAAAGGAAACCATCAACAGAATATATTGTTTGAATAAAATCTATTTTCAATAAAAGAAAACAAATGATTAGCAAGAGGAAAAACTTTCCACAAGATTAACAGAAAAAGATATGTCTGAAGATGAATTTATGATTGGAGAATGCAGAGACCAGAGAGCCTAGCACACTGGATTACCTTGTAAAGTCTCAACTTTAACCCTTAAATATTGGTTCATTTGATGAGTTTCTATCTCCTCAAAGACACCAAGCATGTTAAATCTACCTTGTTTACTAGGTTGAGGAAAGGATTTCCATTCTGAATGGAAACATCAAAGCACTATTGTCTACCTCAGGGTATCCCTAAAATGTTCTACTGATCCTACATGCAGTGTGGGCTCTTCAGTCAGGAGCTAGTGAAAGAAAGAGAAAAACTTAAAAGAAAGTGGGAAAGCAATCCTTTCTACTGGCATCTGTGTTTGGTCCTGACCTAGCCTCAATGGCATGTGTGGTTTCGTGGCTCATGTCAGAGATTCCACTCCAGTGCCCTCCATTCAGCATGCTCTCATACCAGAGCCAAGAGAAGTCTTCATCTCCTAGTAACAATGACCATTTTCTCTGCCTGTCATAAGCAGCAATGGCTCCTTTTCAGACATGTCCTTTCCTCATCCTCAGGCCAGACATACCCAAACCTGTCACACCATCAAGGGTGTCTGAGGTCTAAGGTCTGGATTCCAAGCTGGAAAATCAATTGGAATTATTTTTTCTTTCTTTTCTCTCCTGGTGTTCCCTTCCCACTCTGTCTCTCCTCTCCTCCTCTCCTCTCCTCTCCTCTCCTCTCCTCTCCTCTCCTCTCCTCTCCTCTCCTCTCCTCTCCTCTCCTCTCCTCTCCTCTCTCCTCTCTCTCTCCTCTCTCTCTCTCTCTCTCTCTCTCTCTCTCTCTCTCTCTCCCCCCCCCCCACACACACACATTAAAATAATCTTGTCTGTGTTACACTACACAATACTAGCTGTTGCGTGTTATTTTAAAAACATGCTGTCTCCTTTACCTGGGACTGTAGCCCACACTTCGAGCTTAGCTCCTAAATGGCTGCCATCTCTGGCCTCATTCCCAAATTTGCCCGTTCCTCCTGGCTAGCTTCACCAAGCTGCTAGCTATCGCCACGACTGCTCTCTTCCTCTGCTCACCTTTGTTCTTCAGATGGAAAACACTAGACAGTTTTATTATTTTAGAACTTGCCAGATAACACAACTGCTGGGGAAAGAATCTCCTGCCCTAACCTTATCAGCTAGCCTATTTCAGCCATCTGCTGGTGGCAGAGACTGCTGTTTCCAGCCATCCACGATCTTATAAGGTTGTTGCATGCCTCCTGTTCCAAAACCTGGCTGAAAGACCTTTCTTCCTTCCTCAAATCTCTCTTCCTCCTGGGACCGAGAAGTCCTAGCTTTACCCTTCGCCCAGCAGTTAGCTTCCACCTTCTTTATTGAGCAAATCAAGCACTAACTAGGGAAACAGCACCTCCACCTACAACTATCTAGTAAGAGAAGTCTAAGATGACACTAATCAATTGGTGAAATTAAAAACTAGACGTCTCTTTTTCACTTTGATTATATATTACCATATAAAGAATTATTCATGTTATTATGAGATGCAAAAAATATAGTGAATAATAAGTGGATTTGAATCGATAAAGGCCACACAGAAATACTTAAGACCTTACCAACTAATTTTAACAATAAAGTAGCGTTGTTTAGATGTGTTTTTAGGAAGAGATGCAGCTGATAGAAAGTCATAGATCTGCTAAGGTCAAAATTCCTATTAGAATAGTATTGAGATTTACGGGCTCTTTACATACAAAGGACTCAGAGAGAACATTGATGGGCACCGATGAGGCAAATGACATAGCCAAATCAAATGCCATCACACTTTATCAGGCCATAACTGGACCCAAACTGTTTCTGTTGGCCCTCGGCAAATGAATTAATAGCTCTTCAACTGTTTCTCATATGGCTCGACATTTTATGGAAGAATGAATAGAAAGAATGTCTAAGCATCCTTCCCTTCTTCATCTGAGGTTAAGAAGGCAAAAGAGAAGTCAGGAGATAGGAAAGACAGTAACTACTAACAGAGAAATTTTTACCCTTCAATGTCCATAGCTTAGTAGTTTTGAGAATTCAGAGTTCATGTATCTGTTTCATTTGTTTATATTTTTTGTTTTCCATTCATTTTCATTAATAAACAAATATTGTCATTATAGCTGTGAAGCTACTCATGTTAGCAGCCTGGATATGAAATGTATATACATTTAATACTATTATGCAAGAAATGTTGTCAATCATCTGAAAGTTTATTGGATCTCAAAAGATGGGAACCATGGTTGAACATTTGATTACTCTCTAGTTAAACACTGGGAAAATAAGGGTAGAAGATTCAGGGTATGCTGTGTAAAGGACCTCGGGTGTCACAATAGCTCATTGTCCCCAGATGGCCACCCAACTTGTAATCTTACTAGTAAGGAAGGCAGAGCAAAAATCTGTCTAGTCTCCACAATGGGTGGCCTTATGACATGCAAATTAAAACAGTAGCAACATCAACAAGCACTTAACAAGGGACAAAGAAATAAGAAAGTGTAAACAGTAATGGCCTTCCCATTTTTAGTATTAGGAAATCTAAATGGGCATACCCAACCTTTTGACCTTATGATATGATGCAGTCATTCACAAAGTTCACTCCTAAGAAACATGCTACAAAAAGAATCACAAAAAGATAGAATGATTTAGCTAAGTTTACAATTATTTTTCATTCAGCTGAATTCAGAGCTCTCCTGGGATTTTTGTAGATCAAGGCCTGCAAGTTGGGCATACCTTTTAAAACCTCTTAATGCAATGTTTCTTTTCTACATAGCCAATGATTTGCCTAAAAACAAATTCATGGCTTATATTGCCACTGGCAGACTGTTACTCAGCTTGTCCATCTCCAGAGCAGAGAAAGCACCAGTGTCTCTGTCTTTTAATAAAGCTAAAGAAATTATCAAATTATCTGACTCAAATCACTATCAACTATAGAGACTATATGTTTTGTAATAAAATTTATTATTATTATAAGTACAAACAGACGTTTATACAAGGAATTTATAAAAAATTCATACAGAATTATTTATTTAACCAAGTGTACACATTTAAGATTTTCTTGCATTAATTTTCTTACTTTGATATATTGTGAGGATTCATAAGGTTGACCTTCACATTATTGAGGAACATAGGCATAAAGAATAACTAAACAAATCTAGTGTACCAATTGGCTGCAGCTAGACACATTTTATAATAATACACTACATAGAATGAAACTCTTATCTATCTACAGTATCCATGTACGCACCCACTCCAAATGTTATCTTACCTATCAAAGTCTTAGCAACACAGCTCCTGCCACACACAACAAACACACACACACACACACACACACACACACACACACGCACACACACCAAGCTGCATGAACACCGTACTCTGAGCAATGAAATCTGTTTCTCTTCCCCTTAATAACTGTAAAAGTGTAAACATATGACTATAAAGCCGACTATGGTTCCCATTATTGCTGATGGCAAATCAAGTGTCTAAAATGGAAACGCTTACTACATCCACTTGTATATCTTTCTTTACCAAACTTGAAATTGAATACAAACAGAAGAAAAAAAAAAACATTTGGAGACAAGAAAAGGGCCTTCAGTCTTTTTCAAGGAAATGAATCATCTCTAAAATAAAATACCATTCAATCTGAACAAGTGACTCTTTCAAGGTGACCATTTTGGTCCAGCCAAGGACATGATGACAAATGTACTATCCTCAGCACAGTTTCCATGCCAGCCCAAGGCAATTTTTCTATGTGCTCCATTTTCATCCTTAAAATATTTAATGGAAGAAGTTGTAAGCTACTTCTGGTTCAGCCACTTCTGTGTTTTAGAACATGAAATGACTTATATGTAATCAAGTAAAGCTGAGGTTGTAGAGCACTGTAGAGCATGGAAAGGGGGAACACTCAGCCACCTACTCTAACACGATTTACAATTCATGGACTGCAGAGATGCTCAGAACTGCTAAAGGTTTCAAAGACACTAACTAAAGTTAACCACAGCTTTCAGCTGAAAAGGATAAATATAGTCAAAACCTTGACTTTCTTTTGAGATGAACCTGGACGTATGTCCTAAATTACCTAATTGTGTGAGTGTGCACATGCAGTCCAGGTTCCTACATCTATAAAACTAGAAGCACACATCTTAAAATTTGTACTAGGAATTTATAAGTCTATGAAGGTGCTATCCTTAGCGGAATGTTTACACGGGGCAAAGGTCATGAAGGATTGACCATCAGCCTTACAACAGCAAAAGAAAGAGAATCACTTTTGTGGAAATGTTATTACACATTTATTTTTAACAAACGTGGATTTTATAATAATCTTATTTTGTTGAAGGAATGTAAGACTCTGAGTTTAGGTTACTGATTCCCATAAGTCAGGAAAGGTAAGTATTTGCCTTTATTTATTAAAGCCATCACCCCCACAAAGACTATCACCACCACCACCACCACCACCACCACCACTTCCACTCCACCACCACCATCTCCTCCTCCTCCTCCACCACCACCACCACCACCTCCTCCACCACCACTACCACCTCCACCACCACCATCTCCTCCTCCTCCTCCTCCTCCTCCACCACCACCACCACCACCGCTACTGGAAGAAGCCAATGAGTGTGTCATGTCTTTCCCTTCTAATGACTTAGATTTTACAAAATTGTGAAAACTCAATTATGAAAATAACTTGCAGTTCTACATCAGCAACACTTGATCCAAGCACACAAGGGGCCTAAGAAAAGCAAAACAGCTTATGCATTTTATTGGAAAGGCCCGGAAAAGGAACTAGATGCACCCATGAAGTCAAAAGAAAGAAACACGAGAGCTCTCAGAATTGGGGCCTGAACCCCATGCACACCCAAGGAGGAAGGTCCATATACCTTTTCTATTTTACCTAAGAAAAGAGGCTCAGATCCTCAGTACTGTGTTCGTCACCAGCCACTCCAGCTATACAAATTTCCCAAGACTTCTCAGCGTCTTCAGTACAGAAAGGATCACAGTATTTTCAAAACTGTTTTAAATGGTGGTCTTTTAATTGGGTTGAAAATAAAGGGTTAGAAATTACACACATCACCAAACAATCCTTCCTTCTGAAGTTGTGTCCCAGTGGTGTGACACACTCCATCTCGGACACGAAGACAGCTCTACAAAAAAGTTTTTCTAAAACTAACCAAGTATAATAATTTCCCAGACACCCAGAGACATCTAATCTGTTCTCACATCATGTCATACCTCTCACAGATAGTTCAGATGAACATATTTTTTTATTCCTTCCTTCCTTCCTCCTTGCTTCCCTCCTCTGCCCTCATCTCTTTCTCTTCTTTCTTTCCTTCCTTCTTCCTTCTTTCTTCTTTCCTTCTTTCCTTCTTTCTTTCCTTCCTTCCTTCCTTCCTTCCTTCCTTCCTTCCTTCCTTCCTTCCTTCCTTCCTTCCTTTCAAGTGTACTGAGGGTCAGCACTCTTATTCTTCCAGTTCCTTTGGGCCCCTAGCTGTGTTCAAAATAATACTTATTGAAAATGAACAAGCAAACCTGAAGCACAAACTTGATTAGACTTTTAAGATATTAAGAATCCTTTCATTTTATAACAATTATCATGTTCTCCATATACATTCTTTGGGAGAAAAAACATCAAACCAAACACTTCACAAAGCAACAGACATGGGAAAATGGCTGGGGAATATAGCCCTAGGAGATAGGATGGGGAGAATAGCCCTCACAGACTTTGCCAGACTTAGACATAGATTAATGGTAATGGTAGATTGGGCACTTGAATCTATTCCAGACACTAGGCCTAATACCCTAATTATATGTAGCATGTGTGCTGTGCATACAGCTAGAGTTTCTGAATTATTCCTTTCCCATCACTTCCTTGACTCTCCAGAGTGTCTCTCTTCTACACATGTGCAGCTGACAAGCTTTAGGTTAGGGACGTAAGAGATCTCTGATAGCAAAGGGAGTGCAGATGGTAAGTAAGTTAATGTCTTAAAAACCCTATGCACCCTTTTAAATAGCACACTAAAAGCATTCTTTTGCTTATAAGATTTTTTTTAGTCTTTTAATTTTTTTCCCATCTCCTGGTAAACAGCCTTACATCTTAACTCACATCATTTATAAAATCTAAATGCCTGTTTAAAGGGGAAGCACTGTTAGAACTAAGAGGTGATGGGGAGGAGGTGAGAAGGTTGGAATGGACTTTGGAGGGAGCTAGGGGGGGAATGGCAGCGAAGATGATCGGAATACATCCTGAAATTCTCAAATACTTAATAACAATATTGTATTTTATAAAGCTAAAATGACAGCAACCCTGATAATTAAATAAATCAATAATCAGAGGCAAGAAAGTTTCAAAAGGTATTTGGACATGGGGTTTTACATTTTGAAAACATTACGGAGTACATACAATTAGTAAATAGTAAACATAAAGTATTTATATACATCCACATATAGATACATCACCTGTATAAAATGTTTTTTTCACATTTTAAAAAATTGTCTCTATAATGAAACAAAATGAAGCAGTGCAAAATATGCAAGCTTTGAGGAGACACAGCTTGCTTCCACCATCTTCTGAAGTGAAGTTTGATCAAGCCTTCTCAATGTGTAGATTAGACTCAGCATCTCTTAGCAGGGGTCTGCAGGTATGAGTTAGTGCACATAAAATTCAAGACATTTTATCTCAAGTAATTCTTCTTCTCAACAATTACAGAAAATTTAAAAAAAAGAACAATAGCAATTATGTTGATTTTAGAAAAAATAAGATGGTGCTAATTCCAGATAGAGAAATGAAGTACAAAAGCAACCATGGTATAAGGTCATCTGTTGAGGGAGTGAATATTTGTTTATTCTTTATTTCTCTAAGCGAAACTGTTATTTCACCAACATGACATCTATGACCCAGAAAAGAACCATGACTATTTTCATGGTCATAGTAAACCCAAGATAAGCTGGAAGCTAGAATCCAGGGCTTCTTCTGTAGCACAACAATATTTCTAATGATGTAGTCTCCTGTGGTGGTTTTATTCATTATTGGTTGTGTGTGTGTGTAGGGAGGCGGAGTGCATGGTTGTGGCGTGTGTGTGTATGTGTGTGTGTGTGTTTTGTGTCTGTGAGTGTGTATGTGAATAGTACGTGTGGAGGTCAGAAGAAACTTTATGGCATTGATTTATTTCCTGTTAACTATGGAAATTCTAAGATTGAACTCATGTCCCCAAGATTGTGTGATAAGGAACTTTATTCACTGATATGCCTCACTAGACCTGATGTCTTTCATTGAGAATGGTTAGTCGAAGTGTAATGTTAACTAACCATGTAGAAATGGTAGCATATCTATGTTTATCACTGCAGACATACTTAAAGAGAGTTAACTTTTTGAAATGCCCAAGCTGCTGAAGATATGAGTTATGTATAGAAGCTAAGTGAATGGAGAATAGACTTTCTTGCCAACAAGAAAAGACTGATTTCCTAATTGCTTGACAAGTAATTACACAAGTTATATAAACATCTGCTGCTCGCTCATCTGTCTAAACAATTAAAGATGTTCCTTGTAAAGAATTCATTGTTCATAACTTTTTTCATATTTTAAAAGACTGCTATATGCTTTTTCTTATAGTACTTTCTTATTGTTGAATAGTAATTACATCTAATTTTTTTGAAAGATTGGAAGACACAAGAGAAAATACCAATATTTATATACAAAACGTTCTTATGTGTCATTGTCATATTTAGTATTTTTATGATTTTCCATCTACTTGTGAAAATATTTCATGAAATACTATTTGCCTTTGTTTTGGTGACATCTTTCTTAACTTATTGTGTCTCAAATTTTAAGATCCACACATTTTCATATTAGAAATCATTTTCCAAAAGTAAAAGCATGCAGTGGTACAAGCTTTGAGTTACCGTATCTCTGGGTAGCACTTTTCATTGGCCAGTTAAAGGTGAGATGAGAAAGTGCATTAGACACAGAAAGCTTTACTGGAAGGATCTTACTAAGGTTTATTCTTCATCACCCAAACTGGCCTTTGCTAAATTTCCTCCAAATGAATTGTTTTGACTCATGATATCACTAGCTGCTCCACAGAGAAAGGAACACATAGTGTAGTTATCTTGAATTATCCACCCTTTCCCAACTCTAAACTCAATTTGTGTGATCCTATTCTTCTTCTTGCTTACATCTTGTATCAGTGGATCTTGGGTCTTCTTCATTCTCCAAAGTCAATGTTCTGTTTTTGCATCTTAATTTCTATTGGAAAGACTCTCCTAAGTGATACCACAGAATGGCCCCTCCCATGTGAGCAAAGAAGATGAACAACCTTGCAGAACTTCTATAGAAACAAAAACAAAAACACAAAAAAACAAAAAACAAAACAAACAAAAACAACAAACAAAAACAAAAAAAACAGAGCTCTTGAAAAGTACCTCAGTACAACATTAGGAAGTGTCTGCTTTCCTGGCTTTCGCCCAAGGCCATTGCTGGCTTCCACAAGCCCAGCTCTGCTTTCCACATCACATCTTGCAGCTGTCCTTTAGGAATGCGCAGCCTGTGTGCAGCTGCAAGGAGATCCTGGATTTCTATATAAAGGAGTCATCTCAGAGCTCATACGACTGGGAACATGCAGATGTCCAAAGCCATGTAGTCATGTACTAAGATTTCAGTGTATACAAATAATGTCACAGAAGGCTGGACTACAAAATCATGAAGTCCAGCCCTTAAAGATCAAGAGAGACCACATAATTCAGAAAACAAAACAAACTAGTACTAGAACAAGGTCTACAGGACTGCCCACAGACCAGCATGAATCTTATTGCTAATGAATATTATCCTTGAAAGAACATACAAAGAGAGGAGAAAGCTTAGAGAGTTGAGTATTTTTCCTAAAAGATGTAAAACAGTCCAAGCAAAAAAGTCTCATTTGTTATGAATAAGTCCAAGGTCCTTTGCCTTGCTCAGCCCATGACTCACCTTAACCAATGGAAAAGGAACTGGTAGGGGAGATTAGATTTGTTGTGGAGAATAAACTTCAAACTACTTGCATATATGAACACTATTAAAGAATCTATAAATGACACTTCATCTGGAAAATGCTGCAAACTCATGGTCTGGGTGAGTTGAGACCCAGTTAAGAGCATCTGGAAAAAGACAAAACAAAACAAAAACAAAACAAACCTAGAGCAGAAGTTATCTGTGCATCGTGCAGTATTCTAAGTATTATAACTTTACAACAAAACATACTTTCCACATTCTTTCTGCATCAGTATCACCTAACAATATTTCCAAGAAAGGGTTCATGTCATTTCCTGGGTTCCTCAATGCATACCCAAAATCTTGCTCCTCTATAGCACCTAACATTTGGTCAAAAGTAGATCACTGATGCTAAGTTCAGATACACAATATTCTATAATGAGCCAACTTATGCTACCTTTTTATATCTGAAGCTTCTTTTTGATAATGAGTCCAGAAAGAGAGCACAGGAAAGAAATAGGAAAATTGAAGATAAAAGTTATCTTCTTATAAATTAAAAGAAGAGTTGACCATCTATGCTCATAGACAACTCATATGAAAGATGCCTTGTAAAAATTCACATGTTGACATATTTTAGAAACTGAATGCATGAGTTTTCAATGATTTCTGAAAAGCAATTACTTTCTGGTCTCTCAACAGATGGCAAATGTCATTTATCAATTCTTTAATAGTGTTCATATATGCAAATAGTTTGAAGCTTATTCTCCATAACAAATCTACTCTCCATTACCAGTTCCTTTTCCATCGTGAAGGTATTCAAAATACCTGTGGAGCTATTTTGATTAATCTTACAGGGAAGATTTTAAATTTGATTTTCATGGTAGGACTAACAGAGACCATCTATGTGATTGTACAGAGAACATCTGGATATAATCTTTATTTCAAAAGATGCAGGATCACTTGCTGGTAATTATAAAAATTTAAAACCATTTTTAAAAGTTCTTTCTTTTGCACTTTAAATTAACACAAGTTTTTACAATCTTTGAAACACTCCATCTCTTCCTCAGTCTAGAAACAAGTCATCTAGATGAGAGGGTGGTGAGGTATAGATCTCCATATAGTGCAGAGTGAAGTAGCTAGACCAGACCGTTCTAGAATCATTCAAGACAAACACTATCAGTGATCTCAAAGGTTATCTTTTACAGAAACATAAGGCAAGTTTAGGCTCTTTTCTGCATCAATGACTTTAAAGAAAACACATGAAGCTGGGCATGGTAGCACATGCCTTTAATCCCTGTGACTGAGAAACAGAGGCTAGCAGAGCTCTGACTTCAAGACCAGCCTAGTCTACAAACAGTTTGAAGACAGCCAGGGCTACATATCGAGACTTCCTCTCAAAAGAACCAGCAACAACAAAGAAACCAAGTGCATGTCTCTTGTGATAAGACTGAACAGGATATGTAGAGTCACAGTTGTTAGGTGGGGAGATCAAAATAGAAAGGAAGTACCAGACGTTGCTCTCGGTGTGTGTCAGATCACTTCTGTGTTCCAGGGTAAATTAATTGTAAGTGGATGGATACATTAGATAGGCCATGAATTGAGTGTAGTTTTTTTTTTTTTTTTTCTTCTCAGAACAGCTGTAGTCTTGAAAATACTAAGTTCAAAAGAATTCTCTCTTCAAAATTCTCTCTCTCCCTCATTTGTTTACTAAAAATAAACAAACTGGAGCTATAACTCAGCAGTAGAGCATTTACTCATCATGCTGGAACCCCTGGATTCAATCACCAGCAACACACTTCCAAAATAAAATAATTTAAATGATTAAAATTGATTTATATGAAAAAATTATGTTTTTTACTCAGGGTCTCTTTGTGTATCCCATTCTGGTCTCAAACTTGCATTCCTCTTGTCTAAAGCTCTGAGGATTAGTGATAAAATTTAGAACTTTTAGATCATATTTTTACATACACTATGACAATAGAAAGTAGTTCTGTAGTTGTTGGGCTGTGAGGACTCTGCAATCCTCTCCTCATGGAATGAGGGGCCTTTGACATCTATGCCACCCTGGAACTTTCCCACACTTCGTCCTGCTGAGTACGTAATGTATCAGGGGTCGGGGGAGGGAAGCCACCCAATCCCTGCAGAAGAGACGATACATTCCACACCACCAGCTCCCACTTTAGCTTTTGATTTGATCTCTCAGAGCATCTGCCAGCACCATTCACACAAGATGACTGAGGATGCTTCCAGCTGACTGAACCATGGGATGAAGTTAATTAAAACAGTCAAAGTCATCCTTGAAACATGTGCAGCACAGGATAGGCCTCTGGGTCCTCGAGCTAAATTATTAAGAGCAGCTTAATCTCCCCTTTCCTGTGACCTTCTGCGCCTGCCCTGCAAGCAGGAGGGAGATCTGGGTGGTCTGTCCTGACTACAGAGAGTGGTTTCACATGCTGACCGTGTATCTCACCCTCTACTCTGCTCCTTCTGTGTTCTGCCAGTGCAGGAATGCAGCCTCTGTGGGGAGAAGCCATGGAGGCATTTGAGATACGTGTGAAGACACATGTTAGAAACTTAGAGACAAGTGCCGTTTGTCATGCTGGGGTTTCCTAAGCCCACTGAGTCATAACAGTATGGGCAAGACAAGATGGGTGTCCCATTTGTGGGGTCTGCTTAAAAAGACTTGCTACCACAAAGCTACCACCCGAAAGCAATTTGAGGTTTTGACTCCATATTTAGCTGGTAACACCAATACCACATCACATTTCAATCCCACAGTAAAGACATGATGAATGGAGCCTTTGAGAGGGAGGCTTCTAGACTGAGTGAAGAGTTGGTGGCTGGTCTTCAAGTAAAGAACTTGTGGTCTGGTGTGTATGTCACCAAGTGGAAAGAATCTATTCAATGAGCCCGCTCTGTCAATGGACTGACCTGGAATTGTCAGACCTCAGAACGGGTGCCACGGTGGTGTCCTCATAGCTTCTTTCTGTGTCTCAGTTGAGCATCACTCAAAGAAACATGCTTCTACCTAACTAAACAAACCTATGGTCTCAAAGAGATCAGAAACTTCTTTTACTGTCTTTTCTGTGGCCACACACATTACAGACAGCAAATAAGTGATGAGCAAAACATTGAAGACAAAAATATTGATTGGTAGAGAAAGGTGAATGGACAAATGTTCTGGATACTTAACTTGTTTCTGTCACACTATGGATGGTATGACATCCATAGCACTTAGAAAATGACCTGCCCAGAGAACACACACAGCAGCGAGCCTTCAGACACACATTTTTATCTGTGGGACCCCACCCTGCTACAGCAGCCTCAGATGCAGCTCTCATTTGAAGGTAGAACTTTGATCTGTGTCACCAGAGTTTTTCTTGACTTTCCAGAGTTTCCCACACATCAACTAGTGCTAACTAACCTAGAAAGGTTTTTCTTGAGACCATACCTAATGTTATCATGTGTGACTGCTAATCCTTTCCCCCGCAAAAATCAAGGTTATTCCATGGTATGAATGTTTATGCGTGTTTGTATTTATTGATCATGTTGGTCATAGAACATAAGCCTTTGTATAGTTTAAAGAGAAAAGTTTCCCACTAAATTATGTTTGCCAGGGCGTACCACTGAGCTCAAATTTGCTGACTCCTTTTTCGTCTAAGGTAAAGCATATAGAATGGTGGAGATAGCACCAAGGATCGATTTTGCCATAGGATTTGCCAGCTGAAAGTATGTCTTCATGTTCTCACATTATTTTGACACAGGAAAGGTTAGATACTCTGAGGATGGGATGTTAAAGAAAACCCCAGAGAAAGCAAAGAAAGAAAGAGCCTGATGCTTTAGCCCAGTTGCTGCATTCTATTAACAGGGTGTCAGATGTGGGACTGTGTTTGAGACTACATATCTTAATGGAAGTCTCCGCCCATCATCTTTGGAAAAACTAGTATTTCTGCTTAACCAATACACAAGACCACATGCAATAATTGGTAACTAAAATTACCCCAAGGCCATGTATCTGTCACCAATAGTCAACCTCTTCCCTACACAAATCCCTTCCAGAAGAGGGTCAATTGAAAACATAGCTTGTGCTTAAGGCAAAACACAAAATCTAGAACCTGTTCCTATTCAGAGATGCATCTTTCTTAAGACAAGAACTTTTGAAAATACAGAAAGGTTCGAGGACGCTGCAGCATTTCCCAGAAGCTGCCTGCTACTCTACTCATCTGCCATTAGCGTCCTCAGATCAGACTAGGAGGATTATTCTTCTGGAAGCCAGGACCTGGACTCTTTTTTTAGTATCTCTGGTATGTGCCCTATTATTTTGAAAGCCCATTCATTTGAAGCAGTCATGTACTCTGTGTTATGAAAGGCCATTAGGCTCAAACAATTAGACGTTTACAGAGGACAGAGACAAGAGAAAAGGGAAAGAAAGTAAGATTCTTTCTCCCTACTCTGCCCCCTCTGCCATGGGTCCTCTTGCTCATAGGGTTACAGTATGCCAGTTACTCAGATCTGCATCCCTGAGCCTTCTTGTTTTCCCTCCTATCTATACAAAAAAAAACCAAACACCCACTCACTTTACCTGCTTTGTGTCTCTAATTGGTGCCCTCTCTTCCTTTCCTAACATCTCCTCTTGTATTCATACACCCCTTTAGAGATTACCTAAACAGACTTGGAGAGAAAGCCGTGCTGCCAATGGATATCAATGCAAGGACTGTCAATTGTTCTGAATATCAGCTTTGGGAAAAAAATTATTAAGTGACATCAGCACAAAAGTCCTCAATGGTTCTAATCCTACAGTTGTGATGACGAGGTCATTATAACTAGCGGGTATCATGGACAGGTTGTGTGTCATTTACCTACAGTGTTCAATGGACAGAGGTGCGTGCCATAAAGCCTGACAAGGCACATCAGGAATAGTGGCAGTTTGGTCTTGAAGGTAGTGCAAATGGCCATCGGCCTCTATACCACCAGAGGCATGCAGCTGGCCTAGACTGAGAGGAGACAAGAGGAGTGAAGGGCTCTGAGGGAATTCCCTAAGTGCTGGAAAGTTTATAAGGTGAAAACAAGATGAAAGAAGATAACACAATAGTTAGCCTCATTGCTGTTGGATTTCCAAGGTAGGTAGCCACAATAAATAAAAAGCATTACTAGCAATGAAGTAGAAACCAGAAGCTGGGCTCATCAGGAAAGATGACACAAATGAGAATGTGACAGCTGTGGGAATGAACTCAATGTCATTAACATCCAGACATCTGACAGTGTCATCCCAAGAAGAGATACATGGAAAATAAATTTTTAAATGTGAGGTCTTTTGAGTGTTATAAAACTAACCATATTGATACTTAATAAAAATTCTTGAAAGGGCTGGAAAGATGGCTCAGAGGTTAAGAGCACTGACTGCTCTTCTCGAGGTCCTGAGTTTAACTCCCAGCAACTACATGGTGGCTCACAACCATCTGTAATGAGATCTAGTGCTCTCTTCTGGCCTGCAGGCATACATGCAGGCATACGATTGTATGCATAATAAATAAATCTTTTTAATTCTTAATTCTTTCAAGCTTCTAAGGCTTATTGAAAGATTCCAATAAGGTCATTTAGATTTCCTTTTGCATAATAAAAGGAATCATTTCACACTGTCACCTCTGCATTTCATAGACTAAAAGGATTTTTACTGATACTAGTGATTTATTTAATATGTTTGGACAGAGAGCAGTGTCTAGTAGCCTTGGGTGTCAGCCAGAATTCAGAAAGAGCTACTCAGAAAAGTTAGCCCCGGCTTGATTGATGGGACTTGTGGAGTTTCACATATTGAAAATATGTTATTCCATACCCCAACACCAGTGAGAGCCCACATCCAAATGCTGGACCATATTTTCCCATCTATAGCTACTTCCACTCTGAATCACAAACAAGGAAATCCCAAGATAAGCTACAGTTCCTAGTGAGCTCCTTTTTTTCCAGCAGTGTGACTAGCCTTGGGATTCTTCTGGAAGGCATTATTTTAGGAAGTTGTTTTCCATTTGCTTGTATATCTGATGTCCTTCAGTTCTATGACCCTTGTTGCTGGTAGCAACAAGAACCATTCTAGACAGATTTGTCTTGGTCTGCGAAGCAGCGGGGGCTAAATTTAGCAACCAAGTTAAACAGCTCACTGATTCAGATTTTCCCCATGATTTCTAAATAACTCGGCACTGTTCCCTAAGCCACTGGGACAGTGGTGGCCTTGGAAAGGCTGACTCAAGGTCACATCCTTGATAAAGCTGTGTGGTAGTGTCTAATGATGATGCACCAACAGCAATGGATACTGGCTGTCTCGGTCTTTCTGTACAACGCATGACTGATAAACCTGGGATGATATGGAGATGCATGTGTGTAATTCTGTACAATTTGGAGAGCACTAAACACAGCTACCTACATAAAGGGATATCCTTCTGATGAGGCTGGAAGGGGAGGAGCCAGGCTTCAGTACTGTTTTTCTTCCCACCAAAGAAAACCAAGAGACACAAAGACGCAAACTCATGAGGCTAGAAAGGGTGTGGCCAGGGAGACTATTCAAGATCTCCTCACCTATAGCCCTTTATATATATATATATATATATATATATATATATATAATATATATATATATACGTTATACAAAGGATATAAAGGAATATAACATATTCCACTATTATATAAAGGATATTCCACAACCACAATGAACAATACCAAACTGAAAACTTGCTAAGCCCATGAACATTTTCCCAAGAGAGTATTGATTTTAGCAAAAGAAGTCAGTCCATGCTTCCTACTCATGGCATGCTTGAAATAAGACACAAACACATTAGCTCAGCTGCCTCTGAGGAGCTGCCTCTCTTACAATGAACTGAGATTTGATATTATGCTCATTTTGTAGATGATAAATGTGAGTATTAAGGACATTAAACACCCTTTCCAACACTATCCAGCTGTACAAAAGCTTGAATCTGACTCAAATCCCATGGCCAGTTGTCTCATTAAACATCATAAGGAATGACTTTTAAAACTGGTAAGCAAAAAATATATATCTTCCTTACAAAGAATCACATATCTGTTTTGCTTATAGTTCCTAGTGTTAAAAGATAACAAATTTCATCCAAAATGTTAAAGGCAGAGATGCAAATTTAAGTTTTTCTAATATCCCATATAAATTAAGATTAAAGAGACAGCAAAAGGCACTCAACTATACCAAATTAAGCAGAAATCTAAATGGAAGACATGCTCTAATTCTGATTCATTATAGCTGAAGAAGAGTTGGTTCACACAATATAAAAGACAACGGCACTAACGTGTCACATGACAGCCTAAACCACTGCTTCCAATGTCCTATTTTAGATTCTGAAACTCCAACAAGAGAATGAAATCCAGCATCATACATCAGTGTTTACAAGAATAAATCAGGGAAGTTTACAAACAAAACACAAGCATATACACCAAGAGCCACAAAGAGACCTGTTTATACAGCTGTGTTATCTGCTAAATGTGATAGCTGGTTAGGAATAGGATCCAGGCTCCAGTATTATCTGCTTCACATGGAAAGTTTGTGATCCCAAATTTAGTTCTTCCCCTGTGTTAAGTTCTGACTGAAAACAGTATTTATTCTCATACCTACCTCCCCCTGTGACTGCCCCACATGAGTGAGCACAGATGTCTTGAAAGGCCAAAGAGTGGAATGAATGGATTCGAATCTCTCCCTCCATTAAAGAGGACAGTTTTGAGATAGAATGCATAACCAGAGCTTCTGTTTGTGGTGTATATTCAGTGTGTCTATCAGCATACTCAGAGATTGGTGCAAGATCTCTGCAATATAATTTTATTACCTTTCCATCAAAGAAACACACACACACACACACATAGTCACTCAGTGCATGGTATTTTGCAGACAAAGTTGTGATCTCTGTAGCGTGGAAGCACCACATATGAGAAAACACATGCAGAACCAGCAATAGGAGGGTCTTGGAATGGTATTACTGACCTTGTAGCCTTGTATCTACAAAGCACTTCTGAACAGATGATAATTGTGCCATTTGGGCAAGAATGTGGGCTTTGGGTCTGTAGTCCTCTACTAAGTCACTACTCCGCTGCACTCAGGGTCTGACTCACTGAATCTCAGCCTCTTCCAAGGGTTTTCAGGAGGAACTGAAGACATCTATGTTAACACAGTTCCCAATTCAACAGCATGATGCAAACAAGAGAGGCGGTTTGTCTTGTTACCCACCCTAACCCTACTATTCACAGGCATAGGATGATGACCTGAAGAGCCACATGCTGATCACCTAGTACACATCCTGACTCATTGACTGTGATATAGAACAGCGGCTGCATGGGCCTCCCATGCCAATTCCTTCATACAGCTAACAAACAGAATCAGTGAATAGGTCACATGCACTGTTCAGTAAAGAAACCAGTAAGACTACACACATGATGAGCTACACACACACACACCACACACACACACAACACATACATACACACATACACACACAACAAACACACACACAATACATATACACAACACACACACAAACACACACACACAATACACATACACACATACCACACACAACACAAACACACACACATACATATACACATACACACACACACAAACACACACACACAATACATACACACACATACACCACACACACACAAAATACACATACACACACACAAATACAACACACATACACACATACACACACACACACACACACACACACATACATATACACATACACACACACACAAACACACACAACATACATACAACACAAATACAACACACACAAACACCCACACACACACACATATACACACACACACAGAGAAAGAGAAAGAGTTACACATGATTACACACAATCTCACATGCACAGGGATACAAACAACTGGAGCACACACAAAACCTGTTGTTATAATGTGAAGAATAATGAGACCCTTAGCACAGAAGGGCCGATTAAGAACTCTTGTTGCAGGCACACAAACCTTCTCACTGTCTCAAGCATCCCATCTAGAATGTCTCATTTGAATTCCCAATTCTTATGCTGAAGTTTTCCACACATTGCTAGATAATCCTGAGGAGTGGTTGCTATCATAGGAATTCAAAGCAAGAAAATACAAATACCCAAGGACCTTCTCACACAGCTCTGCCCCACCCCCAAGTACACTTTCTTCTCCTTCCCTGAGGATAAAGGTGTTTTGTGAGTCTGGAATGTGTTAAAGGAAGTCAGAGGCATTTCAAGGGCAAATAGAAACTACAGGTGTTCTTTTATATCTCTATCACCCATATCTGATTTATGTGAAGTAGGCAGTGTTGGGGGAATTTACTCAGCATATAGTAAACTTATGAGCCAGTGTGTTAGAGCAGAAATGAACAATTTGATTGGTTGATTTCATTAACTCCTCCAAGTTACTTTGTCAACCAGAAAAAGCTTCTAAGTGATACAAAGATTCTGAGAGAGAGAGAGAGAGAGAGAGAGAGAGAGAGAGAGAGAGAAGAGAGAGAGAGAGAGAGAGAGGTTCAGAGACTTTCACTAGGCAGATTTGTGGATACTAGATGTGTCAAATCTGTTTTCTTTAGTCCTCATTGCAACCTTGTGTAACAAAATAATACTGTTCATATTTAGAGAGGAAAACTCAGTTTCAGAAGTACTGACATCTTAGAAGAGCCTGTGAGTCAACCTTACTGCCTGAAAGCCAAACTACCCAGTTTAGTTCCCCAGGGACAACTCTGAGTCTAAATAATGAACCTCATGCTCACAGGACAAAAGTATTAAAGTCAGAAGTTTGTTTTGAAAATGATAACTAACACACTTCTCTTTTGTTCTGTAAGACAGACGTCAGGCTACTAGGGAGATAATAATGATAACAACACCAGCAACAGTCATTATTCAGTGAGTTCTTGCCGGAAGCCCATGCTATTCTGGGTACACAGCATTCTCTAATGAGATCCTCATGGTCCCACTGTATCTTGCCCTCTTTCCCAGATTTGGAAATAGAAGCTAGGCAGCCATTACATAACTCTCTCAAGGTCTTAAGGAATGGTGGTCCTCAAAACCACGGTCATGCATGGCTTACTGTATAGCTCACCAACAATTTCAGATGGAAAGAGATATCCAAGAGGTGCATTTAACAAATTTGAAATGTATGCTTTTATTATGATTTTCAAAGCAACCTCATTAGGCTCTTAATAATTAGGACATTTTAAACCCACATAAGCTTATCAGTAACTTCTACTGAGTGTTCCTACATAGCCACCAGTTAACTATCAAGAAGCCCTGAATGTTTAGTTCTATATATTTGCCCATTAATAATATTTCATTAAGTTTGTAATTTATTTGTTTGTCTGTTTTTACAGACAGGGTTTTCTGTGTAGCCTCAGGTGTCCTGGAACTCAGTATATAGACCAGGCTGACCTCGAATTCACAGAGATCTGCCTGTCTCTGACTCCCTCCCGAGTGCTAGGATTAAAGGAATGTGCTAAATTACAGTCTCCACTAAAGAAGTATCTTTTGAGTAGTACAATCACGTGAACATAGTGTTTTAATTTAAATATCTAAAAATAAGCAATTCTCCAAAGCATCAGAGAAAACTCGATTTATTTTGTAAGAATGGATATTTCAAAGTCAATAAATATGTTTTGTAATTCCACCAAGTGCCAAGATTATCTGACTATTTATGTCAAATATACATAAGAATTTGGGATTTAGGAAGTACTGATTATGGCATTTCTACATTTATCCTGAGATTAAATGCTAGAGCAAAAGGAATCACTGCTCAGGAGCATTACTGTTCCTATTCCTAATCTCAGTTGTCATTTCACATAGAGTGTATTCAACAAACTCTTTACTGTTTGTTTGTGGATGAATTTTTTCATGTTCCCTGTCCTTGCTTATTTGCCTCCTACATACAAACACACACACACATACACCACACATGCAAACACACACACGTGCACATACATACACACATGCACAAACATATAAACACACACACACATGCACACACATACACACACACATACACACATACACACATATATACACACACATGTACACACACATACACACATACATACACACATATACACACACATACACACATTCATACATATATAAGCACAAACATACATACACACATACATATATACACATACATACATACACACATACATACGTACACATACATACACATATGCACATACACACATACACAATATCCCTTGCACACACAGCCACTAATTCTTATTTATTTACTTATTTGCTTACTTTGAAGTCCTTGGGATAGAACCTAAAGACAGATGCATACTGGGCAAGAGCTCTTCCACTGAGCAATGTCCCCAGACAAAAGCAGATTTCTGTTGCCTGGGCTGCACTCTTAGGCTAGGTGATCCTAATGACAGCTTTGAGTAGCTAGCAGGCAGGTTCATCCCTTCATTCTCAAGTATCAAGTCACTGTTAAATGTTCTACTGGGAAAGGAGACAAGAATGATGAATTATTTACTCATTCATGAAGAATTAATTCATAGATTGAATTCCTGATAATCCTGCTCCATGTCTTTAGAGCCAGATGAAAGAGTAGGTTGACATAGCTCACAAGCAGAAACGAGAAAGCATCCCTTTAGAACCTTACATGAGCTGCATCATTATCCATTTACCCAGAGCTGGCTTAGTGGTTCTCAGTTAAGTTGGCTATAGGATTTTATTTGAGATCAGAAAGATTTGGGGGCTGCTTTTTGTGGTATAATACTATTAGTAAATCTCAGTTAGAATCCTAGAATTAGATCTATTCCAAGTACCGCCTTCATCACCCTACCATCCTCCTTTCTGTCGTCATCACCATCATCATTATTATCATTATCACCACCACTACCACCACCATCATCTCCATCACCATTGCCACCACTACCACCACCATCATCATTATCATCATCATCACCACCATCATCTCCATCACCATCTACACCACTACTATGATCATCAAACCTTTTAAAGTCTATGTGAAGATTTCTGGTTCTAAAAATGATGGAACAAACCAAATTTTTACTATACTTTCTCTTAAGTACAGTTAAAAACTGTGGACAAAACGCAGTGTCCAATCACAGAAAGAAACTCCAGTGGGGGGTAGGGTAAAATGGACTGGCTAAGTACCACAGCACCTGATGACCATAGAGGTTGTTTCCTTTTTGAACCCATGTTTCTTAAATCTAGAGAAGCCTGCCTCCTAGAAACAGCAGCCAAATGGATTAAAAAGAAGAGTATCTAAACATGCCCTCTCCTGTCTACAGACCAGAATGAGTTTATCATTGCAGCCAAAGTTCCTGATGTTTCCAAACAGCCAGAGTACACCGCAAGAAAATAACCTGGGGAAATGGGGTGTGTCAGCACATGCTGCTGTCCATGTGGTGTTGAGAAAGCCCAGGTTTCTAGTTTCACTCTCTACCACCTCCTGCCCAAATTTTGTTTCACACTTCTTCCCTCTTAGACTTTCCCACTCTCCCCTCCTGCTACTGACTCCCACACTGCCTCATGCTGGGGTCCAGCATCCATTCTTTACCAGCTGGAACTATGGGAAATGTTTTAGAAGAGAGAAAGAGACTGGCAAATATACTATTTCAATATTTTTCATAAACTTCTGTATATTGCTGTTTTAAACTATCCTTTAACAAGATCTAATTCAAAGATATTTAATATCATTTGAATAGTCTCATACACACTATCTGTTTAGACCTCCTTGCATGGTAAAATAAATAGAATTTGTACTAGTATAAAGGTGTGAAGATGAATCATACATAGTGTTTCATCACTTAAATTTTATATATTGGCTTCTGCATAACAAAGGAAAGAAATCAGAATAGGAATGGTTTCCTGAGTATGTTCTGAAGCGGGTTATACACACTTCCACATCCATGTAGGTAATGCTTTGGTCAGTTGCAGGAAATGTAGCATTTAACTTAAAGCTTCCAGATGTCTCTGTAATGACTAAAACCACTTTAGATGTTATCAGAGATTGAGTCAGAGGTCAAAGGTCTGATGCTCTTCAGCCAGGAGGTTCCCGCCACTGCTCTGAGAAAGCTGGCCTTGTAATCGCTTAAAAGTCTTGGAATTGGATACCCATTTTCTTTAGATTACCTACAGAGGTGTTGATGACTCTAGTCTAAGGCCATACTAACTGGACTTTGAAAAACAAGATACAAAACTAAAAGCCTTTCCAATTTTGAAAGTCTTTAGTGACAATTGTTGCAGGATATTTGATCACACTGTAAACCCTGAGATTGTGTTTACTGAAAAAACTTATTTCTATTTATGGTGTGGCTCAATCTTAGCACATATCTTTAATCCCAGACAATGAAGGTAACATTAGATTGTAGAAGGAAGCACAAATATTTGAATGTGATGTCTAATCAAGTGGCAGAAAATGTGATGAATCAGAGAAAGATTTTGACAGAATAGGATATGCCCAACTCTCAGGAGATGAGAGACGAAAGGGAAGCTACTTTAGAGAGCAGGGCAGAGAGAGAGAAGAAGGCAGCTTTACTGGGAGAGTTTTACAGAGACAGGTTAAACATGCTAGACAGAGGTAAAGATAGAACAAACCAAAGAATGAGAAGATTAGAACCGATTGCTAAAGCTAGTTTGAGGTCAAGGAGAACAATACATGAAGGCTGAGAGAGAAGCAATATTGAGTTGGTCAGCTTGGCAAGGAGTTTGAGCAGAACAGCTGAGTTGAACCAGCCAGCCAGAGCTCAGAAAGAACTAGGAAAGGAGAGCTTATTCAGCAGCAAGTCTCAGAGGCTGAACTACTCTAGACCTAGACTAGACTGTAGGAAGGCTAGAAGCTTCCGAGACTAGGCCTAGGTTAGCAGAGGGAGGTAGTAAGTCTTGGAAATAACAATTCTAGAAGGAGAATAAAAGTTTTGATTTCAGACTAATGTATGGGAGAAAAGGTGAAATTCTGTAACCAGGAGTCCTACTAAGACAACATTAGAAAACGTCATCTATTTTGTCATCACTGTAATGCTTGAACCGAAATATGACCTCCCTGTTAGCATCCAACTGGTTCATGTCAGAAGTTCTTCTGGGCCATCCTGTCCTATCTTAGAATATTTGCTAGTGTTGGGGGAGGGGAGTTGTCCTATTAAACAGGACTTCTCTGAATCCTGTTGCATGGTCCCAGTGTTTTGATTCCTCATCGTTACTAAGACCAAAGGTCATCATCTCGGATGGTGAGAAGATTTGGGTTATCCTTTTACCTCTGTTAGCCTACTCACCTGTCTCAACAGCTTCTCAAATGTCATTGTTCTGTTACCTCTCTAGCTCTGTCTCTATTGAACGTGCCTTACATTGTCTATTGAATTAAAGCGCCACATAGTTAATCATTAGTGTGTCTTCTTTGCAAATGTTGCTTGGTGTGATTCACTGTCCATAGGTGAGGACTGAATGACAGGTATACTTGGAAGTCTTTTCTCTCTCCATTGCGTGTATATTTCATGTACTATTCGCTCGTCTGTTTTTTCCCATAGGTACACTTTTGGTTCCATAAACCAGTACTCTAAAGGATGTGAAGCTCTGGAGACCGTAAAAACTAGAAGAGTGCTTATAGACCATCTGTCTCAGAGGTGATCTTATCCTAAGGGAGAATGTAACTGGTTAGAGAGAACCCCTTGTGACAGCTAGGGATGGAGCCACAATTCCTTGAATCCTAGGCAGTTTTATTTGAGTCACTCCTTCACTGTCTGCCTCTTCTACAAGAAGCAGTTGCATTACTGACACCTATGATAGTTGCTGATTCTCAAAATAAGCTTTCCCCCATGGGTGCAGGAGATTGACATGAGAAAAAGACTCTCAGGGATTTAAAATTCCCAAGAACTGACCATCCATGGAAGAGATGTTATCTATTAATGTGAGACAGAAGAAGGCTTTGAATATGTTTGAGCAAAGTTCTTGCTTCAAAAGTGAAGTAAACAGAAGCCACAATCTAAAGGAGCTTGTGGATCAGACGGTGGGAGACAGCCATGGGGAATAGAGGGAAAGTATTCAAAGTTAGGAAAGTGCCCCAGATGCTCCCACTAGGAAGAGTGTTTTAGTGGTAGCAATGAAAGAGCTGATACCAGTGGGGAGTTCAACTTGTAAACAGCTTCAGATGACCCTGTGTGTCCTCCAGGCTTCTCTGCCTGCTGTATGGGGTACTACCTCAGACAATATTTGCCTGAGCAATCACTAAACAGTAAAGACAGTCTATCTCCTCGTAAGTCTACCCTCTACCTGGAAGTTACGATGTAAGAACCGAATATAGCTACTGTGTGTGTGTGTGTGTGTGTGTGTGTGGTGTGTGTGTGTGTACAGGAATCCCTTATACTCTGTGATGTATGTATTATTAGCCCCATTTTTTCCAGGTAGGAAATTCAGAGCCCTATAATCAAGCTTTTAATGGTGTCAACTTACAAAGTTAGGACTCTTGTCTTTTTTTTTTTTTAATTACACATAATCTGACATCAAAACTCACTTTGTAAATAGTGTAGAAGAGCATTTCTCCATCTGGGTCCCCAACAAGTGGAACATGGGCTGACTCTGACTCTGATGCCTGCCTTCAGATCTCTTTCCCCTAGCTAGGCTGCCTTGTCTGGCCTCAGTGGGAGAGGATGTGCTTAGTACTTCTGTGACTTGCTATAACAGAGTGGGTGGGTACTTGTGGAGGGGGGACACAGGGTTTCCTTTTGGTGGGGGGAGCAGGTATAAGGGAAGGACTGGAGGAGGAAAAGCGGGAGCTGAGAGCAATTGGAATGTAAAGTGAATAAGTAAATAAATTATGGGGGGGAAAGATTGCAAAACCCCAGAGTTTGTGACTAGAAATATTTGGATTAATATTTCATATTCCACCTCAGCTCAGTACTGGAAGTGTCACCTCAGGTGTATCATTTCAGGATTCACCCTCAGCATCCTTACTGCAATGTGAAAATTCACTAGAATGTCTTTCTGAAGCTTGTTAAAAATCCACATAAAAACATAGCATAGCTGGAGCACAGTAATAGATAATACCCCAAATCTACTATTGCTAATAAATTATCTTCGTAAACATACTCTGGCTCAAAGCTGAAGCTGGCTGTTCGTTTTCAATGACTTTTTATGCTTGTCTGGGCACATTAGGTTTCTGTTTGGCAAACAACATGTATCAGGAAGATACATATCTGATATGGTTTTCAAGGTTCAATTAACCTGCAGATTTATTGTGGTCTGATTCTGCTTCACACTCACAAAAGATTCTTTGAACAGTTTAATGACTAAATGTGTGCTTAAATATATGTAATTTTACGTACATATTTCCATATGTATTTACCTTTTATAGTACAAGAATAATTGCATGGTTACTTTGGTAAAGTAGGGGATCCTCTGATGCCTGTTTCATATACACACAGCAATGGAAGGGTTTCCTTTGGTCACCCTTCAGAGCATCACAGTGGTCATCATATGGTATCCTTTAAATGCCTTCCTTTTTCCCTTCACTGCATGTGTGTTTCATGAGTAGGATTCTCAAACCTTTCTTATTTCTTCCTTTCATTACTCTGTGAGCTAGCAGTTATCTTTCTTCATAAAGATACACACTAAGGCTCAAGGTAAAGGAAAAAAATCCATAAAGAGGAAAATAGCTTTCTCTAAGATTTCAAGGAAGCTTGAAGTGTCAAATGGCATCTCTGTTAACAAAATTAAAAATAATCAGTGAAACTGTAATCCACTTGGACTTGGCTTTGAGGTAATATGTTCTATAATTACAATTTAAATTCTCATTAAAGACATCAGACAAGATTATTTTATTAGCAATGAATTTTTCATATATGTTCATATATTATGAATATACATATACATATATATATTCCAATTATGGTTCCACTTCCTCCAACTCCTTCTAGGTCTTTCCCCATCCCAGTTCTCAGAAAAGTACACATGCTTTAGGAAAAGTGACCCATCAAATTCAGTTTTAAACTACCTGTGTTAAACTTATGTATCTCACTGTGTTTTGCTTTGTTTATGGAAACAGGATTTGGCCTGGAACTCACCTCCTGTGCCTCAGTCTCACAAGCTCAGGAGTCTCAGGTTTGTCTTGTCCCAGATACCTGGCAATGTTGTGCACAGCTATTGCTGCTTTTTTTTTTAGACAAATTCTCCACATGTTCTTTTCTCTCTGCTTCTAACAGGATCTCAGTCCTTCTGTTCTCTCCAAATGCTTAAATAGCTAGTATTCTTACCTTACTTGTATGCCATGGTGTTTTTGTGGGTTTGTTTGTTTGTTTGTTTGCTTGTGGTGTTTTCCATGGCTCATCCCACTGCTTTGCATTACAGAAACGCCATGTGCTTCAAGACTCTCTTGGAGACAGATAAAATACCTTATTCTTCTTCCTAACTCCAGGGTCTAAAAAGAAAGCTACATCTAAAAGGTCTTAACAATTTTTTAAACAATTGTTGATTGGAAAAGAAGGGCATTCTAATGAAAGTTAATAGCTAACTGTTTTAGGGTATGTTGCGTCTCCCTGAACTATTTGTCTTGTTGTCTGGAGAGGGATTATGGCATTTTGTATATATGCTGAGCAAATAGAATCTCCCTCAAGAGGGTTCTGTTCCTCTTTAGAGGAAACTGGTTTTGCAGCTCTGGGCTCACCAGGGCAGAAATGCCTCAGAGGAACAGGGCTGTGGTGACATGGGACTGAATGGAAATCTATTGCTGCCTCTGAATGACTGGTTTTATTACAGAGATAGGCAGATGGGAACACAGAACATCCTTTAGAGCAGCCTCCTCTTGTCCCAGACACCTGGCTTGCTTTGTTTCTTAATGTATAACCTCATAATTTACTTTCTTTCATTTTCCTGAACTCTACGTAGTCTCTCTCTCCTCCCATCCCTCCCTCTCCACTCCCCCCATCTGATTTTCCACATTTCAAAACTTGTGAAGTTAAGTTCTCTTTTTTAGTTTGTTCAAGCTACAAGTCCAAATCCAAGGAACCCAAGAATCACAGTAGACTACTGATTGGGTAACTTCCAAGATGAAGGATATGTATATTTGTGTGTGTGTGTGTGTGTGTGTGTGTGTGTGTGTACATAGTACATAGTATACAATCTGAAATCTAAAGTTCAAAATTTAGAGATATTCATTTGCGTCACTAAAACATGTTTGAATCATATTTGAATGAAAAGCAAAGAAAATGCAAAGTTATCTTCTATTCTCCAATCTGAACTAAGACAGAAAGGCAGGACCATTTATGGCAGGTAAATCCAGTGCTCTCCATCTAAAAGAGAATGTCTATTTCCAGGAGATTTCCCTTTCAGTGGGATGACAAGCCAAACTTTTTCATCACTGGGCACAAGAGCATGGGGTGCCCATAGTTAGAAGTTGACTTGAGAACTTCTAACCGTTATGTGCATTCCAAAAATGGGTAAATGCTCACTCCAGCAGTTCTCACGCTGAGGCAACCGGAGCCTCTGAAGAATACTTTACAATGTATAGGAACATTCTGTGCTTGTCACACTATTTGGAAAAGGGATAGGGTATGTTAACTATGTAGTTAACTGCCAGAGAGGTTGTTCACCAGCCTAAGGTGAAAAGGAAAACCTCCCACTATGAAGAATTACCCTTCTCTAAACATTTAAGCCAATGTTGAGAGACTCTTATAAACTTACTGACCTGAAAGTTGTCCTTGGCCCCACTGCTTAATTAATCCCCTGAGTAATCCTTAAGAACCCATAAATGACTGTGAAAGTCTTTGTCCCTGATGCTATGTAAATAGCACCTTTAGAATCTGAGAATAATCCAAGATTCACTCTTAAAATATTAAGAACAATGTCTTGCTTCAATTAGGAAATAATTTGTATGGTCTACTGGATTAATCTTGTGATAGCATAATTTAAGGTAAGTTTTACATGCAAATTTGGTGGTAGAGGAATTCTCTGTGCCTAATTCTTAACTGTATGTTGATTTTAACATGCAGGACAGAGGTAAAGCTAAATATTTAGCTTCCAGCAAGAATAGTAATTCTTAATAGTGATTCGAGCAAGAATAGAAAGATTGGTTCAATTAACTTCCACATGCTTCGGTGTTTCTTCCTCATTTGCTTATTCTCTCTTTTACCTTTCTCTGGCCCTTGCCTGAGTCTTGGCACAGTCAGGCTGCAATCCCCAGTAGAGTACTGGCGCTTTCACAAAACCCAAATCAATTATTTTCAGATGATGAATTCCAGCAGGATAATTATGATAGCCCGGACTTCTGGAAACTCTGACATTTTAGTTCTCTCCTTTTTTGGCTCTTATTCCTTCCTTTCTCTTCCAGAAAAGATTCCTTGCTTCACTCAACATCGAACAACACTGACCCAGGTGATATTGGTAAGTCTCCCCCAGAAACAGGCTGAATAGTAATACAAGCAATATCATTGCACAATGACACTGTCGCTTTTATTTTTAGGGACTCTCACCGGCCAGACATTCTACATGAAGTGTTGCGTCTTTTACTTTACCTTTGGACCATGCGCATCTTCAGTGGACAGCATCAATGGGAAGGTCACAGAAGTGGGAGGCAGAGACCTCAGGTTTTAACTTTCCTGTTAAATTTCTGTACTAATTTGTGCAGATGCCATCTCTTTGGGGATTTATTTTCTGTTTGTAAAATAGGATTTTTGAGGCTCTGCTACACGATGTATGTAGCAGGGCACCATTGCGGAAAGCTAAGGAGATGAGTGTGGTGGAGGAGGCCTGCCTGCGTCTGTTCACTCCTTCCTATTTACTGGGAGTCGCTGCTTCAGCTCCATTCCAAAATTGCTTCTTGGAGACTAGCATTCTAGAATGGCTACACTGTGCATCACTTCCTCCTCTGTGACATCCAGTTCTTCCTGCTCAGCACTTGGATGTGACTTTCCCTTTCTGGTGAACTTTCACAAAGACACAATGTTTCAGGAACAGCCCTTTTAATGTGACTCCACACTGCACGCGAATGCTCAGTATCACCAGAGTTCCTTGGTAGCCTTTGTCCCAGAATCTCAGAACTGGAGGAACCTAAACAATCAAGTTAGTGCAACTGCTTAAATCACAAAAGTTCAGAGGGCAAGAGAGTGAAGCTCATGGAAATTATTATTACCCTGGGAGTTGAGTTCCTTTCCATATCCTAAATAGATCAGGTAGGAAGAATATAAAAATAATCCTCTAAATTCTATCATGGTTGGCACTTTACAGTGTGGGCCTTGTATTATAAATGTGCCATTTTCCACTTAAGTGAACACTGGGATCCTATGTGGGCATGTGTCTTATGGGAATCTGAGTCCTTTGGTTCTATTCTCAGCTCTTCTGTTTAATTGAATTCAATCTGAATAACTCGAGCCTCTGGTGGGCTTTATTTTCTCTTCAGTAAAAAGTCTGATTGGCGCACAATGTTCCGTGAGTGTGGAGTGAAGAGCTGTGGAAAGAGGCAGAGCTGGAGACACTCATCTCCAGTCTGTGATAAAGTACAACTCCTGGGTGACCGGGAGTAAAGGGGAAGCTCACAGGAGATGCTCGCGACTGTAAATCTGTTAAGTAAGAGGTACTATGCTTTTAATTTTACTTGAACCAGAAACCTGACCTTGCCTACTTGTCTGCTTTGATTTGTTCTACTTTTTTCTTCTTCCCCCAAGAATCACCTTATCAGAGTACAAACAAACCCAGCTTCTTCCCCCAACAGTCTGTAATACTGAATACAAAAAGAAGGGCGCCTGCACACACACACACAGCACACACCGTGGAAAGCTGCTTCCTATTTGTCCATTTGGCAAGTGATGGACAGGCCTGGTAGAAATTAGTTAGGAAGTCCAACAGCAGGAAAGGAGGGATGCATTAAAAGACAGAAAAAGAATTGTGGAAGAACGTGGAATGGAAAAAGAAAAGAATTATTCTTCCTAATGAGAAATGCAAAATTTTCCACCAGACAACTGTGACGGTTGGCTGAATGAAGTACGTATCATGGGAATGAAGAACGCCATTGGGAGGGGGAGCAGAGGAAAGTTTGCCTCCATCTGCTCTGCCTGTGAAGGCAATAGGCTCACGGCACCACAGATTCCACAGGGCACCCTCAGACAGCAGCTATGCCTTGTATGTGGAATTTGAAGAAAACCTTCCCCCAACCTTCCACGTTTTTATCCAATCTAGGGCTAGTGACATTGTTAAGTGATGGGGATAGAATTCTTCATGGCCTTTGGAAGTCCTCTAGGCCAAACTATTTTCTCTGCCTTTGCTGGATTGCATTTCTAGAATCAAACAATGACTTCTCCTACTTTCCTGTCCCAACACAGTTATTTAACTAGAAGAAGCTCACCTGAAGTCCCTCAGCCCTGAGAATAAGGTTCTAAAACATTCACATTTTTCTCATTTGGTTACATTACAAAGGAACCGCTGCCATAACAAATCTGTGGTTTTCCTTTCATAAGAATGAGTTCACCTTTCACAATGTGTCAGTCCCACCCAGAAGACATCATCTGACAATCATCTGACAGAATCTATTTGATTCCCAGAGATGGAGTCTGTTTAAAAAATAAATAAATAAGAGGAAGGCAGTTTTATTACTTCCCATGATTAAAACCTGTAAAGGAATCCCCGAGGCTCCAGGCTGAGAAGGAAGAAAACTTGTAAGCAGTTAGTCTCTGCTCGGATCTAATTGAATTGGCAGAGCCTGTGGCACGTAGCAGCTGCAGGAATGGACTAGTGAGGGGCTGGGCAGACTTTGGATGCACATGGCAGAGCAGAAAGAACTGGGATGACTATGCAGGGCTAAACAACTGGCTACACGATGAATTTCACAGGTTTCCTTCCTAAGGAATAGGGCATCGAATGGGGTGGTGACACAGTTTGATGATTCAAGGAGAAAAAAGAAAAGGCTTTATAAGGGAGGGGACTCATTTTTTGAAGAATAACTAATATTTCAGAGTAATATTTCAAGAAGATAAAACCACACCTCCTGAAATAAATGAAGGACAAATGTTCATGTTTCTATAAATCCCAGAAAAGAGATTGAAATGTTGGGTCAGGACCAGGTTTTCTTCTGAAGTAACTAACAAGGGCCCTAGGAAACATCCTTGTCTGGATTTCAATTCTCTTTGAAGGCACTCAGTCCAGAAAGAGAAAGCAGTTATAAACCAGAGCTGGAGTGAAGAAATAACTTGAGCTTACTTTCTTCTTCTCTGCAAACCACAAATAGATTAGGGTCCAAGATAAAGGGATTTGAAGATGTCTGAGGGTGGGGCAGAGTTGCCTAAGTTAGTGCACCACCCACACCCCCACCCCCACTTAATCCTAGGAAGAAAAACAAAGGTCAAATTTCACAAAGCACCAATTCAAGAATAGAACGGGCAAGACCAAGCTTGATTTAAGTAAGAAATTAATAAAGAAATAAACAACAGCATTGGCTTGTTGCTCTTTCTTTTTGAGCAAGTAGGAATAGTAGAAGAAAGAGATAAAGAAAAATCATTTCTGGTGTGTTGTAATAATTAATCTTAATTGGAGTTTTCTACCCTGCCTTTGATTATTCAGTTCCCAAATAAAAACACTATAGCTAGACAGGTATGAACCTTCCATGCTGCTATGTTTACTTCCCTGCCAATAACCCTAAGATATGACTTGCCATATTACATCTGGGCCCCTCTTAAGTTTTATTGGCCAGTCCTCACAGCCATGTTTTCATTACTCATCTACCCTATGGTGTCATCTCTTCTCTCTACCTTCTTCCCTCTCTCCTGGTAGTCCTCCTCTGATCCCAAGCCTGGGAACTGAAACTTCACTTGCCTCTCTTCTGCCCAGCTATCAGCTGTCAGCATCTTTATTGGACGAATAGTTTTAAACTAAAGAGCAGAACACAGATAAGAAAAGAAAATAGGGCTACAGAGATGGCTCAGTGTTTAAGAGCACTGACTGCTCTTCCAGAGGTCCTGAGTTCAATTTCCTGGAACCACATGGTGGCTCACAACCATCTGTAATGGGATCTGATGCCCTCTTCTGGTGTGTGTGAAGACAGCTTCAGTATACTCACATATATAAAATAAATAGAAAAAAAAAAGAATATAATCTCACATTTGTTTAAAATGCCACAAATGTTCATAATGTAGATACAGTGGTAACTTTTTTAAAAAAAGGAGAGAATACAAAACAAACCAACTAAGCAGGAAGGGCCTGTAACAACAGCCAGAACTTCAAAGTGCAAAACAGTAAGAAATCCATCAGTCTTGTCACTTTTCACACCAACTGACATCCAGGAAACAGATACCCAGCAAATGTGGTAACTGCCCTTCACCCTTACAGAGATGTCTCTCATTATTTCCTATACTGAGCTAGTATTCTTGCCATAAATGGATAGATCCGGAGCTTTGATGTCTGCTGGATTATTTGATATAAGATACGATTGCTGATGACCCAATGCAGACCTTTTGACATAAATGCTGATGTTCACTCACATTATCATGCCCCAAAAGGTAAGAGTCACCCAACCAGTAAGCATCCATGCCTGGGAATCTTTTCTTTGAGAGACGCAAAATGAATTGATAGTTCTAGATTCCAGGGAGCTCACAGAAGCAAAAGCGCATACTCTTTTTAAAATGGAGTTTAATAGAAAGAAAAAAGAGTAAAGTTTTCTGCCAGGACCATTTGAAACAGCTGCTGGGGGCTACGAAGGGACACAGGGAGACTCACAGAAGTCTCTGTGTTGGGAGAGTGATGATTTCAACATGTAAAGAAGTGGGAATCCTTTAATAACTACACTGTAGTGTTCAGCAAGAGTCAGGCTCTGGTCTGTTTTAAACTGAATTCAGACCAAGCAGGTAGCAGTATTTCTCCATCTCACAGACAGGAAAATAGAAAGCTGGCATAGGCTACAACAGACTTGAGTTGCGATCTTTTCCTATTCCAGGGTCTTCAAGCTCCCCAGGAAGAATAGCAAGGCCAAGATCCAAACAGTTAGACATGGGGAGACAGGACTGTAAAGGGGAAGGGACAGAGAGGCTGTAGATGTTGGATTAAACTATATGGGCTCCCTGCAGTAGCAAAGGGAAGCCACCATGCACTCTTCAAGGAATGCCACATTAATAGCCACATCTTAGGGGTTAGGCTCTGGCTGATGAAATATATCTTACAAAAAATAGATTTTTTTTACCTTGGATGAGTCTTACCCTACATATAACACAAAGTATCCCTCTGTAGGAAAACCACCACCTAACTGTTCAATTTTCCCACAGGCCAGGGTTGTGGGCTGATTGGATACAACAGTACTAAAAAGGGGTACCTGTGACTTCAGGGAACAAGTACTTGCTCACCCCCGGAGCTGTCCAAATCTGGCATCAATGTAATACCCACTAACCCAGCATCCAACAGAGCCTGGGGCGAATTACAGACTCTGGGCGCAGTCCACTAGCTTGAGAGTTCAGACTGACTCTGGGCAGGCCCTGGTCTCACATCAACATGCTAAACTAATGACACTCAGGTAACAAGGAGCAAGTCCTTTTCTCTTTCTGAACATCCCAATCTTCATCTCTCAAAAATAGAAAGGTAAGTGAAAAGTATCAGAGTTTACAATTCTCACCTCTTCTTTCTGTCCAATTCATGAGCGTCAGGGGTCTGTTGCCTTCAGTAGCTCATTATCCAGGGTGTGGGAGGATATTACTCCTGCAATCCAGTGCAGTGTGTTTATCCTCTAGTTGAGATGGCTGTGTTTACTTAACTCTGAGAAGCCTCCTGTCTCCACCCAGTATCATCTGGCCTAGGACAGACTTCTAAATGCAAACTGGGTCCCAGATGTCAGGAGCAATCTAGTTACATGTGGCTTTCTGACTATATAAATTCCAGTTATATATGACACTGTGACCATAGACAAATACATAAGAGCTGGTCACCATGCTAGTGACCATCTCACAGTCCAAATCTCTTACTGCTCAAGAATGGCCTTTACTCTATGTGTTGGTGATACTCGTGTGTGTGTGTGTGTGTGTGTGTGTGTGTGTGTATGTGTGACCCTGAGAAGCAAAGAGAAGGCTACATTTAGAATTTCCATGGAGCACAGAGGAGAAAAGACCTCTAACACATCCTTTAGATGGTCACAAGCAATTCCCAAATGGGTAAAATATTTCCTTCTTGAGAATTTGTCAGTTATGTGAATCAAAGTCATTAGAAAAGGGCTTTTAAGCTTAAGGGGTCATCTTCTTTGACCTCCAATCAGAGAGCAGGGGCACAGGAATGAGAAATAAATGTTAATATTACATGAAATATATACATACAGAATCACAGCAATCCACATGCTGATTGCATGGTTATTTATTTTCACAGGACCAGTATTTCAATATGAGTATGCATCTCCTCTCTTTTTCTTTTCTTCCTGATAAGAGAAAATCTCTTTGCCATGTACTACAGAACCATCAGCAAAATGGGCATATCTCCCCTCGGATCTGAGACTCTTGGGAGAACTATACATAGGGACCACACACTGGATCACCCATATTCTGCTCTGGGAATCAGCTTAGAATATCTTTGCTATTGGCTCTCAATGGTCCCTCTCCCAGAACTAACTGATTTCTGGAAGAACAGAAAAAAAAAAAAATCGTGTCCCTCGCTTTTTTAAAAAGCAGCATTATACATCATGCATATCTTAGCAAATCCACTGGAAAGCACAAAATAACAGATAACACACAAATCCTGGAGAGAATTCTGAGTTTTCTCTCATTCGTTGACCCGCACTAGTCAACTCCTCAACTTCAGCACCACGCACACTGCATACTCTGAAGACTTGGTCTCTGTTGTGACCTTATTAATTCCTCCCACCGCTGTATGAAAGACCTGGATATATTGACTCAGAAAGCCAGAAGGTAGGAAGAAAGTGTGACCTGGAGAATCGTATGTTTCTGGAAGTCGGGGACTGAGGAATTCATTCTACATTTTGTCTGCTATGCATCTAGTTAGGTATTTTAAAGTGGGGGTCCGGGATATGCCAGTTTTGATTGTATGCTTCCTGACAGCAACTTTGGGAAGTTACATAGATGCAAATAAAAGCAGAGAGCAGTGGACATCTGAGGTGAAGTAGCCCTGAAAGGTGGGAACCCCAGAAATCTGAGCCAGTACCAAAGAAATCCGCACTTTCAGTAGATTGCCTCATACAGCCTCAAGCGTTCTTCCTCCACCCACCCTTTACCCGTTGCCCTTCTATAGTTGAAGAGAAATAACTTTTAGGACCGTTTAGGGCTGTTTCTTAAACTCAGCAGGTCAGACTGCAGAGTAGGAAGGACGGCCAAAAGGAGATTAGGAATGGGCTATTTCAAAGAATTTACTCTAGCGTCTAGGTAGACCACAACTACTTGAAGTTGATATGATCTTATTGGCACAGCCCACTTTTGCAAGTGAAGACGATGCTGAGACAGGGAGCAAATCTGATCTGCCCGCTTCCATCTAGTCTCTGGGAGTCTACTTGCACGCAAAGCAGAACCACGGTGAACGGCTGGATGGAATACAGAGCACTACCCGCCTCCAAGCCCCCGCAAAGCTAACCCCAGGGTCCCCAGCGATGGGCGCAGCCGCGTTCAGTACCTTGATGTAGGCCCTCTGCAGGTAGTTGTAGGGCACTCTGCGCTGGAAGTCGCTGCGCACGTCCTCGCTGACGCGATGGCGAGACGCGGGGCCGCCCAGGCGCTGGCTCTGGCAGCTGCGGGAACAACGCGCTCGTTCGAGCACCGCGCGGAAGAAGGGCAGCTCGGCTCCCGGGCCGGCGCCGGGGGGCGCGAGCGGACGGCGCGCCGCGCAGTGGCGGGCGCAACGCGTGCGGATGTCCCGCAGGCGCCGGTAGCTGCGCAGCGCGGCTTCCAGGTCCCGCACCGCACGCTCGTAGTCGCCGTTGTAGTAGGCAGCCACGCCGCTGGCGTAGAGCAGATCGAAGGGCTGCAGCGGGCCGCGCTCGGGCTCTGGCTCCGGCGACCGGCGACTGTCCTGGGGGCCGCCCCGCTGCGGCGCGGGCAGCAGCAGCAGCAACAGCAGCGACACCCACGTGCTCTCCCGCATCCTCCGCCGGACCGTGGAAAGGAACCGCGGCGCTCTTTGCCTGCCCTGCCTCACCTCGCGTTCGAGCCCCGCTCCGGCTCCGAGGGCTAGTGCGCGGGTCCTACCGGCGATCCTGCTGCGCGACAGCCCCAGGTGACCGCCGGCAGCGCTGCGGTCCTGGAGGCGGAGGCTCGCCCTACTGGCCGCTCTTAAAGGGACGCCTCCAGCTCACACGCTCCTCCTGCCGCCGAGCCTCCGGGAGCCGCGCTCCAGCTTCCTGAGAGCAAGCGCCGCCACGAGAGGCTGACCCCGAGGGACAAGTTTTGCGTATGGGGTCCCTTGTGGATGGCAGAAGACGATGGTGTTGCTTTGTCTTCCGCACGTGGGGAAGTGAGGCCCACAGTCGTCTCCTGGAGTCTATGTGGGCCGGCTCTTTGTAGTCCTTCACCCTTAGATGCAACATGAAGGGCCATTTCAGTCGGCCTGAAAAGCGATAGAGAAGGGGAGGGGCTCTGGCTAGTTGAGTAGGTTTGAGGAGAAAGTGGTTTGCCCAAGTTGATAGAGCTAAGAATAAGCCTGAGCCACAAAAATAGAAGCTTCCCGCCCTCCTGTAGGGCAGGGTCTCCCGCCCTCTTGCCTTCTCCTGTGACTTGAGTGTGGATGTGTTCCGGCATTGAATGTGAAGACTGAGTAAGGACGATAAATAACCCGAAGTTTCCAGTTCAGACCGCTGGAGGAAAAGTGAAGCTGTACATAAGTTCTGCCTCTGGCAGTTTTCCACTTGCAGCGACTTTGCGCTGGGCCTGTTACTTACCTCTTCCAAAGCAGCCAAATGTCCAACATGTCCAGTGATATTCAGACATAAATCCCTATTGTGAGAGTTGAACAAAGAGTCAGTTTAACAAACCCAGTACCCCGGGACTTAAGCAATGCACATCAATCTAGAAGTGGGAAAGCTGACAGAAACAGCTGCCAGAGTCCAAGGAACTAGCTAGAGGCTTTCCTGTTCCTCCCCTTCTGCTGGGTCATAAATACCTTCTTAGCCAAGGTGTTCCCCTCTTTTCTGTCCCTTGGCTCCGCACTCTCAGAAACTGGGGGAAAAAAAAAGTGTGCTAGACTCGAGTCCAGCCTGAAACTCCCTGGGAAGACTTCTGTTCGTCTGGAACTGTCTGTGGGACTCTCACCTTAGTCTCTGGGCCACTGGAAGGATGACCAGTGGGAAAGAAGCACATACATTGTCCAGCTGACCCGCATTTCCACAAGAAAGCTTTTGTGTGAAAAAAAGCTTTACAAAAAGATGGCCAGAGTGTCACAACCTTTACCTTGTTCTTTTGGGGTTTCTCACCCTTTTGGCCACGAATAGCCCTGGCTATATAACTCTGGGAAAACAAAACAAAACCTGATTCACATACATATTAACTTTTTTCATCAAAATTGTCTATTTTCACTTATGACAAAGCTCCAGTGTGGCACTTGCCTTAGATAGTGTTCCAGAATTAGCATACTGTTTTTCTCCTGGTGATAAACCGTTCAAATAAAGATGGTAGAGTCTAAAATTATCGATCCACTTGGAGAAGGATTTGAAGCACATGGAGTAGAAAATGGTGTTTGGGAAACATCACATGTTTATATGCTTTTGCATGTCTCAGCACTACGTCATAGATATTCCTATATCACTGAATATATGTCATTAAATTAATATCTTTAAGTGCCTGCCCCTGATGTATGGATGTTGAGGGGGAAAAGAAGCAATTACAGCAGTGTCCTTACTTCTGGAAGTTTACAGTGATATGGAGGAGATGAATACAGAATACAGGAATCTGATACAAACTAAGAATGTAGAACATACTAAGTGGACTTCCATGTGCTCTGGTAAAATAGGAAGTAAACCTTTTGGCAAGATAGAGCTAGAGAACTTGGGAGAAAAGACCCTGGACAGAATTCAAAGCCTATAGTCCACAGCTCACAACCAACCTACTGGCTCCCAGTTGGGGCATGTCTTTTTAAGCCTTATGTTGTACTTCTTCACATAAGAGTCAGTTTAACAAACCCAGTACCCCGGGACTTAAGCAATGAACGTAAGATAATTCACTTAAGTAACACTTCAGATTTTTTGAAACATTGGAATGACCTGATGAACTTAAACATTTATATCTGGTCCTAGCTCAGGGGATTGCAATTTAATTGGTATAGTGTAGAACTGAATAGGTATGGTCCTCTTAGATTCATGAGTTTCAATGCCTGGCCCACGGGGAGTGGCACTATCAGAAGGTGTGGCCTTAATGGAGTAGGTGTAACCTTGTTGGAGGAAGTGTGTCACTGTGGAGGTGAGCTTTAAGATTCTGGAGTATAGGGTTTTGTACTTTATCTGTTTCCTGCAACAAGCCCAAGATGTCCCTTTTTAAAGTTTGATAAGAAAAATTGAGCCCATTTCAAGGTTCCTAGTTTGCTATATCTGTGGTGGAACTCCAAATTTGCTTTTCTGACAATTTCCGTGCTGATGCTGAAGCTCTTAATGCAGGATTTCCCACTTCATTGTTTAATTTCTCATAAGTAGCCTTTCTTGAGCTTTATTGTATTATCGAAAACTAAATTAACACCAAAACCTGCAAAGACCCTAGCGTTTCAATGGAATCAAGACAGCCCACTCAGATCTAGCTGATAACAAGTAAAGTCTGAAGCCTAGCAAGCAGTTCTCAGCCAGGGAGTATGTGCCCAGCCAGGCACAGTTGACAGTAGATACAGTTTTCATTGTCAACCCTGGAGGATTGAGGTGGGAAGAGATATCATACAATTGGTGTCTAGGGGGTAGAAGCAAAGGGTGGCACTGAATGTCTTGTAAGATACATGAGAAGTCTCCCACAAGAAATGGTTAACAAACCTTCAGAGTCAAACTGAACTTCAGAAATCCTGGGACAGTATGTAATTTGGCATGGCAAGCTTTGTCCAATTCCCATATACATATACATATACCCACAGGTCACATACAGACATGGAAGGAAGAAAATGTTTGATTGCACATACCAAAGAATAGAAAGTATACCGAGTGTCACAGAACACTGAGTGATAGTGTTTTTATGAACTACTTCTTTTTGAAGGTGAAAGAACTAAGTGAATTAAGGAGAGAAAGAAGAAAGGAAGGAAAAGAAGGAAGTAAAGAAGGAAAGAAAAGAGGGAGGGAGGGATAGAGAGGGAGCAAGAGAAGGGGAGAGAAAGAAGAGAGAAGGATGGGGAGGGAGAGAGGAGGAGAGAAAGAAAGGAGAGGAAGGGAGGGAGAGAGGGAGGAGAAGGGAAGGAATTAGGGAGAAAAGAGAGAGAGAGGGAGGGAGGAAGGGAGAAAGAGAGAGAGAGATAAAGAGAGAGAGAGAGAGAGAGAGAGAGAGAGAGAGAGAGAGAGAGAGAGAGAGAGACTGAAAATGACATTTCTGCCAGGATAGGTAACAAGTGCTAGCTGGAAACTCCACTTTTTATCCCCATTCCTTAAGAATTCAAAGAACAGCCAAAGCACAAGAAAGCTCATCCAAACCCCTGAAGAGACATCCAATCATCTCCTATTTTATTATATTTGGACTGGATCTTCACAGAAGCTCGGATTTCCTTTGACTTCTGTTTATAAATCACCAACAGCTAAGGCGCACTTGCTGCAGGGTTCCATCAGCAGAAAGGAATTCTGGAAAGGGAAGATCCTCAAATGCTTCTTAGACTCTCCAAATCAGCTTAGATTCTGGAGCTGACTTCCCTCCTTCTAAAACCTTCTGAAGGAACAGAAAGTCTACTCAGACTTCAGCAGGAGATTTAATCAATGCTTTCCATAAGCAAATGTGATACTAGTTTATTTTGATCGTGTTTAACCAGCCAGGGCTTTTGCTTGTCCCAAACATCAGATTCCTTTGAAATGAAAGGAATAATTTTCACTGTGCAACAACTCAGGCCGTGTTCAGCTGTTGTTGATGCTGGCGACAAGGAAGTTGTTTGGAAGATTTTTTTTCTTACACAAATAGAATCATCTGAAGTTTTATTTCTTCTTCCAATCAAGTTAGTGTGAAAGGCCAGTCAACAGTCTGTCAGCATCAGAGAGTGAGAGAGAAAGGCCTTCCTAGAGGAGGAAGGGACCTTTTTTTTTTTTTTAGAAAAATTAATATTTAACCTACGTTTAAAGTCAAACAGGACTGCCACATTCCAAGACTCTCACTTTCTTTCCAATTTTCTTATTAGCTCCATCCCTGTGCTTACCTTCATTCTTGATGGAGCCTTAAAATTCCAAACTAAACAAGTCATAGACACATTCCACCTCTGTGCTCATGTCATGGAGACGTTCTAATTTCTTTCCTTGGGAGACTCATATTTTGTTAAACAACAAATGGGAGAAGGATAAATAAATAATGCTAATTATTCCCAAGGTAATATAAGCAGCTGAAAGCATGATGCCCATAGAAATGCAGTCTATCAGACCAGATTGTTTTGTCATTTCACAAGCACTTTCAAGAGTCCCTTGAGGTTTTTTGTTTTTTGTTTTTTTCTTTTTTGTCTATTTGCCATAAGCTACAGTTACCTGGGAAAACTTTAATTGGGAAGTTGCTTCCATTAGATTGGCCTGTGGGGGTATTTTTGTAGGGCATTTTATTAATGATTGAGGTAGGAGAACTTAGCCCACTCTAGGTGATACCATCCTGGAATTGGTCCTGGGTTATGTGAGAAAGCAAACTGAGCAAGCCATGAAGAGCAAGCCAGTAAGCGGCACTTCTCCATTCCCCCATGATTTCTGGTTGACTTCAGATGGGGAGTTACCAAGATCAGCAACAATAGTCTATAATTTGGGGGAATTCATGGTTACCCTCCAGAGTGTGACTGTAAGAACCACATACTTCAGTCATAAAAGGTGATAAAATCAAGAAACCTCAACATCTTATCAGTGAACACTCTTGTCTGATAGAAATCTAGAAGAAATTGCTTTTGAGGAAGCATAAATTTTAATTATAAAATATTTTAACAAAATATGATTTGTTACAAAGATTAACCTTCAGTATAATTTAGTATGAATAATAGAGTTAAAAGGAATGAGATAGAGTAGCACACACATACACACACACATGCACGTGCGTGTGTGTGTGCACACATACACATATACACAGGGAAAAAATCTAAGGAAAGAAAGAAAATAGATTTGTTTTCCTTTTGAACAAAGAAATTGGTATTGAATTTATTTAGAAAAATTTAAAACCATTCAACAAAATCTTAGGAACAAAATTTAACTGTCAAAACCGAAGTACCAAATGTATCATATTAAAATTAATACTTTACTTGATGTAATGATTCAAAAGAATTCATTCAAAAAAACAAACAAAAAACGTGATTCATTACATTCACCAGTATGGGACTCACTCATCCACGATACTTTAAATTCTGACTTTGCTACTACTATTGGCTCCTCTATAAAAGAGAGACTAACATTCTGATCACTGAACCACCTACTTTGCACCAGCCTGTGACTTCTTCCCCCAGACATTACCCGGGGATCCTTCTACATTTTCAGATAGCTTTTAAGCCATAACCCAGCCAAGTGCACTTCACCCAAATGGAAACCCATTCAGAGAGAGACTTATATCTCCCCTGTAACCTCCTGTGAGAAAGGATACTGCTAGGGCCTCAGCACTGTGTCTACATTCTAGCAAACGATATTTGAATAAGAACAAAACAAAACAAAACAAAACAAAATTTGGTGGCTTGGTAGAAAAACACTTGTTATGCAAGTGTGAGAACCAATTTATAATCACCCATCACCTTTATAAAATCCAGAGCACATATTAGTCCAACTCTACCCTAGGCCTTATGAAGCAGAGATAGTACAGTAGCTAGCTAGACTAGTGGAATCATCAATCTCAGGCTCAAGCGAGAAACACTGTCTCAAGAAATGATCTGGAAAGCAATCAAGTGCTCAGGCCTCAACATGCACATATATAACTGTACCAGCACAGACCTATCAAATCACATACATTGAACATGCCTACAACACACGCATGCACACCACACACACACATACACACACAAATTTTTAAAAGTGATCTGACATCTTATAGAGCTAGACATATATGACTACTCTGGCAGGATACTACGTTAGCTTTGCTGCTTCTGCCTGCAGTTAGTTTGGATGTGTTCAACATGCCAGCTCCTTCTTGGCCTCTCCCATCCTGGGCAGTATAGGAATTAATGGAACTTGATTCTTGAGTCCCTTCCCATTCTCTGCAGTCTCTCAGGTCTTTCATTCAAAACCATAAGTGTGTGAGCCACCTCCTCCGGAATCCTAAAAGCCCCCAGTTCAGTCAGTCCAGCATTTGCTCTCCTTTTGTCTCTGCCACTTGACTTTTTTATAAATAGATTTGTTAAAATCAGAGTGGTGGATACTATTATTTACTCCCTTCCAATTGAACAGTTTAAAATACTACATGCTCACTCTGTAATGATGCTAATGTTTTAGAAAGAACTTGAAGAGTGTTTTAAATACATTGCTTTATGATAAAAATTGATTTTTTGAAAAAAATCTTCATTAACTTACTTCACATAATCAAGTTTAGATGACATTTAGATTTTTCTTCAATTATGTTACATTTCAGAAGATACAGACTCACTCCTTAAAGCATGATTAAAGTTAATTTGCTAAAGAATCACAGTTCTTATTCCTGAATAATAATCTCCTACATAATAACAAGTCAGTCATTGGTAAACCATAGCCTCACTTCAGGCTATAGCATTTGACCATTATCAGAGCCTCTACACAGGTGCAGTTACTCACTCATACATGTACTCATGAGCATGCATGCACACACATAAAATGATAGGGAGACACCCATGTTCCTGCCTAGCCTGCCCTCCCGCACAAAGCCCTTGGGTTATGTTGTAAGGTAGAGGAAATTCTTGTCTGTGTCTTCTCTTTTTCCAGAGCCCACCAATCCCGCCCCCCCCCATACACACACATCATTTGCTATGTAGAAGGAAAAAATTTCATTTCAAACATTGCCCTTCACTTTGTGGGGAAATCCTCTACACTTTGGAGTTTGCTACACTTTGAGAATGAAACTTTATGAAAAAGACACTGTTGAAGGTCTGTCTCCTTTCTCTGTCCCCATCTTCATCCCTGACACCCCATAAGGAAGCCAGAGACATTAGCTTCAACACTGCCTCCAAAAGCCTCTCAGACTTTGAGTTCTGTCTTGTTATAGAAAAAAACTGAAGAGAAAAAGTGAGGAGATTCCCCAAATAAGTTGAATGGAGTCTTTACTAACAGCCAGAGGAACTGTCCTAAGCAGACTAGGAGGAAGCCGTCCCAACCTCCATTTGGTTTGAGTTTGTAAGGGGAAAAAAAGAAAAAACAATTGTGATTTATACAGAAAGGAAGCTTTGTTTACTGAAGCAGAGCAATTACAGTTAAATGAACAGACTGTTAACCTTTAACTTAAGGTCGCATTGTATGCGGATTTAGAGTTTGTCCGGAGACCAGTTTACCTTAGCAATTTGAGGCTGGTCCAGAGAATAGTTTACCAAAGTATTCTTAGAAATTGACTTTATGCTATAACTATAGTTCAGTAGTCCATTACAGACTCATAATGATAGACACTCTCCAAGGTTACCTTCTGTAATTTTAGGAGAGAAGAGACAAAAAATAAGACTTTATCCTTGTGTTTTATGCATGGCCTCATTTTAAATGACAAAATTTGTGACCCCCCCTTTCTTAAAAGATTATGCCAAAATTGACCAAGGATTTCTGATAAGAATATTAAAAATCAGATATAAATTATCATTTATTCAGTTATTTTTCCATTGGTTTTTCTTTTTCAATAGCCTATCATCAGAAAATTTGAGAAAGAAACAGTTTGATCAGAATATGTATACTTGTGTGTGTGCGCGTGTGTGTGTGTGTGTGTGTGTGCCCCTTCTCCCTAATTATATGTAGGTCAACACTTCTCACATATTTCCTTATAAGGTGGCATGCCAACCCCAGGATTTGCTTGTCCAAAATGCCCCAGTATATCTGGTCATAAGCCAATGAATGAAGTTCAGGGGCTGGCTTTGTAACAGCAGCTAGTCAAGGGACACTCTGTATCTACCACGGCTATCGTGTAGGCTCTGCTCCCTTTCTTTGAAATCATTCATGACTTGTCATTCAGAGGAGCTGTCCAGTAAAGGACTGTTAGGGCTACAGGGCACACAAACAATGAGGAAAGGACCACTGATGTCAGAAATAAATCAAAAGCAGTTTTATGCTTTAAACCCATTAGGGTCACAGTCAGACTCAGGAGCTTACACAATGATCTTGAAAGGCTATGAGCTGTCACCTTTTGAAGCATAAACTCATGAGCAGATATTCAGGGGATAATAAAGAAGGATATCATAAATTTGAAAATTAAGGGTTGGTTCCCGAGCCCATGATGTGGTGGATAGCAGGATAGTGGTACAGGCTCAAGGCTATTCTAAGGCAGTGGTCTTATCTTTATGGAGTTCATACAGGCCAGGTGGTTTTACTGCAACCGAAAAGAATGTAGAGCTTGAGACATACTGTTAAATGGGGTTGGCAAACCAGTGTCTGGAAGTACTCTGGGCTCTTTAGTGCCTATGAACTGGAAGCTCCACAGACACAAGCCTGTGAAAGCTCCGAGGATACATTATGATCCTCTGATTGCAGACAGCAGGTTTAGATAGGAAAGTGACTTGTTAGCTGATAAGTATAGGGTGATTTGGTGCCAGAATTAACATAGAAAACCCTCTTTTGTTTTTAAGATTCTTTTGGATAGGGGAGGAAGGTGGATTTATCACTCTCCTTTTCTGTCTTAAAGCACTATCCTGAAGAACATGATAAGGAACTGAAGACAGAGCAAAGTGAGAAACCCATGGAAGTCAAACTTGCTCAACAAGAAAGAATTTTTGTAGAGTATTGATTCCACTGGGTGAAAATAAGACAACTACCACACTTTTGAGACACATTTGAAGGAAGCATTATTAAATACTGGCCAGGATAATAGACACTGACCAGGTCCATAAACAGGATTCCCAGAGAATGGCTGTGCATTACATTAGTCAGGTGTTTATAAAGGCAAAGGCCACAAAGCTACATAAAACCCACCTTTGTCCACCTGGGGGCAAGTATACATCCAGATGTGCATCCTCCCTATGTACCTTCCACCTAGTGTGATTAAGCACAACCTGTGCATTTGGGGCAACCAACCTTGTTTACAGAAGAAAAATGCATGGCCTGATATCTTACACGAACAACTTCCAGCATTCTAGGAAGTTATTTGTCCTTGAGGAAGTGGGCATATAGGTTAGAGGCATTTTTCTTCTATAGATCTCTTAAGCACAGCGATTTAAACCCAAACCATAACTTTAGGCCTCACAATGAAAGAATGAGTGAGGGCTAGATCACAGAAGCAGAAATGACCCAAAGACAGCTACATCACCAAAGCTCACTCCAGGATGGAGAGGTCTTTCGAAAGCTGGAGTAAGGTTGAGCCTCTTCTTGGAGGCTGAGTTGGCCAGGAAAGTCTATCAGCAGTCCTTACTGCTCATACTTGCTTAAGGATGGACCAGACTAGTGTACTGATTAGTTTTTAGGACTTTCTGAAGCCTTTGAGTTATTTACATCTTAAGATTTGGGAATTTCTCTACACAGTTAGATGTTTTGCTTCCCTTTAGGACACCCTTTGTCTTTAGGAGATGCCCTCCGAGATAGAAAGCTTTAACATGGAAGAAATTCTTACACAACAGACTGATTTCCCTAATATCTTGGTGTAGGGATGATATTTAGAAAACAGTGCCTGGTCCGGCTTATTCCTGGGCAGCCACCATGTTCCCACTGCTCCTCGGCTCTGACTGAGGCTCTGGCTAGCTAGATCTACAGGCTCTGGCACCCACAAGATGCCAGAGTGCAGGATGGCTCTGACAATCCACCACATTGCATCCACAAAGCTCAGCTGAACCCCAGACAATATCTGCCATCCTGGCAGTACCCAGTAGAAATGAGACTCTTAAAGCTTAATGATTATCTAAAGGATTTATATATTTAGAAAAGCTCAATCAACAAGATGCCCACACAATTAGAGTTGTTACCCAATATCTAACCTTTTGATAGAAGTTGCTGCCCAGGACAGCTTTCAGCCCATCTGTGGTTCTCCATAGCTGATAGCTTCCTCTCTCTCCTCTCCTTCCTGTCTTTCTCCTCTCCCCTTCCTCTTTTTCTCCAAGCTCCACCTCCTCTCCTACTGCCTAATCACTGAGTTCCACTGCAAATAAAATGTAACAGAATAAATATTATGTTACATATCACCCTTTATATTAGAAAAAAAAAGAAAAAAAAACTTTCCCTCAAAATATAATTAGAGCACAACTATTACCAATTTGTAATAACAAGGTAGAAGACAGACCTAATACCTAGTCCAATATTGTCAATAAAAAGACCATTGTCGTTTATCTTGACTTAAAAGACTATAGTTCTGTACCTGGCTTATGTCTTGGCTATAGAATGAGTGCCATCTGAAAACCATCCTCTCAAATCTGTTCTCTCAAAGTAAATAGCCTGGGTTGGCTAAGAGACTATAAGACTTCAACCCTGTCAGAAATCCAGAATGACTGAATTAACTGAAAATATGGGAAGCACAAAGCATATCTTCCAAAACTTAGCCAATCATATAGACTGCTGATTACCTGGACAGTCCATTATACTATAAAACGTTAGAGCATCCAATCTTCAGCCTTCTGGCCCAGGATCATCTGACAGACCTAGTGATGCAGAGTGTTGAAGGGCTAATCACTCTGTCTTGGCAGATATAATCAGTATTCCACAAGTATGTCCTTTTTCTGGACAATATTTTGTGTGTAGATGAAAAGAGGCAATTTGCCTAGTGGCTATCTAACCACAACTGGAGTAACTCCAAAGAAGCTCAATTTCTTCATAGAATCCAAGAAGGGGAAGCTGTCAGGAGCAGACAGGTCTCTAGTCAAATGATCTTTAATAAAGAAATGTCTGTACCATCAATTCTGTGGACTTCTGACGTTTTTGAAAACCAACTATCTATGTAAAACAACCTGAACTGTTGTCCATTAACTCCTCTCACTATTTCTAATTAAGATCTAGAAAACACCTTAACAATAAATTCAGAGCCATGAATTTGCTATTAGGCCCTTAACTCACATTGTTTAATCATCTAAAAGCAGTTAAAAAAAAGTTAAAGAAGGACTGGATCTGAGCCTTGTACCTGCAAATTTTTGAATTAGTAGAAGAAATTATACCAATGAAACCTTTGAATTTGCACCAAAATAAATTTTGTACCATCTAAGAAATTATAACTTCAGTAACAGTTGTACAGATTTTTACTAATAGATTATGGCTATGTATTCAATTTTAGCTCTTTCTCCCTGTTCCAATAAAACCATTACTTTTCTCTAGAAAGACAGCCATATATTAACCACCTCAGTTCCCAAGCCCAGGGAATTAGGGTATCAACTCTTCATTAACTTCTTCAAGCTGAGTTTGGGTGTTGAGATATCAGAAGAGGGAAGGTGGAAGGGTAAATTGATAAGCCTCTGATGTCTGTGTCTTAACTGGATCCAACAGCAAGTCCAGGAAGTCAGGAGTTCAAGCAGATCTGCTTAGCTTGTTTGATGAGGAGATTCACCAAGGATGTATATTCTGTAATATACAAAACTCAAAACAAATTTTAGTATCAAGATAATTTTTTGTTTGATTCTCTGGAATCTAGTCTTCTGGAGGTCTGCCTCTGTTGTGTCTAATCCATATAATTCTGGAAGGTATAACTACCTTAATGACCTCTTCTGAAAGCACACAGACAAAACATTTTTCACAAATCAGCATTATCATCGAGACAGTAACCAGAATAACCTTTATCTTGACCTTTTTTTTCCAAAGGAAAAATATAACTACACAACTCAATCTAAAATAAAGTAACTGAAGTACTGTATATGCCTATTTTAAGGCCTTTCCTATTTTTACCAAGCAGGAAATAAACCCAGAATTCCCGTGGGCCCCACGTTAGACAGAACCCAAGTATCCTGTTAGGCAATATAACTTTATACGACTTTAATACACCTGACGTACACTATCTTTCTGTTCAGCTCTCTACCTAGAGCAGCCTTCTAGCTATTTATTATAGATCTCTCTATAGGATCCACAGACAAATTTTAATACCTGATCAAAGCAGGCAATGAATATCACTGTACTCTGTACCTGGAGTCAGTGACAGTTTTCCCTATCTTAGTTCCGAATTCCAGGCTAGATTCCCAAAGTGATGTTGGGCCACCTGAGATTGCAGGTGTTTGGCCACACCCCAGAACCTGGGGCCCTGACAGGCAGTCTCCATTTAACCTGTATCTTCAGTCATGAAAGACACAGCTAGAGGGCATGACTAAGAGTCCTCTACCTTGAGATTTACATATTAATAAGGCCAGGGGACATAGCTAATTAAGTTTTCCCCTCCTTAGCCCCTCCTCTTTCCACTCCCTAATATAAGGGAGGCCCGGGGGAAAAAGGGGCTGCAGTGGAGGAGTCCTGGAGGCTTCCAGGCTGCAGGTCCCACATACAGGAGAAAGGTCTGGAGTTCCAAAGGCTAGAAGCTTTGATGACGGCTGCCCCAAATGATATGAGCAAGTCCTTGGTTCCAAAAGGGTTTATTTTCATGGCGGGTGTTGGATGGATCTGGATGTACCCCCTCCCCACATCACTGCGTTCCACTGCAAATACAATGTAGCAGAATAAATATCTTGCTACATCTTGGTAAAAGGAAAATCTACAATCTTTTTAGAGGTGTATTAAAAGTCCTTGAGGACTTTACTCCCACATCAGTCAAAGGTCTTGGATTTCTTTAGTATGTAGTGTATTATTAGAAAAGCAATAAGCTACTGCAGCTTTGAAGCTCTGAAAGACTCTCATTTTGAAATACAGCACACACTCAGCCCACATATTCTTAGAAAAGAGCAGATAAGACCAATGAAGAAGACAGCCCTGCAGACAAAGAAAACACATCACTTTCTCAAGGACTCAAATTTGAAAACATCACTATTGGAGAAAAGCTGTAGAATGATATTTTTCTTTTACTTTGCTTTTTGGGTATGGTGTGCTCAGAGTTTTGTGGGACAGGTTATTCTCATTTACTTGTAGGCTGTAGGTCAATAAGAATAAGAAAGGAAAATGAAACATATGAACAAACAATAAAAAGAGCAGGTGTGATCCAGCAACAGAGGATGTGGGAAGATATAAAAACAGCCAAGGTTCAGTAAGGACTCAGAGAAGGACTGTAGACAATGGCTTAAATACAAGGTACAGCTAGAACAAACTTGCAAAATCAAAACCAGATGTGTGAAGCAGTCACAGTGTAATAGCCATGGACATCAGAGAAATGCAGACATGTATCTCATTTTAGCCCTGCCCCACAAATGTTTGTCTGTTTTTGTTTTTTAAGACAAGATTTCTTGGGATAGCCTTAGCTATCCTGGAACTTGTCTTGTAGACCAGGCTGGGCTTGGATTCAAGTAGATCTGCCTGCCCCTGCCTCCTGAGTGTTGGGCCTAAAGGCATGTATCATCATGCTTGGATAAATTCATCATTAAAAAAAGTTTACATTTATTTGTATATGTGTGTGGGCATACATAAGGAGGTCTACTTGAGAGCATCAGTCCTTTTTATCATGTAGATTCAGATTATTGGAGTTGGCAGCATCACCTTTAACCACTGATAACTCTTGCTGGCCATCATGTACATGTTCAAGGTCTTTCCTTTATCATTACATTTATCAAAAATCTCCTCATTGCTCAAAAAATTTTGAAAGTATTCCTCAAACATATTTCTTTCATACTCAATAGCATGCATACACACACACAAACAGACACACAAATACACTTATACATACATACATATACACATACATATACACACATGTATACACACATACTACATGAACACTAAATAATATTCTATTGTGTTTTGGGTGATGTTCTAAATTCCAAGTTATTTTCAACTGTCTGTATTGTCTTGTTTATTAGTTATTTAATATTAAAGTTACATATTTTTCATTTCATTGTATCAACTATGTAGCACAATTTATAAACATGTGTTTCTCAGGGAGCCAGGGAGACAGCTTGGTGATCAATGGCTTTCCATGCAAGAGGTCTAGAGTTTCAGATTCCCTGGAAAACATGCAATGTTTGGGAAGGATGAGTTCACTTATTGCAGCCTGACAAGTGTGAGGCAGGGGAACATCACAGCAAGATGTCTAGCAAGACTAGCCTTGTCTGTGAGGTCCATGTTTCAATATACTCTTTCTCAAAGAATAAATTAGAATCTATAGATATACCACCCTACTGGTAACTGATCTCTTTTGATATTGGAAGCTAATCAGAATCAGGACTAGTTATCACTTAGATGGGAGAAAAAGTAGGAAGGCAATGGAAGACGGTAGCAGACACCTCCCTCAGGCACATATATGGGCCTAAATACATGTAAACACACACACACACAACACACACACACACACACACACACACACACACACACACTGGAAAGAAAAAACAACAACAGAGAAGAAAACCATATAAGGCAAACAACACAGGGATTTATAACCCTTAGCTAATGAAATGTTAACTACCAAGATAGATGACCACAGGTTTAACTTTAATTATTCTAATTCTAGTTCTGTCTGCGATGTTCCCTTTTTAAATCATTTATATAGAGAAAAGTCAGATTTACAGAACCAGGGAGTATTATCATGGGTTATCAGGTGACATAATCCAGTAGAATGTTTGGAAGTCTGACTATTTGAGAGATAAAGAAATTTGGACACTGTGACTTCATCTTTTGCTAGTATAACTTGAAAGTTGAAGTTTGAGACATGTTTAATACAACCACATGCATTCCTCCCCTTGTCTGCTATGTTTTAATTGGTGACAGTAAATATCCATGTTCCATGAGGAGCCCTTCCCAGACCTATTGCTTTAACTTTTAGATTAAAATCTTCTATTTACCTTATGTGGAATCACAATCAGCACTAGATAGATTTTTGTCAGCTTGATACCAAAAATGCCATGAAATAAGGTAATCTCAGGTAAGAAAATGCCTCAGCTGGGTGGTTGTTGCATGTAGTTTTATGTTGCTCCAGGACTAGCTGTTTTACCAGCTCCCAGCTGACTTCCCTTTAATCCTTGGACAAAAGGCACACACACAGTTTGTTCTTTTACAACTTGTCTTCTTGGCACAATTGTTGGGTGTTGATATCTCCTGCCTGGAAAATCGTGCCCTTACCAATTTATTATCTCTGTCTCTCCACCTACCCTAAACTTTAGTGGCTAGTCCCACTTAATCTCTATTAAATATCCCTGGCCACCTGCCAGTAGTTGAGGCCACAGGCCGCAGCTCCCCTGAGACCTCACATGGTTGCTGTGTTCTTCTCCCTCCAAAGTATGGCAGAAGCTCTTCTCTTCTTCCTTGTGTCTCCTTTTCCTCCTGGAACCTGAAAACCCTGTCGGTACTTTCTGCCTAGTAATTGGCCCCATGCCTTATTTACTGACAAATCAAGAACCAATTGGGGAACAGGACCTTAGCATCAGAACTGCCCCCTTCAGTGGTGGTGGTGGTAGCCTTTAATCCCAACACTCTGGAAGCAGAGGGAGGTGGATCTCTGTGATTTTGAGGCCAGCCTGGTGTATAAAGTGAGTTCTAGGATGGTGAAGGTTACATAGACAGACCCTTTCTCAAAAGAAAATGTCTTCAGAACAGTGAGTTATAGGTAAGTCTATAGAGCATTTTCTTAATTAGTGATTGACACTTGATGGCTCATCCCATTGTGGGTGGTGCCCTCCCTGGGCTGGTGGTCCTGGGTTCTATAAGAAAGCAGGTTCAGTGAGCCATGGGGAGCAAGCCAGTAAGTATCATCCCTTTGTGATCTCTGCATCAGCTCCTGCCTCCATGTTCCTGTCCTATTTGAGTTTCTGTTCTGACTGCCTTTGATGATAAACAGTGATATGGAAGTGTAAGCCTAATAAACCCTTTCCTCCCCAAACTGTTTTAGTCATAGTGTTTCATCACAGCAATAGTAATCCTAACTAAGACACAATCTGAATTGAAAAATTATAATATCCTAAGATACTAACCCAGACACTTGATTCAGAGACATCATCGAATTGCTTCCACTGTCAAGTTTGTGTCAATACCTGGCTCTCACTCTTCACTGAGAATAAGTGAGGTTACAAGTGGCAAAATTCTTCCTTTATGGTATCTACTTTCTTTTCAGTCACTCACTTGTATTTCAATTTCATTCTCTAATGGGAATTTGGACAGGAAAAAAAAATAAATATGGCTATATTCTGATTGCTTGCCTGGTGGATGATTTCAGCTCTGCAGATCCAATATATTAGGAAAGCTACTGCCCTTATGTGGGTGGGATAATGATAAAATCTCAACCTTTCTGTTGGTGAAGCTCTTAGAAGTTCCTTGTCATTCCAGATAACATTGTCAGGCAAATCCAAAAGACCTGTGTAGGTCTTCTTTCACGTGACTTTAAAAGGCCCTTGGATAGCATAAACATCCCTTACCTGATGTGAGAGGCTGAAGATGGAAGCAGACACTGACTTTTGCTTTTGCTGCTTTGATTTTCCAATTTACAGCTTGAAGAAACTATCTCAGGAGTGGGAGAGATGCAGGACTTCTATTGTCCCAGGTATTGGACAAACCTTACATAGCTCTTTCAGTTATATCCTTGACTCTCTTACTGCTATGTTAGAGGTGAGAAGTTGGCAGTCTCTCCATGCAAGTGCAGGCAACAGCATTCATAATCTGTTTCCAAAGAAGATCTTATTTCATGCATAATAGATGTCATTGATTGGGCAAAACTTAAGGGGTGGAAAATTATTTGTTTTGATAACTGATGCTTATCTTATGGGTAACTCAGTCAGAAATACAGCAAATCTTATTCTATTTCCTGTGCTACCTGACCAAATAACACAAGGTAGATTATTTAACTATCCTTCAATGCCCGGAATTTAAAATAACAAGATAGTGAGATATTGTATTAATGTGTTAATACATGTTTTTCTTGCTGTAAGAACTCAATGCTAGTCTTTATTATTTTTCACCAACTGGGTAACTGTCATTTCTCTAGTTGACTCTTCCCCTCCTCCTCTTTTTCCTTCTCTTCCTCTTTTTCCTCCTCTTGTTCTTCCTACTCCTCCTTCTTCTTTCTTTAGTGTCTCTCATTCTCAGTTCTGAGTCTGTAGTCAAGCCATTGATACCACTGCAAAATAAGCTTTCTTTCCCATAGCAGTGAGCAGAGGCAGAATGGATCACAGACTTCCACATGGTTTCTGGAGGCACCAGGGACCATGAACATCCACAAGGCCAATTGAGGCAGCATGGATCATGAGCATAAACATGGATTCTGGCAGTTCCTGACACTCTTAATGTTATGTTAATAAGCTTGTCTTCTTCACTGAGTCCAAAGAAACTGAGATGAGAACTGTGTTTTTGTGTTTCCAAATTTATGCATGACATTCCTACAAAGAATTTATGTCTATCTTCCTCTTAAGCTATTCAAAACAAGGACTTTGATATGTTTTTTTCCTTGTTTTCTAAGCATTTAATATGATTGGAAATTAAACAAATGGACAGTGCAGGTAGAATGATTAGGTGCTCAAAAACAGCTCAGTTTACATAACAGTGTTTCGGGATGGTTAACTTCACTGTAGTAGATTAATAAATGAATGACCTGACATAGCAAATAAGTCTCTGTAAACTCTCAAAAAGTACAAAAACATACAGTTTACCCTTGACTGGGCCAATATTTTCTTAATAAAGCCATAAGAATTTCTAACAAAACTAGGCCAAAACAACATTCGATTCTGCTGCTTTAATGACACTAGGCTGAATTCAGAATGGAAAGCAAATGTGTTTATAATAATTTTACATGGATTTTACAGGGGCATGTAAATTGATTTTTTTCCAAACACAATCTGTTATTAGAAAAACAAATCTAAAAGCCAGAGTAAATGATTTTGGTAAATGGACATGTGGTGCCTTCATTTTTGTTGAATTACATCTAAGTGCTTTTCTCCCAGCTACTCTAAACGTAGTATTTCTTCTTCCTCTTCCTCCTCCTCTTCCTCCTCCTCTTTTTCTTCTCCTTCTTCTCCTCCTCCTTCTTCTTTTTCCTCCTCCTCCTCCTCCTTTTTCTCTTCTCCTTCTCCTTCTTCTTCTCCCCCTCCTCTTCCTCTTCCTACACCTCCTCCTCTACCTCCTCCTCCTTCACTTCCCCCTCCTCTACCTCCTTGGCCTCATTCTCATCCTCTTCCTCTTTTTCCTCTTCTTCTATCATTTTCTTTGTGTTAAAAGTATTTTTATTTTTTCACATAATATATTCTGATTATGGTCCCTTCTTTCTATACTCCAGGTTCCTCTTCACCTTCTCTCATCTGTATTCACCCCTTTTCTATCTCTCAATAGGAAATAAACACAGTCCTAAGGGATAATAAAATAAGATAAGATAAAACAAAACTAACACATTGGAATAGGGCAAAACAAACAAAGATAAAAAAAAAAAAGTGAGCCCAAGAAAAGGCACAAGAAACAAATATAGATGCACAGACCCACTCAGTTGCACATTCAGGAATCAGGGGCAATTTATTTAAAAAAATATATATAATTCTGAACATTAGTAGTCAAGCCTCCAGACTACTATTGGGTAATCCTAGCTGTTCATTATTCTCAAGAGTTCAAAGAGGAAAAAAATAAATGGAAGTTTCTAATTCAGCCAATTACCTAAGTGAATAACTGCTGGGCATTCACATTGAAAGGTACAATAATCTTTAATTATAGTTTCTAATGATCATAGAGTTAAACATAAAACTGCATTTTTCCTTTTGATTCATAACTCTTAGTAATGAGCTTTTTCTCTGAGAATATTAAACTTCTGATTAGGGCTGGAAAGCACCCACACTAAAATGAGATAGATTTCTTTGGCATTCCAAGATGATCTGGTATTTTTCAAACGGACCCTTCTGCAAGTTAAGGAAGCCAGCTGCCAGAAAACATTAGAAATCATTAAGAGAACATCAGAGTGCAGGGCTGTCTTCACCATGGTTTTCCTTCCCATGCAACTGCATTTTATTTATTCAATTGGGTAAGATCTGAAGCATTTGCACACCATTTGAAAAGTAGCAACTCCCTGGCCCTCAGAATTCTTCCTGGACTCTTCTCCATATGTGGCTTTGGAAACACCGTGAGGGCAATGTTGAAATATTGGGTATGTTCTTCAGTGGAAGATATGGCTAGTAGCATCAGTTGTAGAGAGACCTGGATTAAGCTCATTTTGCCCTCAGTGTACTACCTGAGGTTGAACAAATTATCCAACCTTGACTTTAATTATAAAATGAGACATTCATGTAAATGTTGATAAACTGGAAATGATTTCATTTGTCTTCAAGAGTAGTTTGAAAGGTCAACATACTCAATGTTAATCGTTGTAGACTTTTCTCCATACCGTATACAAAAATATTATTCTAATAACACCTTTTGCTTGCAAGAAAAAAGCAAACCAATTCTTTACTGCTTCCCTCCTGCACCTGTTACTTTATCTGCTATGTTATTCAGCTTCTTCTGCATGTTGTCGTTAAATACAAAACATGATGGTGATGATGACGGTAGTGGTGGTAGTTGGTGATATTAGTCTCTGCATCATAATTTCTAAGGTGCTGAGCCTACCTTCAGCTGAAAACAATTTCTGTGTATTTAAAATAAGAGACCAAATCAAATTATCTCACATTAATGGTTCTTTGTTTTATCGACACCCTGAAAATGGAATCAAGGTAGCTTACAATATAGGTTTGGGACAGTCAGTCCTAACTGGATGGTAATGTGTTACTGCCTGCTCTACCCCAGTCAATTAAGGACATTTCCACCAGAGTGCTCAGACTTGTGTAATAATTTACACACAACTCCCTTTGATGGGTAAAGAAACTTATTATGGCACCAGGAATCCCTTATTGCCCTGAAATATTTGTTAAATCCTAGGCTTGCAGGTGAGATAAGAAAGAAGTAATACAGTTTCTGCTGCAAGGTATTTAGCCATTTGCTTTGAGATGAAGTGGTCTTTTTTTTTTTTTTTTTTTTTTTTATTACTATGCAACAGGAAAAAGAAACAACTGAGAAGAGTAAAACAATTTGTTCTGCCCAGCTGTGGAGCCCTTAGATGGTTGGAATTCACACTTTTGATACCTAACTCTAAAAACCCTTCTTTTAGCTACCTTTAGCACATCACATTCTTTGGCACTAAGGCTGTAAAAATACATTCATTTGATCTGAGTTTGAATTGAATCTAAGTTTCTGATCTTTTCCAGTAGATTTCCCACAACATAGGTTGTCCCAATCACCTCTTGATAAATGACAGCAAGATTCACTGCTTTCTCCAGTGATTGAAAGCAGTACTTCCCACAGTCCTGATAGCATCTTATAAGACAGATTAGAAGATTTGGATGTTGTCTTCATCATTATTCTACTGCGGTGAAGAGACACCATGACCAAGGCAATTCTTATAAAAGAAAAAACAAATGACAGCCTCATGCAGGGTCATCTCTGATGCATTTAGTCTTAGCAGTTTGCTTTAGCCACAGAGGAAGATTTCTCAGTCCCTTTCTTGTACCCTTGACTCTAAAGCAAGAACCATATGGCTAAAGCTGCCAGATTCTACTGCTTCATGGAACTGGAACTGCCATCCTCTTTTGATTACATCTGCATCAGCTTTCTGGTTTTGATAGTTTCTTTCACTGCTTAAGCTTTTCTTTAATTACTTTTCACAAATTAAAAACTGAAGTGGATGGGGTCTTGCCCTGCAGTCATCACTCCTGTTATTCCATTTAACATCAGGCTTTTGTTTAAATGTTTTTTCTCCTTGAACACTGGGCATGGCTCGAATATTATATTTTCTAGTGATCCTTTTCTCCTCAAACTGTACATTTTATATTGTTTATTGCTCATCTTCCTCCTTTTTATTATATACCTACATAAGAGTGACCACTAATAATCACACAACATAGTCAAAATAGCCCTCAGCATTGTCTTGTATGTTCCCACTAGGATGGCCCATTAAGACCCATTTGAAACATCCAGTCACTTCCTAGCCAAAGTCCCAAAGTATTCCATATTTTTCCAACATAGAGCATGATCAGCTCTGTCACTGCAATACCACAGTGCCTGGTACCAATTTTTGCCTTAGTTGGGTTACTATTACAGTGATAAAACACCATGACCAAAAGTAAATTGGGGAAGAAAGTAGGTGTTTGATTTATGCTTACACATCACTGTTCATTGACAAGGACCAGACCCATCTTGGAGAGGAGTTTGTGGGAGAAGGGGTGATTTAAGAGCAGTGAAAAACTAGTAGAAGTCAATCCTGGGGTTCAAGCTGATGGCCTGTGTTCTCTGACAGCCTGTGTTCTCTTCGAGACAACTTTCTCTGTAGATTTCTAGAAAGGTCATCCAGATAGGTCAACACTCGAAGACCAAGACCTCGTCTTTTATTTACATATCAAATTAATAATTTACTCCAGGTTCCCTTTTTATTATTTTACAAATCAGCATTCCATTACTCTAGCGCCATGATTCTTAGAAAAAGACAGCAAGCACATTTTTTCTTTTTTTTAAATTAAATTTTTATTGGATATTTTATTTACATTTCAGATGTTATTCCCTTTCCCCATTTCCCCTACACCTAGAAACCCCCATCCTACCCCCCTCCTCATGGTTCTATGAGGATGTGCCGCCACCCACCCACTCCCACCTCCCTGCCCTCAAATTTCCCCACACTGGAGCACTCAGCCTTCATGGGACCAAGGGCTTTCTCTCCCACCTTTGCCGACAAGGCCATCCTCCCCTACATATACAACTGGAGCCATAGTTCCCTCCCTATTGCAAATGAATTCAGAGCTCTGCCTGCCTTTGTAAGCATAAACAATAAACTTAGCTAGGTGGGATCCCATCCTGAGATTACCGTTCTGACAAAACCTGAATCTAAATTTGCTCTGTCCTGCCTGATTTTAAATTCAGGAATCTGCTTCCTTTTATATCTTTCTGACAAGCTGTCTTATTGTGCAACTGCCTCTGTTCTTTTAAGTCCATGAAGCCCTTCATATAATTCATATTTTATCCTTACATTTTGCATAGTTGAGAAATTATATATTTTTGAAGTCATGTTTTCAGAGGTCTTTCCAACAGTCTTAAGAGTTGTCATAAAAGGTCACAACAATTACCATTTTTGCTAAAGACATAGACACACCCTCACTTCTTAGATTCATGCTGTCTCTAATTATTATAGAAGTATTAACCTAGGCATTGAGGACATTACTCTGAAAGAGAAACATAAAATAAAATACACAAACAAGACTTATGCCTAGCAACCATCAACACAGAGACTCACACCTTGCTGGCTCTGTTCCAGGGAAGAAAAACCATGTCACACTGTCCCTTCCACATGGCCAAGCAGGAATCAGCAGTTCATCACTGATGGAAGTCAGGAAAAGAAATCAAATAGGGCAAGAACCTGGAAACAGGAGTTGATGTAGAGGTCAAGGAGAAGTGTTGCTTACTGGCTTGCTCCCCATGGCTTGCTCAGCCTGCTTTCTTAGACCACCAGTCTAGGGGTGAACCTTACCACAATTGACTGTCTGTACTCCATTACTAATTAAGAAAATGCCCTACAAGCTTAACTACAATCTGATTTTATGGAGGCATCTTTTCAGTTGGAGCTCCCTCTTCTCTGACAACTCTTAACTTGTGTCAAGTTGACATGAAACTATCAGCACAACTTATCAACTTGACACACAAACACATCACTGTCAAGCCACAATCTTTCCTTTGTTGTTCATCCCCAAGGTCACACATTAATAAAGACAACACAATATGAAACATCTTACTATCCTAAAAGTTCCCATGTCTCTTTAAAAATATACAGTGTCTTTTAAAATCCAAAGTCTCTGTAAAACTTGAAAGTATCTTTTTTGTATAAGTTTAAAATCTCTCAACTATGGACTTCTGTAAGGGAAATAAAAATAAAAATAAATACATTTTTTCTTCAAGAACAAAGAATAAAGGCACACTCATATTCTAAACAAAGCAAAATCAAGCTCTAGCAGTACAAATATGTCCAATATGTTTGAGTCACTCGTTATCTCCTGGGCTCCAATAAGGGCCTTGGATCACATCTCCAGTATGTAGCACTGAAAACTATTTTTCCAAACAGAGGCAGGCTCTATTCTACCACTGCTGCTGTTTGTTGTGGTCATCCATGGTATTAACATCTCAATAGCCTCTTCTGGGCTTTGTTCATGGTTCTATAATTCGATTTCTTTGCATAACCACTTTGATCTTTGGTCTTCAACTGCTACAAATCCTACTTCAACTGGTGAAGGTGCAGTCTTCTGCCTTAATCATGTTTCTATTGCTGTGAATAGACACCATGACCAAGGCAACCTTTATAAAGCAAAGCATTTAATTGGGACCTTGCTTACAGTTTCAGTGGTTATTGCCATAGTGTGGAATATTGCTGTACACTGGCACAAGAGCAGTAGCTGAGAAGTTCACATCCTAATCTGTAGGCAGAAAGAGATACTGGGCCTGGCATGGCCTTTTGAAACCCCTCAAAGATGCACTCCCCAACCCATGACATACCTTCTCCAAGATCATACCTCCTAATCCTTCTAATCCTTTCAAAAGATTCCACCCCCTGGTGAATAAGCATTCAAATATATAGGAAAATGGGGCCATTCTCATTGAAACCACACAGATGTCTACTTTTAAGTGAGATAAATTTCATTGGACAAGTTTGTGATATATGAATTTAAAGGTTATAAATATGGTGATGGAGGCTTAACAGTTTGAGAATAGGTCATACTTTCATAAGTCAATTGAAGTGAATTGTTTCTCTAAGAAAGTGAAAAGAGGGATTGAAAGTAACAACTTAGCTGAAATACTAGGAAAACACTCTGATCCTACATATAAAAAGGAACAATTATCAATAACATGGGGTATTCAAATGTGTGAAGGAGCAGATCAATTTGGTACTTGGATGAGAAATGATGGTTAAAGTAGATGAAAATTGGTACACCAATTTAAAGGAGAAAAAATCATGAAGAAATATTCAGAAAGGAAACTGAAATTCTGAAAAAATTAAGTAAAAACAGAAATGCAAAAAAGGAAATTCAACCAATCTGAGAGAAGACACAGTAAGAAAGCATCATCAACAGACAAGCACAAACAGAAGAAAGAATATGATGGAGAAAAGACCAGGTCACTACATAGTCAACAACGTAAAGAGAAAAATAGAAAATAAGAAAAATACATAAGAATGACCAAAAATTTCAAGCATTCTGGAATAGATTTAAGAATCAATGTCAGAATCTAAGGGTAGATTATATCAGAGACTTGCCCAAACCTAGATAAAGTGAATATCTAAGCAAAAGAAGCATTTAGAAGCAAGCCCTCAGAAAATACAACTAGCAAGAAACCTATCTATAACATATCACAATAAAAATATTAAAAATATAAAGCAGCAATATTAAAAGCTGTAAGTGAAAAATGTTAACTCATCTACAAAGAAAAGGACATGAGAATAACACCAGATTTCTTATTAGCAAACTAAAAGTTAGCAAAGTAAGACATGATTTATTTCAGGCTACAGAAGTAAGTAGATGGGCAGGCAAGATTGGTCAGCATGTAAACGAGCTTTCTATACAGGTCCAATGACCTCAGTTCAACCCCTGTCACTTATCTAAAGGTAGAAGGAGAGAAGCTAACTTGTCCTCTGATCTCCACATGAATGATGCAGTATATATGTACTTGATAGCACATGTGTGCTGCACACCATGTATATTAATACATACAACAGCAACAATAATAATGATAAACATTTTAATTAAAAAAATAAAAACAAGCAACTTCCAACCAGGATTGCTATGTCTGGTAACTTCTTAAAAGCTACTTGCAAGAGCCTACATTAATGTTCATGGGCAAAAGTGATGGTTTCCATCCTTGGAAATTTGAGTTGACTATCTGGAACCACATGATGGAAGGATATCCTCAATTTATTCCCTGACTGCCATAAGGGTGTCATATCACAAGTGTGCATACACACACACACACACACACACACACACACACACAAGCACAATAAATAAATAAATAAATAAATAAATAAATAAATAAATAACATGACAGTCAAGACAGTACTGTGGTAAAAACACAAAGGAATTTATGTATACAAAGGAGAAAAAAACATGAGAAAATTAAATTCATAAGAGTAACACATGAGCAAATAAGCAAAGGAGACTAGGAAGGCATCTATTATAGCCAACCCAGCAAAGCAGCAAACCTCTTATACATCTCTCTATAGAATTCTTGTATAAGTATATCTGACCCTTGGTATTTTGCTTGTTTGTTTCTTTTCATTTTATTCTGTTTGAATGCTTTTTAAATTTTTTTGATTTGCTGAAAATAAAAATAAAAATAAAAAAAAAAAGAAAGTAAGGATCCAAGAGTAATTCAATCAGTCGGAGACAGCCAACTAAACAATACTGATTAACAAATAACCTTAAAAATCCAATTAAATGAAAAATTTTCAATATATACCATTTGGAAGATGTGGACTGGCTGTATTAACAATATTCAAGTGTTGTTTCCAGGAAAGACTCATCAGTATCAGAGACACCCATTGATGAAGTCAAAGATGAAAGTGAAGACATAAAACAAATAGAAGCCAGCAATGGACCAGCATTCTGGTATCTGAATGTTTGTAGCAGCAAACACATAAATTTAAAAAATTAGAAAGATCTTTGTAAAATGTCCAAATAACTCATCTGAAGGTTTTAGACTTAGATCATTCAAACCTACTTTAATAAGGGTTTTAAAACATTCTAGCCCTCTACCCAGCAGAAGTAGTGGAAAGGAAAGGTTAATAGGACAAAGGGGGATGTTGACCTTTTTAGAAATAGTTCTTTGGGGTGCTTCCAATTTTTGTTGTCAGGAAGTCAGTAATAACGTTTATACAAATCAAATCAGCAGCAGTAGCTTAATCCACTACCAAACACCATTCTTGAATCAGAAATGGTAGTTCAATCCAGAAGAAACTGGGAGGGTCTGCCAATAGGCCCAATTGCAAGAAAGTGTCAAGAAGCTGATGAAATATCACAAGAAGTTTTTTGCTGCATTTCTCTCTGGAAAGTCATGATGCTCAATGAAGAAGTCAAGGGGTATCATCTTCAGCAAAGACCAGTGTCAGCAAAGCTCCACAAAACCTAGCAAAGAGTGGCAAGGCAATCCAATACCACACAGTGTCATCCACTGTCTGTTGGGTTATATTTATAATCTTTCTAAACATCATGTGCTCTCTCAAGCTTCCTCTCTACCAAAACATCACATGCCTATTTAAACATCCTCTTATAAAAGAGTTTCCAGAAAAACATCATGTGACACAACCAAGTCTCCAAAGAAACCAGAAATTTCCACTTCACAAGGTATTAGAAAAACAAGAACAAGCCAAAGCCCAAAGCTCTAAGAGAAAAGAAACAGTAAAGGTCAAGGCAGAAACAAAACCAAAGAACAATATATAGAGCTAACCAAAAAGATGGGTTCTTTGAAAAGATCAAAAAGCTTGACAAACTGCTACCAAACTAAACAAGAGAGAGAGAGAGAGAGAGAGAGAGAGAGAGAGAGAGAGAGAGAGAGAGAGAGAGAGAGAGAATCACCAAGATAACAGAATGACAGATACAAAAGAAGACCATTACAACTGAGTCCAGAGAAATCCAGAGTAAATGTAGAAGAAATGAATAAATTCCCAGATACATAAAACATAAGAAAAGTTAATCAAGAATATAGAAATTAATTGAATAGGTCCTCAACAAGCAGCAGAATTATTTGAGCAGTAGTCTCACCACAAAGAAATAGTCAGGATCAACAAATCTATTGCTGAATTAACCTTTAAGGAAGGATTGACATTAACATTCCTCAAACTGCTCCACAAAATAGCAAGGAGCATGACAAACTCACTCTACAAAGCCAGAACTACCCCAGTCCCCATTTCGTATAAAGAAATAACAACAACAACAACAACAACAAAGAAAACTATAATGGTTTTTGCCTGTCGACCTGACAGGGTGTAGACCCACCTAAGAGACAAACCTTTGGGCATGCATGTCTGTGAGAGTTTCTAGAGTGGGTTAACTGAGATGGCAACCCTGCCATGACAAAATAACTGGTGAAGACAACTTAAAGAAGAATTTATTTGGATTTGCAGCTCCAAAGTACTGTTCACTATGTCAGGGGAGTCGGAGTGGAGCTGGCTATTCTAAATCTGAAGATGAGACCAAGGAGGTGTGGAATGTTGGTGCTGAGCCCTTTGCTCTTTTTTATTTATGCATGGCAGTGTGCCACTCTGTTAAATAGGTCATCACACCTGGATTAATTAACCTTATCATAAAGCTCCCTCATAGCCATGCCCACTGGTTTGTATCCAAAGTTATTCGGATCTTGTCAAGTTTAAAGTCAGTATTAACCACCAAAAACCTACTCTGGGCTAGTGAGACAGCTTATCAAATAAAAGCATTTTGAACTGTTTCTGATGGACTTAGGTCAAAATAAGCATGCCTTTTGGCCGCTTGATACCCAAACATACCATTTTTCATCTTTAACCTTCCACCTTGTATCTAAAAGGCTCATTTTCATCTCATAACACAAAATTCATTTAGTTCAGAAAGTCCGAAGTCTCTTCATAGAACTTGGCTGGGAGCCTGATAAAATCAATATGGGTATATTTTATATTTCCAATATTCAATGACATAGAAAAATGTGCTCATTACAAAAAGGAAGAATGGATAAATACCAAAAAAGAATCAAAATAAAGTAAGAAAATACCAAATCCTGAGCCACTGTTCAACATTTGTAGTTTATGATTAAATTATCTAGGCACCAAAGTGATTGCTTAGCCCTGCACCTCCAATTCTGCTGCCTACTGCAAATACAGCCTCTCTCTGGAGGCAGACCTACTTTAACTTTCCCCCATGATCTGGTAACTCAGCATCCTGAGGTCACCATCGCAACATGAGTTTTATCTATACAACTTTGTATATGGGTCCCCCAGGGTCTCCCTTAAGGGGTCTGACACTGCCATGCATTCCCTGGCCACAGTGGCTCTTTAGAGCTGTGGTGCTAGTCTACATCATTTTCCTATTTTTAATAAAATCAATGCCATTTGGATGACACTGTCAGATTATATCATCATGTCTGGATGTATCCAGTCCCACTCAGACAACAGCTGCAGTGGCCGTTATGTGCTGATCTTAGGAAAACACATTCTTCAGTAGTTGTCTGAGAGGGTCTCCTTCAGAGATTATTAGCTTTCTTTTCAAATGAATGGTGGAGTCTAAACCTTAGGATGCCTTTCCTGCTGCTTCAATGAAGAACACTAAGCTTTTAGTTTGTGGCACAAGTCTCTGTACCAAGGAAGCTGCTTTTGAATGTGCCTTCACTGGCATTGAACTTGTTCATAATTCCTCAACAAATTGCCCCGTTTTTTTCTTTCTGCTTCACTTCCTTTAAAAACGGATAAGATCAGTGAGCAGTAATTATGACACAGAATGACTGTTATCCTGTCTTGAAATTCTTTCTACCAAATAAGTTAATCTCTTTCTTGTAAATTCAGCCATTCATGAGTTCTTGGGACATGGGGAAAATGCAGCTAGATTGTTGTCACAGAATAAAAGCTCTGGTCCCATTACTTATAGAGTCCTTGTTATTTTCTAAACCTCATGAGCTGGACCACCCCTCTTCAAATTTCATTTCACTATTCTGGTCTTCAAACTCTGAACATAATGGAGCACTAAATTCTGCTTGCAACACTCTAGGAATTTTCTAAATCAAAATGTCATACTTGCACATTTCTGCATCCCACAGACCAGTTGTAAAGGCCTCCAAACTATGTAGTCAGATTTCCCTGTGTCATCAATTGTCTGTGTTTACTTTTATAATTCCCATGACAAGATGCCTCACAAAAGCAACTTACTGAAGGACGAGTCTACTTGGCTAGTGTTTCTAGGTGCAATCTATGATGATGAGGAAGACATTATGGCATGAATGTAAGGCAACAGGTAACATGCTATCTACAGTCAGGAAGCAGAGGGCAATGAGTACTGACTGGTGATTGGTTCACTTGTTCCTTCTCCTTGAGACCAAGACCCAAGCCCATGAAATGGTGTTGGAAATACTTAGAGTTGGTCTTCATGTTTTAATTAAACCAATCCCTGATAGAAACATTATCTTCTGGGCATCATATGGGTCTTACACTCATGAACTCATACCAATGGTGGTTAGCACAAGACTGGACACATCATCATTAGATAATGAATGAGGAAGGGGCTTATGGAGATGAGCCTCTCCCTGAGAGTTACATCAGTAACAGATAGTTAAAGGTTGTTAAGGCAGCAGAGTCATAATCCTCATGATATAGTCACTGGTAAGATGCTTTGCTTTAGCAAAAAAACCCAACATGCATACTTATGCAAGCAACCTTAAAAAAATACAATGTGGCACATATACACACATACACACATACAAACTCACACACAGATACACACTCACACACACTCACAAACATACACAAACTCTTTCGCACACAGTGATACACACTTACACACACACTCCCTCACACACACATATACATTCAGAGAAACATTCACTCTCCACACACAAACACATTCACACACATGCTCACAGACACAAACACTCACACACACATAGGAGGGGCTTTGTTGGAAAGAAGGCTGCTAATTTAGAGGGGGTGGAACATTACAAAAAAACAATGAAGGGAAAATAATCAAAGCACTATGTATATGTACACATGCCAAATTATCAAAGAATAAATACATTTTTAAAAAACTTTAAAATTTAAAGAGCAAATCCCTCACAGATACGCCCAGTTGCTTATTGAGTTGATAAACAATTTTAACTGTCATACCCATTCTAAATCAGACAGATAAATATTGAGATAAATATTGAGAATCTATAAAGATCTGTTTAACTTAAACCCCAAGCCCTCTAACTTGTTGGAAAAAAGAAAGGGAAGAAGGAAACTTATGTAATTATATTTTAATAAAAAATATGCTTCCATAAATTGACCAAGATATTACATAGAGAGTTCTCAAAAGAAGGAATAAAAAGAGCTCACAAATAGCAAATATAGGCGCCTCAGGCTCCGTTATTCATGGAATCCTTATATTCCTCTGAAACCTCATGAGCTGGATTCGACAACGACCTTTGTAGGGAAATGGATGGAAGTGGAAATCATTATTTTATTATGTAAACCAGACTCAGAAGGACAATACACTGTTTCTTTCATATGTGAATTGTAGATTTAAGTACGTTTGCACATGCACACACTACATGTAACTGTGTATACATACTATCTGCAAGTCATCAAATTAGAAGAAGGGAGAATATAAGGGTAGAGAATGATGGTTATGGAGTGAAAGGCCAAAATACCGTAAGAATTTGAGCATGTGTGTTATGGAAGCAGAACAAGTTCACTGAGCTAACGAAAGGACAAGTGGGTCAGGGGTGGGGGCAGGGAATGTCAGTTAGATGGTAGAGCAAATAAAGTACATAGACACGTATTCATGAAAACGTCTCAATGAAATCCATTACTTTGTATGCCGTACAAAAATTAATAGCAAGGGCCCGAAGAGAGATAGCTCAACTGGTACAATGCTTTTATTACAAGTATGAGGATCTGAATTTATCCCCAGAACCCGCTTTAATAAGCTAGGCACAGTAGTCCATGGTGTGAGTCCAGTGCTGGAGAGGTCTAGACAGGTGAATCCCTGGGGCTCATTACCCAGTCAGTCTGGCTTACTTAGTGAGCTTCAGGTCAGCAACAGATTCTTGCCCACGAAACATGAATACGGCCTGAAGAACCACACCGGAGTTGTTCTGTGACCTCCACATGCACATAGGTACTTATTCACTCACATACACTTGTACATACACGTTCATTCTACACACATGAATATAGATTTTGTTCACACACATACACACAATAACAACAGGGCTTGGTTGGGGCTCAGCATTAGTCTGTTGTTCTTATAGAAGCATTGGGGAGGTGAGGTTTTTGAAAGAAAACAAAGTCTTCTGGAATTTTCTGTTCTCGTCTATAGTTCACTGATGTTACTTAGTCATCAGTATTTTACGCATAGTTTTCTGTTTGCAGTTCACAATATATCCTTTTAATAGCCACCTTAGCGAGAAAAAAAAAAAAAAAAAAAAAAAAGCATAACTCATCATACCTCAAACCATTATTTTTTTTCTAAGAGAGGTGCTTGAACATTAGGAAGCTTTCCCAATGACTTTTGTGGTCAGCTAGGATAACAAACGAGTAGCCAAGATCTTCATCTGAAGCCAGGCTAGATAATGTGCTGTTAGCTCAGACATCCACATGTGGTGACGGCAGGGGTGGTGGTATCCATGGTGGCTGTGCTAGTGTAATTTATAAAATTATGCTTGCTCCTTATAGGGACTATGGCCATAGCAGATAACTGGGAACTTGTCTAGCAGTGGTATGTCTCATCCTAAGGAGTGTCTCTTCTGGGATGATTCATGGTATGTACACCCCACCCAAATATTCTATTCAGGTGTTAAAAGGCAAATACCCTGGAAGTCAAAAAGATAGAAGCTGCCAGGACGTGAGTTGGTGTTGAACCTGTATAGGGTGGATATCCCAGGTGCCAAGGCTGCTGCTGCTGACTAATGTGGGTGGGGGCAGTGAATGGAATCTTTTTCTAGGGTTATGGCCCAGGGCTCCCAAAGAACAAATATTGAAGAGATGATGTGTCAGCTGAACAGTACAGAAGTAGCAGACTGTGGTTAGCAAGAAGCTGTGGGAAACATCAGGGAGACAGAAAAGCAGAAGTGTTAGAGGTCTGTTCTTGAATGCAAAAGTCAGACTATTAGCACAGGAAGTTCTTGTTGGAGGAGAGAAAGCTAGGCAGGAAGAGCATCTAAAGTCTCTTGAAGAACATCACAAGGTGATAAATCTGTATGCATCTTATCAGAGACCAAAGATCCAGCTCTGGTTACTTGAAAATGGCAGAATGTTACTACTAGAGATAATAGTCAGGTAGGGTATGTCTTGGTTAGGGTTTTAATGCCGTGAACCGATACCATGACCAAGACAACTCTTATAAGGATAAAATTTAATTGAGGATGGTTTATAGGTTCAGAGGTTCAGTCCATTATCATCAAGGCAGGGACATGGCAGCATCCAGGTAGACCTGGTGCAGAAAGAGCTGAGAGTTCCACATCTTCATGTGAAGGCTGCTAGCAGAATACTGGCTTGTAGGCAGCTAGGAGTAGGGTATTAAAATCCACGCCCACAGTGACACACCTACTCCAATCCTTGTTGTGGAGTAGTGTCCACACCTACTCCAAAATTGTAAATCCTAAAAGAAGGCAGGTGACATGATAGCATTGAAATATTCATAAAAATATAGAAGAGCATAATTTATTTATATGCATAGATTTATAACAAGTACAAGATACAAGATATTTACATATGTATATATATTTATATTTACATACATATATATCATATCTATGAGAATAATTGATTCTGAAGAAGGAATTGACCTTGAAGATATTATCTTAGTGATTCACAATATAATTTTAAATCTAAAGCTTATTTTATCTATAATCATTTATAAATTATTTATAAATTCAGGTTTTCAATATGAACAATATGTTCATATATATGAACATATATATACTCTTTTGGCTTTATTGATCCTAAATCTAACCATGCAAAATTATATGTGCAGATAAGAATAAAACAAGTCAAAGAAATAAGAGGAAAGAACAAGGCATGGTGCTCTATACAATACTTGCCAAGTTATATGATTTTCATTTTCCAAGATATTAGGACATTGAGAATACTGAAACCAACCACAGCTAGTCTATGATCAAGGACTTCACAACACCCAAAGGAAAGAATCACACAGACACACAGAAACACAAGTAAACATGATTGGATATGGGAAGAACTACAAATGTGATATTAAGTTTTTATTAGTAAAACAAAACTACAAAATCTATAGAGAAAGCAAAATATGGTAGATGAGCAACTTGAAAAAAATTATTTGTTGTTAGGCAAATGGTGTTAAGAAAAACAACAGCATAAATAAAGTACAGTTAGAAAATAAGTAGACATTTTTAAATAATAATTTTCAATATTGCAGATGAGATCATAGAAATAATAGAGGTAAATGGCAGAAAATCGAACCAGAAATCTTTAGTAAAGGGACTAGTATGTCATATTAAGAAGCTTGGAGTATAGAGATAAATTTTGATAATACTATTATTAAAAATACAGAGGTCGACAGTAATGTATTTCCTGTTCCATCATGAGGATCAACACCCTTTCTTGTTTTCAGAAACACACACACACACACACACACACACACACACACACACACACACACACACCACTTACAGATACATAAACAAAATAAAAATAAATCTTAAGATTAAAATAAGAGAAAATATGGAGGGTAAATCACAGAGATGTTCGACTGGAAGAAGGAATTCTGGCAAGAAATCCCATGCATACTAGTCAGTATACAGTGGGAAATACTTGTGGATTTATTGTTATGCCACTTTGTAAAAATTTAGCCTTGATATTTCTAAAGCAGACTAGTAAGAGGATTGGCTTGTTGGCACTGAGGATATTCTTAAAAAAAAAAAAAAAAAAAAAAAAAAAGAGCTAGTGTTGATATTGAAAAAAAAAATAGAAAAATAGAGCACATCATCACTGCTCACCAACAGAAATAGCTCTCTGCTGACCACTTATTCCTCATAAGGAATAAATAAACATAATGACCAACGTTCTTTAGGGAGAGTTTTATTTGTCCGCAAAGCCAGCAACACTGTAAACAGGGGCCCTTTGTCAGTCCATCCTCAAGGGGATGATGAATCTGTAATGGGTGGGACACCTTGGCTGGAGTGCTAAGACAGACTGGCTCCTCCACAGGAAAATTGAGGATTTTCAATAAACCAAACACCAAGGATCTTGGAGACATTAGTAATGTTTGGGGTGACATTATTTATAAGACTTATTCTTTTAAATTTTAGTCTTGTCTTTACCCAATTCTCTTTACAGTAGAGAGGACACTGCTTTACATATGAGCTTGTCTATATCATTGTTAGAATCTTGTTTTATCTACTTAGTTCTAAGTACTTTATATGAAAATAAGTTACTTATCTCATCTAACTTCGTATTGGCCTCAGAACCTAGAATATGGTAAGAGTATCACTAATTCTGTTAATTCATTTCAAATGGCTCCCATTAATTCAAGTAAAACGAATGCTGGAGATAACTTGGAAATTCCATATGTAATTTGTAGCTTTTGAGAAAAAGCCAACTCAAATGTGGCCACCAAACTTTAGAAGATTAAACACAGGGTGGTAGCTTAAGACACACTTGGTGGAGCCATCCCCATGGATAGCCTACTGTTCCCAGAGGAAGCGAGAGCTTGACTCCTGGCAGCTCTATCACTGTGAGTGGATGGACTCTGGCCTTTGTGATCCTGCCTGCCTCACTGAGTCACTTTGTGTTCCATTTTTGTGTTTTGACCACTACTCTCATCAAGCTCTCTTGCCTTCTGTGATAAGGTTGGAGGCTGTACTCATACTATACCTCTGAGTTTGGCTAGCAAATTCAATGAAGAATCAGTTCTTTTCTACAAAGCACAACATAAGTACTCAGTGTAAGGTCGACATTTGGAATGGGTCGTCTCTAGGTGTTTTCTAAGAATTTAAGTTTTCCCAAGAAGAAATTTTACAGTTAAAATTATTTTAAAACCCTGCTTGTAAGGCTGAGGGAATAGTCAACCAATAACTGGTCCAACTAGAGACCCATCTCATGGACAAGCACCAATCCTCAACACTATTAATGACAGTTTGAAATGCTTGCATGTTGTCTGCTAAGAGTCTCCACCCAGCAGCTGACTCAAACAGATACAGACACCCACAGCCAAACAATGGATTCAGCTTGGGGACTCTTATGGATGACTAAGAGGAAGAATTACAGTCCCTGAAGAGGATAGGAACTCCACAGTAAGACCAACAAATCAACTAACCTGGGCCTTTGGGGCTCTCAGAGTCTGAACCACCAACCAAAGAACATACATGATTTGGACCTAGGCTTCCTATACATATGTAGCAGATGTATAGCTTGGTCTTCATATGGGCCCCAAACAACTGGAGGTAGGGCTATCCCAAAAGCTGTGACCTGTCTGGACGATATGTTCTTCTAGCTGGGCTGCCTTGTCTAGCCTCAGTGGGAGAGGAAGCACCTAGTCTTTCAGAGATTTGAAGTGTCAGAGTAGGGGGGATACCCAAGGAGGCCCCAACTGCTCAGAGAAGAAAGGTAGGAGGGATGGTGGAAGGATTGTGGGAGGGGATGGGTGGGAAAGGGGCTGTTAGTGGGATGTAAAGTGAATAAGTAAAAAGTATAAACAAAGTAAATGAACAGATAAAACCCCTGCTTATAAAAGTTGTCAGGGTTATCAGCTGTTAGTGGAAGCTCACAGAGAACTGGGAAGAAGGAAGCTGTTCAAGGAGCAGCAATGACTCTGTGAACAATGGGGTTGGGAACAATGGCTTAAAGATGTTAAGGCTATCCCCTTAGTAACGTCAGCAAGATGGCAAAAGAGGAGTTTCCCAGCAAAGCATCCCACATTGACAAGCATTTGACAGCTGCCCATACTACAAAACTGACTTTCTGGGAAACTTCTGAGATCCAGATTGGACGCAGCAAAAGCCTGTTGTAGCCCTAGATTGAAGAGACATATTTTAAGAAGTCAGGCTCACATTCAACATAGTAGGCTCACTGACCGTGGTACAGAAATAGTCTTCATTCTCTGTGGACTTAGCTACTATGTTATTTGGTGTTGCTCCTAACACCAGAATCATTTGCCAACCCATGCCTCACCTGATAGATCCACCAACTTAGGTCCTGGAAGATCACTGTAAGGAGACTATACAACATGGCTAGAAGGCCTCTTGCTATGATAAAAGAAGTCCTGGCTACATAGGGGTTTGCCAGGGCATGTTCATCTAAACTTCCAGAAGCACCAATGCAGACCTCAGTCTTAGCTACAAGCTTTGTGCAGCCATGAGACAGTCCTGGCCACATTCCGCAATGTAGGACAGTAAAACCATGCTAGGAAGCTTGGTAAGGTAGATCAGGTTAAGACCCAGAGACTCAGTAGGTACACATCTGAGAGTTAGGTGACTTCCTGCTTCCTGCAAGATTCTTGGCCCGGAACACCCTCTCCACATTTCACATAAGGAAACGTGACCTATGGTCTCTCATAGGCCCAGAATAGGTTTCTCCTGGCTAATGAGGTACCTAGAGGTCTTGAGGCCTTAACCAATAAGCTTCCCTTTCTAGACATTCCCCCTGTAAAAGCCATTTAATCTCAGGTCCATCTTGAGAAGTAGATACAGTAAGGTATGCATCCATTTTCTGCCTTGAACAGTCAATAAACAGTTTAGAACCAGGGACTGTCTCTTTCATCAAGATCTGCCACGGAAAGTCATGGAGAAGGTATTTACCTACAGAGCTGCAGCTTAATTCTCCCTTAGAAGGCCTCTCTGAGCTACCAACCACAACTGCCACCAAGCTAAGGACAATCACTGCTAAGACAAGCCAGAGTTCCCCTTTTCCCCTGGCCCCAGGTTAGATGCTGTCCCCAGCTCTCTGTCCTTGACTCTGCTCTCTGCTCTTCCATGACTCCCAGCAGTGCCTGGATGTTAAAGAGTCAGAGAATCCTACAACCTCGGTCTCATATCAGGTCCAGGGACTGCCAAACCAGTTCTGGTTTTCCCTCATCTCAGACGGTACTTTCCCACTCCTGGAATGATAAGCATGGTCAAACTTCCCAAGTTCTGCCTCCCTAAGAGGCCGTGGCCAGCAGCAGGGTAGACGCAGTCCCACACAGCCAAAGTTCAGCTACTCTGCATCAAAGTAGGAGTGCTTCTAGGCACCTTCAATGAACCACACTAGTCTGCAAATCTCCAACAGACTTTCTACTCAGAGACTCATCTAAGAGTTCAGAAGTAGACACTTGTCCCAGTACCTGTCTGACCAACCAAGCTCTAGGAGTCAACTGAGTATCCAGAGGCTACACTGGATTTTTCTAGCATGCACATCAACCTTGGAATCCTTCCACCATTCTTTTATACAACCAGCAGGAGTCATATCTCACCACACTCCCGCTTCATTGTAATCTTGGAGGCAATCTCATCACCCTAGAGAGCCAATAGACCTTTATCTTCCGGTCATTAGAGGTTGACAAAGATATTTACTTTTTATTGACATAAATGCAACCCTACAGGAAAATCTGACCAAAGAGAACAAATACTGGGCAAGTAACCAAATATTCCAGAAGGGCTCTCTACAGTGTGCCAGGCAAGCAATTCAAAATAACCACCTTAAAAAAAAATACTTAACAAGATGCAACATAAGTAGGATAGAAAACCAAAGACCAAGGGAAACAGTGAAATGATCAAGATGTTTCATTAAAAACAAAGACCATGTAAAAGATCAACACTACCATAAGTCCTGGAGATGCAACAGGAGTGTGGCAGAGTGAAGAAAAATAAAAGAATACCTTTAACAACAGACATGATAGAGTAAAATAAAGAATCAATGACCCGGAAAATAGATCACTTTGAGTATCTTCACAGAGGAAGGAAAAGGAAAAGAATGAAAACAACATTCAGAGCACCTAAGGGATAAGGGGGCATCAACAAGAGAAAGAACAGAATATAGTACAAATTCCAGAGGGGAAGGCAGAGTAGAATGGCAGAGAGAGACTGGGCTTTTAAAGGAAAGAGAAAGGGGAGAGAGAGAGAAAGAGAGAGATACAGAGACAGACAGGCACAGAGACACAGACAGAGACAAGAGATGAGACAGAGAGATAAAGACAGCAAGAGACACACACAGAGACAAAGGGAGAGGGAGGGAGAAAGATAAAGGGAGAGAGAAAATATTAACTGAAATGATATCTCAAGCATCATTTCAGGGGAAAGATGTTTATCACACATGAAGAGAAAGTTTTTACAGCTATTCAGGAGAGTTCTAAACAGAAAGGCGGAGAGTCAGGATGTTATGAAATGACACATTCAAAGCTCAGATTTTAAACCTACATATACTTAAGAACATTACTCTGAGCAAAGCTGTCCTGCATAAGTAAAGAAGAGTTAGACATCCCCAGGCATAAAGCCTTCCCACTATGGGGCTGGAGGGGGCAGGAAGACAAAGAAAGACAGACAGACAGACAGACAGACAGATACTTTTCTCTTACTTAGGATTGTGAAGATTCATGTAACCAGTACCTTAATTCAGTGCCTGGAATATAACACAACACAGACACTACCTCGAATCATTACAGACATTGTTGGGATCACGGGGTGTATCAATAATGATTAAAGGACCACTGAAGTCAGAAATAAACCAAAAGCAACTTTATTCAACTTGAGAAATGTTTCTAATTGATTGCAGTCATGGTCATTCTCTGGACCTTGAAGGGGCCAGCAGTCTCCTTTTGAAGCATAAACCTAGGAGCAGATGTTCAGGGGATAATAAAGAAGGATTTCACAAATTTGTAAATTGAGGGCTAGATCTCCAGTCCAGGGTGTGGCAGATAGCAGGATGTTGGTACAGATTCAAGACATTCTTAGGCAGCTGTCTTATCTCAACCTTTATGGGGCTCACACAGGCCAGGTGGTTTTAGAGTATGAGGACATGCAGTAAGATGGGGGCAGCAGACCAATGCCTGGAATTAATCTGGACTCAAGACAACTAGTCCCCAAAAGCAGCTGTAGAGAAACCCAAGAGGGAAGCAAAGGGACCTGTTCTGAGCTTAGAGGGCTGTTTACTCACCATGAGGGGACATCTTGTTCCCCTCATGAGCAGATGACCAAAAGTCCTACTGAGGAAGATGGGCTGAGGCCCCTTATAGGGATGAGAATGGGAATGTCTTTAGTTGATTTGAAGGAAAATTGGGAAATGTAGTCTTTCAGCAGGAAATTATCAGATCTTAGCTATGGGACTATCTGACTGTGTATGACCTTGAGCAGTATAACTTCTGAGCAGTTTCCATTTTTTTCTTGTATAATATCTATTCTCATAATATTTTTATTATGTTATAATAAAGTTATGGATACAAAAGCAACATGAAAATGGAAAATTTGAAATGATTTTTAGAAATTATTATATAAAGGTAGGAAGAATATTAACATATTTTTAGAAAAATAACCTTCTAAAATATAAAGTACAATGCAAAGTCTTGCATGATGGTTTGTAACAGTTTCTTTCCATTCTATTGACGTCCATCTTCCCTACTTTTCTTCCCTTTTTCTTTCTCTCTAATAGTATTTAGTGACACTTCCCACATTGCTGATAATCTATACTCTGAGCATTCTGGTACTAACTGTAAAAGCATTCACTATTAGTAGGCTACCAGTGGACTTTACCCAAAGTGTAAAGGAGATGGGTCTTCAAGTTGGAAATCTATAAACCAGTAACAAGATAATTTATCTAGCAAGCATTTAGACACAGTTTTATAGACCCCAGTTTTTAACTGTACAGAATAGTAAAGTTGAAAACGAAAAAAAGAGACTTCATAGACAAAGAGATTAGTATTTTCTAAGTTATAACTTATAAAAATTTTGAAAAACTAACCAACATGAAAGTATACTAAAAAAGTCTCTTAGTTTGTTCAAATATGAGTGCTTAATTGTTTTAAGAGGATAATTTCACATAAAATAGGTGAATATTATTATTATTAGCTGAGCATTTGTAAATTATGATAATCCCTTTACAACTTTCATATACAGAAATAATGTACAATGCCAAGTACAAGGATGGAAGAAGAAAACCACTTCCAGAGAAGGGAAGAGACAGAGGGAAGCCAGAGGAACGGAGGGAAAGTGAACACATAATAGAGATTGTGTTTAATGTGTCAAACAAGGACTTTGTTCAATAGAGCAAGTATGTAGTTAAATCATGGGTATGGTGTGGTATAGTGTGGTGTGGTACGGTATGGAGTGGTGTATTGTGTGTGTGTGTGTGTGTGTGTGTGTGTTTGTGTGTGTGTGTGTGTGAGAGAGAGAGAGAGAGAGAGAGAGAGAGAGAGAGAGAGAGAGAGAGGGAGAGAGAGATGTAGTAGTCTTTCTGCTATTCCCTGTGTCTGAATCTGTCAGAACTATTATAGCAAAATTGAAGAGGCAAAGAAATATAGCTAGTTACCCCACACCCATACCTATCATGAAGCACTGGTGAGAAAGTTCGTCATTGAACTTTTTCACAAATTGGCCCACAGAGTTTACTCTTGAGTCTTCATGCTTCAAGAGGTTTTAATATGGAAGAGTAATACATTTGCTGTTTGTTTTAAACAATTGCTGGTTTACTAACAGTTCATGGTACAATCATAGCCTTATGGCTAATAAAAGTAAAGATCAGAAAGTTCCATTTGTTAGAAAAAGAAAAGAAAAGAATTTTAGAGTAAAAATAGTTGTGAATGAATTTCTTTTATTTTTCAATTATCTGTTAAAAATCTTCATTTGTAATCCTCCTGCCTTTGTCCTGGAGAGGAAAAAATGAAGCCAGAATTCATCTACCCTAATTTCAGGGTGCTGATTGCCCCATTAAGCAGTAGCTAGGTTGATATACTATTTTTGACCATAAGATTATTTTACATTCGTTTCAAAGTGGGCACCATATATATGTAAATACCTAATGTCTTAGTTAGGGTTTTATTGCTGTGAAGAGATATCATGACCAAGGCAACTCTTATAAAAGACAACATTTATTTGGGGCTGTCTTACAGTTTCAGAGGTTTAGTCCTTTATCACAATGGTTGGAAAATATGGCAGTATGCAGGCAGACACGGTGCTGGAGGAGCTAAGAGTTCTATATCTTAAACCACAGGCAGCAGAAGACTGTGTGTATTACAGTGGGAGTAACTTAAGCATATATAAGACCTCGAACCCACCTTGACAGTGACACACCTTCTCCAGCAAGTCCACACCTCCTCACAGTACCACTCCTAGGGGCAAAGCTTTTTAAAAAGTCTATGTGGCCATACCTATTCAAATCAATACACCAAGCATGTATTTTTTATTTCTAGAGTATGAAAGCATATACAAATATTGGTCTGGTTTTTTTTTTTTTTTTGGTTAAGAGTATCTTTCTTTAATGTTTGCATTAAAAATTAACATAGATTATTTTGGAAGCATTTGATTCCTGCCTAAACGCTTAATACAGCTGGAAAGAAAGAGCACATGTTCTTCTCAATTTCTTCACACTAGAAAGTGCTTCATTCTGTCTTTGATTTTGTCTGGACAAGTTCAAGTTAGCTGCTGTGCGCTGAGCTCAGATGCCCTTTCTCAACCAATGAGGTTGGCAAATGGAAAGAACTTCAGCGAAATCTTTGCCCGAAGCCATGTTTCCATGCTCTTATAAATTGTCTGCTACAGAGAAATGTGAGAGTTGAACAGATGCTCAACTCTTAGTGAACTTTCTGGAAATGATAAAGTAATTGTGTAATTTAGAACCAACATGCTTTTTGAGAACCATCTCATGTTTCTGACGGCCAGAATTCGATTGCGTGTCTTGAATGTGTCAATATTTTTGATAATTTTGAAAAAGTAAAAATGAGTTCTTACAAAAGGTATATTGAAAATGAGATACTTGTGCATTAGCAGAAATAAGATTTCCATGAGGATACTGTGAAATGTTTGATATGACTTAGTTTTAGTGTCTCAGTAATCTCATTGCAGACCAGTATTAAGGATGTTAAAAACTGTCACAATCCAAGGGTGACATGTGCATGGTGCAGACACACTTCCCCTCCCTCCTCTGGTATCTATTGGCCCAGAGAGTGTTAAGGGAGAAATGACTCACTCAATATCCTACCAAGGATTGCTGCTGGATAAGATGAGGCCATGTGAGTTTTGTTGAACAAGCCAGTATTCTTTTGCATTGGAGTGGACAGCCTCAACCATTCATAAGGGTGTAATGGGGTCCTAGAGACAGGTACCTGTCCAGTCACTGTTGGGATTCAATTAAAAAACAAAAGAAAAAACCAATATGTAAGAGTAAATTCCTTTTAAATAAAAGAATTCAAAACCTAAAGAGTCAAAGTAAAAACCCAAGAAACATACAGAGACACACTTCCGCACACACAGAAACCCTGTTCAAACAAACAAAAATTGAAACTTTAATATATAACCAAAAGATTTGTTAGGCAAAAAACAAAAACAAACAAACAAACAAACAAAAAGAAACAAACAAATGCTTAATCAAGGCATTATGAGATAAAGAGCCTCCACAGATACCACTGAGTTGTTTGTGATGGCTGTCCACTGCTGGACATGGGACCTGCCCTTCAGTGTGGTTTGTTTACCCATTGAGACACAGTTGGAGGAAACAAATTTTTCCTTTGGAAGCAGGTATCAATTGGTGAAAGCTTCTGGGTTAGGGTGGGGAGATTGGGTCTACTTTGGTTTCAGCACTGGAACCCCATCTAGCTTAGAATTGTACAGGCCCTCTGCATGCTGTTATAGTCCCTTTGAGTTCACATGTGCGTCAGCTCTGTTGCCTCTGGAAGGCCTTATTTCCTTGATGTTTTCCATCCCTCAGGCTCTTACAGTCTTTCTGTACCTTCTTCTGCAGTGTTCTTTCCCTGAGTCCTGAGGGGAGGAATATGAAGGAGAGATCTTATTTAGGACTGAGTTTTTCAAGGCCTTTCACTCTTTGCACATTGTCTTGTCATGATTGCTGTTTTGTTCCCATCCACTGCAGGACAAAGCTTCTTCTATGATGTTGCGTCTTTACCAGAACAGTAGCATTCGGGTCCCCCTGAGGCTCATGGCCTATCTAGTCTTATGGTCTTGGCCATTGTAGCAGGGTATAATAGAGTCCTGGAGACAAGTACTCATCCAGTTATCAATAGAACTCAAATTCAAAACCAAAACCAAAACCAATGTGCAAGACAAAATTCATTTTAAGTAAAAGAATTCAGAACCAAAAAGATCAAAGCAAAAGCACAAAAGACATACATATAGAGAGACACACATTAGTTGGGCATGGGCTCCGTTTCACAGAGTAGGTTTAAATCCAGTCAGAAAGCAGTTGGTTACTCTCACAGCCTTTGTGCCACTGATGCACCAGAGTATCCTGCATTTTTCTTCAATGTTGTATATTCTTTATCTAAATTGCTTTTATTATAAGATGTTGCAAAATAGAATTAAAAGGCGCATTAAAGGCATTCTTGGATACATGTTATGGTATAAATTTTCCCTCAAGGGTTTCTAAATTTAAGGCTGTTTTCCCAGTAGTTTTTGTGAGAATTGATTAGATCAATGGGGTGTTTTGAGTTTGTTGTTAAATGAGTGGGCTTTGGCCACAGTCGTGGTTTGAATGTGAATGATTCCCATAGGTTCATAGGGAGTGGCACTGTTAGGAAGTGTGGCCTTTTGGAGTAGGTGTGGCTTTCATGTTGGAGGAACTGTGTCCCTGTGGATGGGCTTTGAGGTTTCAGACGCTCAAGCATGGCCAGGCCCAGTACCATTCTTTTCCTGCTGCCTGTGGATTCAGTTGTAAAACACTCAGCTACCTTTCCAGCTTCATGTCTGCCTGCGTGCTGTCATGTTTCCTGCCACGATGATAACGGACTAAACCTCTGAAACGTAAACCAGTCCCAATTAAGTGCTTTCCTCTATAAGAGTTGCTGTGGTCACAGTGTCTCTTCACTGCAGTAAAAACCCTAAGACAGGAACTATGCCTAGAGAGAGAAAGTAACCCTAAGACAGAGCCTCATTCGTAAACAGTCAAGGCCCTCTTACTCTTCTTCCTCCTCCTCCTCCTCCTTCTTTTTCTTCCTCCTCCTCCTCTTCCTCCTTCTTCCTCTCTCTCTCTCTCTCTCTCTCTCTCTCTCTCTCTCTCTCTCTCTCCCCAACTACCATGACATAAGCAGTTGGCCCATGCTCCTCTCACCATGTAGTTGTATGCTGTGCTTACTTCAGTGCCAAGGCAGTGGTTCCCACCCACTGTGGAAAAAAATAAAAGCAAAAGTGAAAACATGGTAAGTGAATGTGTGTAGTTTTGTAACCAGCATGCTTTGCTAGCCACCTGAGAAGGGCTCCATGGCCTTCCTCCCAAAATCATCCCCAGTTTTCCCTCTATTCTGAAAGTAATCACGAGAAGGTAACATGGTAGGTCCTGAAGACATGACTCAACATGTAAATTGCTTGCCATGGAAGCATAAAGACCTGAATTTGGACCCTTGGCACATACACATTTATAATTGTAGCACTGAAAGGGGGAGCTGACAGTCAGATCCCTAAAGCTTATGAACCAGTGTGGATAGCCTGTCGGTGAGCTTCATTTTCAAGGAAAAGCCCCATCTCAAAAAATAAGGGGAAGTGTATTGGCCTCTAACTTGTGTGTGTGTGTGTGTGTGTGTGTGTGTGTGTGTGTGTGTATAAAATGTAAGAAATGTAACCACTGTACTCTTGAAACAGTGTCTCAATCTATCTATTTTCCAGGCTGTAAAACTCTGTGCTTAAACAGTGTTCCTGTGCCAGTCACCCATGTGCTGTGACCACAGGAGTGTACCACTGTTCCTGGCTTGCCATTGTATCGACTGATTGGTCACATCATTGGCTCTGTCAGATGTCCCTCAGATGACCTGTGCTTACTCTGTCACTTGGGTCTTCTTATGTGTTTGCCAATGTTATTTCCTGAAAGTGGCGCTAGATTCAGACTTTGCCAAGTCTTTATTAGCTATAATTACAACACTTTTTCGTGGTGTTCATTTCCTCCATTGACAGATGCATAGAATCTCATTCTATATTTTGATAATGTCAGGAATAGCCAATGACCCAAGCCTAGATCCATTCATCTATTGACTGAATATATGGGATATTTTAATGCTTCACAGCATTATATATCAGTAAAATAGTTCTATAGGGATTTATTTCCCTTTAGCTATGATCATACTATGAAGACAAGATAAAAAGTTTATTCTTTTCATTTCCTTTGGAGTTTCTAAATAATAAGTAGATTTGCACAACTTTCCACAAGGTGGCTTATACATTCATGATGGTAATAATTATTAACTAACAGTTGAAACACTCTTGTGGCATGAGTGAATATCTCACTGACAGTCAGAGTTACCCCTTTTGGTTAACTGGTTTATTGCGGAACACTCCGGAGTTATAAGCCTAACACCCTTTCAACTGCTTTGTTACTGTGTAAAGACTGGATAGCTCAGGTGTGTCTTATATGGTTGGGTATGTTTCCACTGCAGTTCTGGAATCGGAAGTTTTTGGTGTCATGAAAAGGTTATGGGCTAAACAGTAGACACACATGCACAAACACATACACAGAGAGAGAGAGAGAGAGAGAGAGAGAGAGAGAGAGAGAGAGAGAGGGAGAGGGAGAGGGAGAGGGAGAGGGAGAGGGGAGAGGGAGAGGGAGAGGGAGAGGGAGAGGGAGAGGGAGAGGGAGAGGGAGAGGGAGAGGGAGAGGGGAGGGAGAGGGAGGGGAGGGAGAGGGAGAGGGAGAGGGAGAGGGAGAGGGAGAGGGAGGAGAGGGAGAGGGAGAGGGAGAGAGACGGAGATTCTACTTACGCTCAGTTGAGTTCATGGGATAGGATTTACCTTTTGGCTCTTGACCATGTACACCTGAAACAATCCTGTTCAACAAGGTTGATATCAAGCATCTCGGGCAGGGCCTTGCAGAGAGTATGAAGCCAGAAGCAGGGCTCTATAGAGAATGCACATAAGAAGGAGGGAATGACTCTAGTCTAGGTTGCTGCCTTCAAGTTTCCAGATTCCACAGGAAGAGAATTTAACACAAGAACCTGGACTGAGAACTGAAGAGAGTCCAAAGAGAAGTGCCAGGACTCATGTGGCAGATGCCACAGAGTTGACAGTCATATAGAAAAAGCTGCAGGACCTGTAGAGGCTTCCTCATTCTTGCACTTCCTGCAGAGTGCAACTGAGAGATAGGTAAGGGAAAACTAGTTGAGGCCAGAGACATAATTTCTATTAACAGTATTTGGAGTTGATATATGGCCAGAAATAAACAGCTTTTTCCTCATAGCCAGACTGGGAAAGTGCCTCACTTAACACAGTATTATGTTTACTACAGAGGGGTTTTCATCTCCAGGGCAAGGAGGGGCAAGTAAAATCTATCCCAGAACAAATGCTGTACCTCTACCTCGAAGACAAGTTTAACAGTGAAGTCCAAGGCTCACAGCAGTTCTGACTATCTCAACTGCATCCTAAGACAAAGCTCTGATATTCATGAGAATGAAAGCATTCCATTCAGTGTGTTGGGCTCCCAAACCTGCATAACAAAATTCCCAAACCGAATGGATTCAAATAATGGACTTTGATTTTGTTACAGTTTGTAGGTACCAGAGTCCAAAATCCACCCTCCCTCAGAGGATAGGGGTTGTTTATGATTTTGCCCACTGGGAGAGGGAGCTTGCGGTCTTGCTTCAGCATCCCAGGTGCTTGCCTGCTTGCAGGTGTATTGCTTCAAGCTTCTCTTTTATGTAGTATTTCTGCCATGTTCTCTGTGAGTATCCTCAGAAGGTCTTTCCTATGTCTTCTAGCACTTTCCAAACTTCCCATCTAAAGGGACCGATCATCTTGGCTGGTGGCACCCTCTAGGATCACCTTAAACTGTTGACTTTTAGAAATACTTTAAAGTTTTCCATCTAGGGAGTACAATTCACATCACTGTACGAATCCAACAATGTAAATTTTACAGTGCCTGGCATCCAACAAAACTTTATCTTGCATGAAAACAAACAAGAATGTACAATCCATAATAAATGGAAAAGCAGATTACCCAAACAAACCCTGAATTGATACATACTTTAAATTCATGAAACAAGGAACTGCCATGGTTATGATAAATGTATTTGAAATGTTCAAAGGCTGAAGTCAACATTTTTAATATTAAGTCAAAGACATGGAAGATATTTTAAATGACTCAAATTGATATTCTAAAGATGAAAATGATATCTGTGATGAAAAATGTCTGGCTTGTCAGCAGGGGCCTGGCAGCGAGATGAGCTTGCATGTAAAGTATGTCCCTGAAGGAGAAAAAAAAATAGAAATGCAGAAAAATGAGCAAGGTTTTTTTTTGTTTCTAAATTTAAGGAAAGGCTTTCAGGATTCATGAGACATATGACAGTATGGCAAAGTTGATAGCCATGCACAGAGAAACTGCAGAGATTATAATTATAAACATATAGATTCCATAGCTTGTATATATGAAATATAATGACACAGAAGACAGGGTAAAGGGGTACCTGGTGGGCCCATGTCAAAGTGTCCCCCTGAGAAATCACACCACGTGACAGACCTCATATGAGGGGCTTTATTTGGGGACAGGAGGGGAGTGAAGGACCTGGAGAAGGGTAGAGGCAGACAGATGGGGGCAGAGCCATGGGGACAGAGAAGGGGGAAGAGGAGGACAGAAAGGGAGGCTATCTGGGAACATGTGGGAACAGAGAGACAGAGCGTGGGGAAGAGGAGGTATCATCAGTGCCCACTCAAATCATTTCTATCTTTAACAACTTTAAGTGCTTCCCATAAGAATGTGAGAGATGTATACTGCATGAGTGTTAGATGACTGTTATTAAATGTTGAGAAGACTTCCATTTTGCAACGAAAAAAAAAAAAAAAAAACACCAAAGTTCCAAGGGGCCAATCCCTAGCTCAAAGCAATGGCAATCACAGAAGCCATGGGTTTTTAACCCAACACACAACTGCTATGTGAAAGGTCTCCCTAAGAGTTGTTGTCTAGAAAGGCCCGAAAGGCCCTGTTTTAGTTTCTTCTTTATTGATGAATAAAGTACTATGACAAGTTTCAGAATTCCTGAATGCTACCATACATGTTTTCTTACTAAATGATATTAAGTATTATTTCCTTTCACACTTGGAAAAATTGACTCCGTTGTTAAGTCAGTACGTTCTAGTACCTGGCTTTTTGCTGCTGTGGCTAGGTAACTGACAATAAAAACCATTTTAAGGCAGAAGAGTTTCCTTTGGCTCAGTTTTAGAAGGTTGGGTCCAGGCTCACTTAGCACTCTAAGTTTGTGGAGGATTGGTTATGGCAGGAATACATGGCAGAGGCTGAGCTTTGGCTTCTTCATAGTCAGAGAAGTAGAGAGGGACACACAGTATCAATGACAAAACATATTTAATGACATACCCTCATTGACCTACTTTCTCCAGCTATATCCAATCTTTGAAGTTTCCCAGAAGTCCTCAAATACCAGAGCCAGCTAAGGACCAAGTGTTCAAAGTGCCCGCCTATAGGAAAGATCTAGTATCTAGACCACCTTGTGTATGGTAACCCCATGAAAGGGCCTTGGGATTAAAACCAGGTGCTCTCCCTTGTCTAGGGATAAGACACTCCACATCACTATAACACACAAGCAGAAAGACAAGGTGTCATGTAGAGGTGCAGATGTGGTCAGAAGAACCTTGCCAACTTTCTGGTACCAGTCCTAAATTTTTACTCCACTCCGCTTTATCTTATTCAGAACAAATGTTCTGACACCCAGACAATTCACTGACTGACAAAGTTCACTGAAGTCACAGTCAGGAACACTTACAGCAGACAGATACTTCACAAAGCTTGGACAGGAGACCTTGGTATATTTTCCATGTGATATATTTTTCAGTGGAGGCCGGAGCAAGGGGCGGGGGAGACTTATCTTTGCTCAACACTCACTGTTTTTCAGGAAATTCTTTTCTCCATGGAATTAAGTGGTGAAGCGCATGTAGTGAAGTACAAATTAAGCAAAACCAAACCACTTGAAATAGGACACACACTAGAGAAAACACACTTGACTGTTCTAGTTAGGGACGCCACTGGCTGCAGGAAGAGAACTTAGATGAGCTGCTGTCTGGCAGACAACAGCCTGTGGCAGGCAAATAGAAACAATGAGCTCACACAGAAGTACCTCATTATCCAGAACTTTAAAATGCAAGCCTGACTACAGCGGTTGGTGTGATAGCAAAAAGACAGGCATGTGGGGCCCGTTTCTAATCTCAGAGCCAGACAGATGGACAGTTTCTCTCCGTTCTTCCATTGGCCCCAAATTCTGTGTTTATGCACACATAAAGAAGAGGTAATTTTATATGATACCTATAGCCTTTTCCAGATTGGCAGACAATCAATATATATTTACTTAACACCTATTAAATGCCAGGAACTTTATTATGTGCTAGGAACAAACACACCAGCAAATAAAACTGACTTGATTCTTCCCTTTGTTTCAACACAAAGAAAGAAAATCCAAGAAGTAGTTTATCAGGGGATGTCCAAGAGTCTCACATACCATCCTGAGGAGTCAGAGCGCCCAGGCACTGTCCAGCTGTACCCAAGGAGGGTGACATGTTTGAGTTAAATCATAAGTTCCCTGATCCTTCCCACCACATGGTGTTAATTATATCTTGCTGGAGTAACAGCAATTATATCTTGACCATTCCCCTTGTCTCCATTCTGAGGCCATTTGCATCACTATAAAAGTCTTACTGGGGTGCAGGAGGTGGCTGGAGGGATGGCTCAGTGGTTAAAGCACTGACTGCTCTTCTAGAGGTTCTGAGTCCCAGCAACCACATAATAACTCACAACCATCTGTAATGGGATTATTTGCTCTTTTCTGGTGCATCTGAAGACAGTGACAGTGTACCCACATATATAAAATAAATAAATAAATCTTTTTGAAAAAAAATCTTACTGGGTATATCAGTCAGTCACATCCCAAGGCAGGCCCCATGCCCAGGAGTTATTGCCAAACCCAAAACAAACTCCATGTTTTTTCTTTGACATTGTTTAGTCTTATTGGTTTTGTTTGCATTGTTTTGTTTATTTGTTTGTTTTGAGCAAGAGCAAGAGAAAAGACTATGGCCATAATGTCGGAGAGCAGGGGAGGTGGGGAGATCTGCATGACAGAATCATTAAATTAAAAATATTGCTTTCAGCCTTCCAGGGAGCTATCTGTATCATTTCCGTATCATAACCCGAGTCAGCAGTAGCAGTATGGGACCCTCAGAACGAAGCCTATGTACCTTAGCTCTCCTGTGTGAGCCAGGCCCCAGCGAGGTGAGCGGTGAGCAGAAGCAGCAGGACACACATTGCGCAGATCCTTCCTTCACCATTGGAAATCACGGTACATCACACAGCAAATCCTCAGGGCATAAAAGCAGGTTAATTGTCTATGCAAGAAACCTCATCAGATATGCAGATTCTTAAAGCTCCGGGGTACCTTTGAGGATGGAGATGAGAGGGAGATCTGGCTTCTTCGGAACTCTTACACATACTAAAGTAGCATGTCCAAACCATTGCTAGATGCTACTTTATAGACTCTGAGGAGAGAGTGACTCATTGTGCATTTAATAAATATGTGGCTATTAAATCAATGCCAAGACACTTGGAATAGGCGCTCCACTGCTTGTTAAAATCATAAAACAAAGTCAATGTAGAGATAAACTTGAAGCAAACGTCCAGGATTTAAAGCCACCCTGCTTATCACAGCTCCATGTGTAATCATTTTCTCCACCCCCAGTGATAAGCACCAAAACCCAACACTTGCTGATGCTACAAACAATGATTTGACTCCCTAAGCTATAGCATGGGCAAGGCTATGAACGTGTTAGTTTATCCCTGTAGACAATACTCTTTTGTTCACAATGACGTCATGGTATCACTAGTTAGATACCTTATCACTAGTTAGATGCTTGGGTCTTTTAACTAGTGTTTATCGTGGCTCTGCCTTGTGGAATACTATTGTTAACTATTGTGGAGTAGCACTAACTATTCTAAAGCACAGTCTTTCCAGTCAAAATCTTTAACAGTGTCATGGAGAAGCACGTGTTACATGTGCAGTTTCCTAACAGTGCTGTTTGTACTGTCAGGACTAAATAGTAGCCGTTGTCAAGCCAAACAAACTCTAACCCACTTTTTCTGGGCTTGCGGGGGGGGGGGTGTTTCTGGAGGCATTGCTGTGTTGGCAGAGGGCAGTTCAGCAGGGTAAAGGTGCAAAAAGACCTGGGCTGGAAATGGGGTAAACAGACAAGTCCTAAGAACTGTGCCTTCATGGGCTTAGGCCTATGGTATCGGTATGAGGGGGCTGAGTTATTGGTTCAAAGGGCACTGGTGGAGTAACCTGGGACTATCCTTTGAAGCCAGTGTCAATTGCTCTTCTAGATAGTGGGGATCAGCTCAGCCCTGAGTGCCCCGTGATAGTTCTGTATAAATATGCCCTATTATCCCAAAAGAAAAGGCTTTACATTCCAGATTGAGGGTGAGGCTTTAGGATGAGATGGGCCTTGGTCCCACCATCAAGTTCAGTTAAGCCAAAAAACTGAAGACTCACGAGTCCATAGTCGAGTTGTTCTAAAACCTTTTTGTTTTACATTTTCAGTGAAATATGAAAACTACTGTTTCCCTAATAAATTCCTGTTAAAATTAATTTAAAAAGCTTTTTCTAAAAGAATGCGAACATGACCATGCACTTCTGCAAAACTCAGAAAATTCTTACACTATGAAACTTCTCGCCAGTGTGGAACTTCATTGATGATGTTAGCTGTAACTTTTTTAAAGTGGTTGTCCCTACGATAAGATCAAGAAGACTATATCCTCTTACCCAGATGGAAAGCAAGCCATATGTTAACCACACAGAACTGTTCTCTGAGGCTAGAGACACAGAAGAGTTGGTGCACTCCTGTTGCACGTCCAAGTTTTGACATAATTGTTGTCTGTAACTACTCTGGTTAAACGGTACATCATCCATCTTAGTTTGAAGAAGCTTTGGAGGGAAAGAATTGCACAGTGAGGCTCAGATAATTTGTACTGCACATCAGGCTGGAGACCCTTGGACAGGCCAATTGGTCTTTTATACTTCAGTTACTTTGTTGTACATCTACAAGAGAGGGTGGTAGGGGTTCTGCTTTCCTGGCTGGCATCACTAAACATTTATGTATTAAGATGTCCTTAGTGCCTCCTGTGTGTTTGGCAGTTAGCTAGGATTGGGGAAGCCAAGGGAAGGCATAAGTTGGCCATGGACAGGCATGTGTTATTGAAAACCTTAGAAAGTATGACATGGCTACTCATTTCTTCAGAAAATGGACAGAAGGACAAAGAACAGAACTGATTACCTGGCCAAATCCAGAAAGTGCTCGTAGTAGAAAACAGGTCAACTATGCATTGAAGGATCAGGTTGGAAACTAAATGGTAGAAAAGCTTTGTATACACTCAGAATCAAATACAGTAATTAAACAGAGGTGTGTTTAGAGATTATAGATGCAGTTGTTAATATTTAGAATCACTAAAATTTAAGTGTGTATTTGAATGCCACTGAATGGAAAGATTTAAGATTCAGTTATTATTTGATCACAGGAAGATATAACCCATTGCTCTTCACTGGATCTTCTACCTAACCTATCCACACACTTCTTTATATAATAAATACCACAGAGTGAGTATTACACAACAACTAGGTAGCTTGAAATAAGGTCACATTTATAGCACCAAGGATATTTATTATCTAAGGTAGCCAAAAGCAATGGGTTCGAATGGGGGACATAAGCCAAGTCTTTACATTCATTAACAATATTTAAAGCTAAGGCATTCAAGTATGCATTCCAGATGAAAGAAGTCCACACATGGCAATGAAGTCAAGTGTTAGGTGCAAGGTGTCATAGCACTAGATCAACAGACAAGGTTCTGGAATATGAACTAATCTCCCCATCTCTCTTCCCTTTGTCTCTTTCCTTCCTTCCTTCCTTCCTTCCTTCCTTCCTTCCTTCCTTCCTTCCTTCCTTCCTTCCTTCCTTCCTTTCTTCCTTTCTTCTCTTCCTTGACAATGTTCTGTGTCATTTTGTTTTGCAAAAATATATTTACTTTTATTTATCATATAGAATATTTATAAGTTGCAGTACAACTTTCAATAGCTATTCAATATATCAATATCAGATCCATGTAACAAACACATCTGTCACCTCAGAGGGACCTCTTTATATTAGGACTATTTAACATGATTTATGAGCCATGTGGAACTGTGACTTTCTTCTTAGTTATAAGTATGCTACTGTGCTATAGAACATTAGAAACCATTCTTCCTATCCACCTGCACCCTGTGGTGTTAAACAGCATAGTATCTTTTCAGGAATTCCTTGGTCACAGGTTTTCCAGCTTCTGATACCCTTCTAGCTCCTCTAGATCAGTGTTTAGTCTCTACATGTGTGATGTGTCTTCTGCGTCTGGTTATCACCCTTAGAACTGTGTCATCCAAATCTATTCATGTTGCTGCAAATGACAGTATCTCAATTTATGTTTATGGCTGAAAAACTAAATATCCCAGTGGCTTCAGTGTCTCTGGGAAGACATTCAAAGTGGAAGCACTGGATCACAAATAGTCGTGTTTCTAACTTGTAAAAGGAAAATTTGCTCTGTTCTCTACAATCTAATTCACAGTTCCTGTTTGCTTACTCTTACTAGAAATTCTTAATTTTTTTCCTTTATTTCTAGTAGCTATTCTAAATGGCCTTAAATTACCATGGTTGTAATGTGTATTTCTGTGATAACTACTTTCTATGACCCTTCTTTTTCATAAATTTTCTGGCTACCTGAATTTTTTCTTTTTGAGAAATGTGCGCTAATGTACTCAGACCATTTGCTCATTATTTAAGCTTTCCTCATCTGTCTGTCTATCTATCTATCTATCTACTATCTATCTATCTATCTATCTATCTATCTATCTATCTATTGATCTATCTATCTATCTACCTATCTACCATCTATATATCTTTCCTCAGACAATGCCCTTTAAGTATTTGCTCTACATTTCTTCCAAGAAGATTTATAATTTTCAATTTTTATTTGTGTCTTTGATCTGTTTGGAGTTGATATGTATACTTTCTTATTTTCTGTAATATATAGAATATCCATGACAACAAACAGTAATTAACTATTTTAAAATAGCTGGTAAAGAAGATTTTTTTTTAAATAAAATTATCTATATCTGAGTTGATGCATATCCTTGTTATTGTGATTGTTATATGTCAAGAGTTTTTATTCCACAAATAATACTCATTATTCTAGGTACCATTCATATAAGAACTTATTGTTTCTTCAATGCATATACTTGCTGCTGTGGTGGAGAATAGTTCTTTTTTTCCCACTTTGTTTGTTTTCTGTTGCTATACAAAATAGTTGAAAGTGACTTAAAAGAGAGAGTCTATTTGGGCTCACAGTACAGCCCATGATGCCTAGATTTTAAGTAGCAGAGGCTTGAAAGAGTTAGCCATAGTCATATCATAATCAGAAAAAAGAGAGCAATTAATGCTGGTGCCAAGCTTACTTTCTCATTTTTATACTGCGAGGTACCCAAGTCCTGGGAATTGTACCATCTACTTTAGTGTGGATTTTCCACTTGAATGAACCTAATTAACATAATCCCTCACAGGCATTTCTAGAGGTTAAATAGTCCTTCACACATGAGCTTCTGATTTCAGATCCTGTTCAGTTGAAAATTAACACTTAATATCACTGCTACAAATGCGAATGGATATCAAAGAGTTTGTTGCTCTGGCTAGGGATATGTGCTGATGCAGCTTTGTGGTTACTTTTATGAAGGTTTTGAGGTCAGGTAGAATGCCTCAGGCACTCATTTTTACTCAGGATATGTCTGGGTATTAGTTCATTTATGTTTAAATACTTAAATATTAAGAATAATCACATAGCCAGGCAGTGGTGGCACACACCTTTAATCCCAGCACTTGGGAGGCAGAGACAGGCAGATTTCTGAGTTCGAGGCCAGCCTGGTCTACAGAGTGAGTTCCAGGACAGCCAGGGCTACACAGAGAAACCCTGTCTCAAAAAACCAAAAAAAAAAAAAAATAATAATAATAATAATAATAATCACAAGCCGGGCGGTGGTGGCGCACGCTTTTAATCCCAGCACTTGGGAGGCAGAGGCAGGCGGATTTCTGAGTTCGAGGCCAGCCTGGTCTACAGAGTGAGTTCCAGGATAGCCAGGAGTACACAGAGAAACCCTGTCTCGAAAAAAAAAAAATAATAATAATCACATAAAAATAGACATTTATGTCTTCATTTGTTTAGAGTTTTTAAATTTTATTTTTGGTATCTAAAAACACTTACTGTTTGTATTACAGTTCCAGATTCTACATCATGCTTTTTGTAAAAGCTAATGTTGGGCAATGGTGAGCTTGGACTTAAATCCATTTGAATGTTTTTATGATGTCATAGATTCAGACTTCTCTTTTATTATTGTCCAAGCTTTGAGACTTTATATTTATCAAATGGAATTTCAAAACATTTTTATCAAAAGAAATTATAAATATTTAAGACAAAAATTAGGAAACTTGGTGTCTAAGAGTCCAATATTGTCTAAGTAAGTACCAGAAGTGTTCAAAGTAACACTCAGTAGCTCCTTTTATAAAAGATAAACTAATGTAGGGACCCATGTCTATAGTTTCAATCTTGGGAAGTAAAGCTGGGAGGACCAAGAGTTCAAGGCTAGTTGTGGCTACACATTAAGGTTCAAACTAACCAAGGCTTTAGAATAAAATGTGCCTTAAATAAGAAACAAAAAAAATACACCTTCAATAATATTTCATTTGAATTCTCTGATCTTAATATACATTTCACATATTATGAATATTTAGTATGTATTTATGTGTTTGTCTTGTGTTATGCATTAACACCCCTTAAGAAGTAATATTATTTATTTCCCTTTACAACTATAAGAATAAAATTCTCAGATAATGAAACTGAATCATAATGAGATGAAATTACCTGAAGGTTTCAGCTAAATTCCACACTGGACATTGGAACCACGACTTTTGCTTTCACATCCTGGGATTTTGATGACATTAGAGACCTCTTTGGTCTCCTGGGAACTAATGCAAAGATGTTGCATGGCCCCCTCCTGGCAAGGACCTTTCTCTTAAGAGTTATCAAATGATTGTCTAACATGCCAAGGCATCTAGGACATCACTCTCTCTTCCAGTGTGGATTCCTTGCGATCAAACTCAAGTTACCAGGCTTGGATGGCAAATATGTCTATCTGCTAAGCCATCATGCCTGCCTTTAAAAAAAATATGATGTTAGTATATTATTTGAACACTTACTCAACTATTCTCAGTGTAGCTTTCAGTACTGAAAGGGTTATATTGTGTGTGTTAAAAGGGTCATATTGTGTGTGCGCGCACGCAAACACCACACACACCACACACACACAATTATTTGATATTTTAGAAGTATCTGGAACAGAGTAAATCAATGAAAATCATCATTACATTTTTTTGAAAAATGGTTTTATGGCTTTTTCTCAGTTATACATAACAAAGAATCGAGCTTATTGTCTAGTATGGCACTTCATTTGCTATGCTTTCTCTGTTCCTGCCATTCAGCTGCTTCTTGAATACTTCAAAACTGATCTACACTAATCTGAATTCATTGTCTTTTCACAGAATTGTCCTTCCCTTTTCGTTCCTGTTTCAATCAAAGGAATCATTTCTATACAGTAGCCCAAAAGGTGCATAAAACAGGCAACAGACTATGGCACACTCCCTCCCTATTCACTCTCTTTCGCTATGTCTTATCCATCATTACAATCTTAGAATAAATGCCATTTGTAGTCTTGCAACAGTAATAACATCTGCCAAAACATCTGGAGCACTGCAGCTGGGAAAGCTGTTTTCTATTGGGAGATGTGCAAACTTTAGGGATGTTATTCTTCTTGGCACTGGTCTTTAGGACTCCTTGTAGAATCCTGTATGTATCTGTATGCATATGGGAGTGTGCTGGTAGGAAACAGGCATCATCAAGCAGGAGCTGCTTCAATTCCATCGAACTCCCTACTCAGTGAAATGGAACATGTTTTCTGGGGAGAGCTGGTATTGGTCCTTTGTTTCTTTTTTCTTTTTTTGGTGGCAAATTATATAGATTTCCCACTTCTGTCTAGCATAAAAGCATAGCACTGCACTACAGAGACCCTTAGCTCATAAATATGATTATATGCAAATACCCATGGCCAACACAGTGCTGGCTGGTGGTACCACCCATACCCAGGAATCTCAGACAGGATGCAGAATGCCATTGCTCTGCTTCCCAGCACTGTGAAGATCAAGACCAGCAACCTCCTAAGCATGAGGGGTTAAAGGGTTTTTACCTTAATGGTGTAACTTGCTTTGCTCACTTTCATTACTTTATGAGAGCAGAGTTTCAGAGTGTGTGTGATGTTTGATAGTTTAAATGATTAAAGTCAGTGGTGATTGTGAGCATTTAACTTTTGCTATTAAACTATACATAAAATAAATATATTAAAATGTATGTCACCATTGTAATTTTTGCTAAATAAATAGCAAATGAATAAATAAATTATTCTAAAATCTCCCAATTCATGTATAATATGCAAATCAGATGCACCCCACATAAAAAAGAACACTGGGTTTCCAGTGATATTTAAGAATGTAAAGCAATCAAGAAAGTTCAAGAATTGTGATCATAGCTCAGGTCTTCCCATACATTAAGGATTACATGGATCCCATTTGCTTACTGCATTGCAGTGCGCTAGATTCTATCAGGGCTATGATTCACTTTGTCAATATAATATGATCGTGATAGAGACATTTGGCTCAATATTATTCTTAGTTGAACCATGAGAAAATTTCCAGATGATATTAATATTTAAGAAGTTGGTCAAAATGATCCAGTCTGTGTCCACACATGTCTGCACAGGTCTCCTTGGTAGCCATCCATAACTTCTACCACCACCTGAATGGCTATATCAATATACTTCTCGTCAATGAAACTTTGACATGTGCTAAGTCAGCCTCAGAGGTAGTAATACTCCTGGACTAGTTTTTCCTCCAAAGTGAGCCACCCTTGTGACACCATGGTATGATAGTGGGCCTGAGCCAAAAGGACTCTTGCATGGGTGATGTTGATGATGAAGCTCAAGGCAAGCGGGCACCTGCCCCTGAAATACCTCATCAAATATCCTTCTGTCACCAACTGAGACAACATGGAGAAGATCTGGCATGACATCTACAGTGGTTTGTGCATGGTTCTTAAGAAGTACCCTGTGCTGCCCACTGGGCCTCTTGAGCTGACCATGCCAGAGACCTTGAATATATTAGCTATGTGTGTAGCTTTCAAGGAGATATTGCCCCTTTCTACCTCTGATCATACCAGTGGCATTGTGATAGACTCTGGAGATCTGTTCACTCACACTATGCTAGCTACTACAGCTACTGTCTCCCTTATGCCATACTATGTCTGGACCTTGGCTAACAAGATCCTCTGTGGTTAATCTTCTGATGCAATTTTAAGCTCTACCCTAGAGAACATCCCAACAGTGTGTGCCTAGCAGGATCACCTAAATATACTTACATAGCTGCTTGAAGAACTAGAGATGAAACCCAAGACTTACACAGGCTAGGTAATTATTTGTCCATTTTGCAACATACCAAACTTTCTTTTTATTGTGCATTTTGTGACAGGGTCCTACTTTACCACCATAGCATGCCTTGGGCTTTTGATCTGCCTGCTTCAGCCTCATGAGTAACTACTATGTCAGTCCAACTACACCAAGGCAGGTTCTGAATAACTTTTTAAAACTACCTAGCCTACATTCCAATTAAGTCAGGATTTCAGAGAATGGAGTCTGGACATTTTTATGCACATATGATATTTATACACAGTCTGGCATGGACATGGTTCAAAGAAAATATGTAAAATGAATAATTACAGCCTAAAGGCCATAATAAATTACCAAGAGGATATGATGAGAGTAAATGGTTTTCCAGCTTTTCTGGTGGGGATCTGGGTCATCTAAATCAGCCTTATCTGTCACAACTGGTTCTCTGAGAACATTTAATTGATTAATTTAATATAGACTCAGTAACCAAATAACCAAACCGTATAATGAAATATTGTAAGAAATGGTGTAGCACTGTGTCTATAAGAAAAAAATATAGTGTGTGTGTGTGTGTGTGTGTGTGTGTGTGTGTGTGGTATCATGTGGAGTGTGTGTGTGTGTGATATTAGTTTCTGGAATGTGGGCTTTGCTTTGACAGTTAAAAAGTCTTTCCCAGTATAGGGTTCTTCAGTTGTTATATGCTGCAATACAGGACCAGAACAACAGGACAAAGTGTATATACATATACAGATACATCATATGCATATAGACATATATATGTAAATATACTATGTACATCTACATATATATACTTTGTCATGTGTTTGTTTCTGACATTTGTAGATGTAGTTCTTTGGTGATGTAACAATAATTTGTAGAATTATTTAACTGAGCCAGTTAAATCTCCATGATTTTGGTGTGTTTTAGTTGAGTATCATACATTCCCCTTGTCAGATGAAAGTGGATAAAAATTGAACTATTGACCCTGTCAAAGAAGTAGGCATGGGGCTCAGCTTTCAAGCTCTCTTATGCTCCTCTTTCTGCAGAGAAGGCATCATCAGTGTCCCAAACTGTTCACAGCTTTTCTTTCTTTACGCCAACTTAAGAAGAGAGGGGGAGAGAGGAAGTAGAGTAAAAAGGCACACTGTTTGATGTACTGTATGTAGGAGAAACTTGGAAAATTTTATAATGTGTTCTGTGCTCAGAGACAAAATTTTCCAAGAAGACATTTAGGCTATTTTCTTCCAAGAGTCTCCATCCTGTTACCCTCTGGAAGAAGTGACCTCATGTGTTTGTATTTGTCTCCCTCACAGAACTGCTTTCATAGCATTAATGCATCTGCAGAGCTGAGGCTATGCAAGGCACGAGGCTCTGGCTTCCGAGGGTCATTCAAAGAGCATGTTGCTGCTTTCAGAGTGATGTCATCTCTTCTAGAGTGGCACCAGGGTGTGAGGGCGAGTGCTGCTTAGGAGAAAGTCTGCGCCAAGTTACTTGGAAAATATATGCCACAGCTGTCAAAGGAAGCTAATAAAAGTTAAACAATACTAAATAGGGATACATGTTACTAGTCTCACAGGAACTGGCTGAAGCTACTATAATCCCTCACGGTGTATGAGAATTATAAGGGGATTGCTGAAACATTACCTCATTTGTACAACACTTTGCAGTTTATAAAGTGCCTTCCTAGATCCCCTTACTTCTCCCAAGACTATTGGGAATTCTGAATGAAAGGTGTCATATCTTGGTGAGAAAACTAAAGCTTTGAAAAAAGATCAAAATAGTAATCAACTTGTGTGTGGAATCTGACATGAACAGCTCTCATATGCATGAATTAATTAATTGATTTCCACAAAAATATTGATAGAAAATGCTATTATAAATTATCAGCTTTGGGTTATGGGAGCCACATGACACTAGCAACACAGGCTTTGCAGCATGTACGCTGTAATGAGGAGCTAGGTCCCGCATGACTCCTTATAAAGTGCTCTGTCCGTGTGTAAAAATGTCCCCTTTTTTTTAGACCATTGGCTTTGGTGTTAGTCAGATCCAGATGCAAAACTTGGCTCCTCAAGAGGTGGACTGTGTGGGTGGAGCCTGAGAAGCCCCCCAGTCTGGCTACCAGAGCTTTCTAAGCTGTAAACTAGAAAAAGCAATTTTTACCTCAAGGGATTGCTTTGAGGAAAGCATGAGCTCATGTTTCTAAAATGTTTAACATGGTGCTTGACACAAAAAAAGGGTCCAGTGACTATAACGGAGTTAAATTTGCTCTCTATTAACATCATTTGTGTTTTGCAGAAGTCACGTGTTTTTCCTGGAGCAGTGTAGAACTGCAGTCACTGCTGGCACAAAGCAAAGCTGAGAAACAGTAACATATTCACACTCTCATTTTGTGTCCCCTAGGATCAGCCAAACCTCTGGTTTCCAGGTCTGTGCCCAGCTGTGGGGCCCAGTGGCACAGTATCTAGAGATAAAGATCAGTCTTTATCTCTAGATACTATCTATGAGAACCAGTTTATAAAGAAAACAAATGGTCTCTGTCAAAACATATGGTTGGAATTCCAGAGATTAGGACCCCACACTGAGAGGCTCTGCTGGCTGGGACCTGGGGCATTTCAGTCAGCCCCAGCTGTCACAGCTGATTCTCCAAAAAAATCAGCCATCCTATATTTAATGATGAGACTCAGATTAGTCCTTGCAGTCAGGGAATTCTGAAGAGCATAGCCATCAGTCCTAAGACCAGGTTAGCACACTTGTCCTCAGAGGAGAAAGGTGGGTACACGTCACGGTCCCACTCCAATAACCCCCACTCCCATCCCAAAGCTCCGTGCTATCTTGAGGCAGACATTCCCATGAAGCAGACATAATGGGTAACCTCAGCCATTGGGAAGAGGAGGTAGAGTTCTTGCTATGAGTTTGAGGTTAACCTGGACTACATGGTGATTTTCAGGCCACCCTGGGCTACATACAGAAAGAGGCACTGTTTCAAGAATATAAAATAAAAAACAAAATAAAGAAAGGAAGGGAGAGGGGGTGGGGGAAGAGGGAGAAAAGGAGGGGAGGGAGAGAGGGAAAGAAGGAAGGAAGAGAAGAAAGGAAGCCAGAAAATCTGCCCATCATCGGTTGTATCCTGCTTTGTCTGGTAGGTTGAATCTGACCTTCGTTCACACAACTTTGCAGGCTACCGGTCCTCGGCTTCTCTTGGATCGCCGCAAATGCATCTTGCTTTTCATACCTTAGTGCTTTTGTGCAAATTGGCTCCTGACAGAATTTCTCACTTAGACCTGGACTGTTTGCAAGGTGGTTTCCTCTTCCTGGGGGGTGGAGCAGCTTCACTACAGAAATGTCTCCTTTTGACAGTTTCAGTCCTGATGGTTTGCTTGGGAAATGGTGGTAAGTGCCTCTTCTGTCTCATCTCCTCTATTGCAACCTTTAAAGAATCCAAATGCTATTTTTATAGTTAACATTCATATCTCTGAGTTCATGACCAGTAATTCTTGCTTATTACATATTAAATTCACATGTTAAGTCATTAGAGAAAAGTAGGGTTTTTTTTTTCACCTTAAATTTTTAAAGACTCTTTGTCTTTCAGTATTACTATTTATTTTTGTAATTGCTGATAATGACATGTTAAAACTGAATTAAAGATTAATAGAAAAATACATTTTACCTGGCTCAGATTAATGTGGATTTTGTTCCCATATTATTAGTTAATAATCTTGAAAAATGTGGAATTGGCCACAAATCCGACCAGAGAATAGCTGGTTATCCCCGTAACATTTGCACCATTATTGTACCAATGGACACATCCTGTCTGGCAGGGGGTGTTTAAAGCTCACAGATGGCTAGCACTGTTAATACCTTTATTTCTTCTAACAACCTCCTTAGTACCATGAGGCATAGCAAAAGCTAGTCAGCAGAGAGCAAGCTTCTAGACTGGCTCTGACTTGACTTTTCTATTTTACACTCAAGGTGTGTGTGTGTGTGTGTGTGTATGAGTGTGTGTGTGTGTGTGTGTGTGTGTGTGAATGTGTGTGTGTGTGTGTGTGGTGGCGATGGTGGTGGTGGTTCAGCAATAGTGGCTCAGTGGTGGTGGTTCAGTGTCAACTGTTCCTGGTAAGCAAAAAAGAGGAATAGAAGAATCCTATTTTGTTGTGGTGCTTCTAGGTTTCTTCGAGGTCCCTCCACTCTTAGGGAGAGATCGCACAGCTGGCCCTGGGTCTTTGCTTACTGACTCATTGCTCTTAGGACCATTATTATTGAACCTTGTGGGTTATCTGCCTCCATATTCCTTTATGTTTTCTAAATTGCATTGCCAAGTCATAACTTTCCATGTGGCTTTTTTACACTCCCTTTATACTCCCCTCCTGTCCTCTCTTCTCCCTCCTCTCTCCCTCATCTCCCATTCATCCCAATGATCTCTCCATCTTCAACAGTCTCTCTCCTCACCTTCCTTTTACCTTGCTCTACCATTTTCCATCCTTTAAGAAAATTCCATCTCTATTTGTCTCCGTTCTAGATTCTTGTCTCAAAGTTGATACTAGGTTAGTGATGTGAGAGAAAACACGTGCCATTTGTCTTTCTGAGACTTAGATATCTCACTCTATTCCTTTATCAGTTCCATCTATTTTCCTGACCATACAATGATTTCTTTTTCCTTTGTAGTTGAGGTATATTCCATTGTGTATATGGAAAACGTTTTCTTCATTCATTCATCAGTTGTTAGAGATCTAGGCTGGCTATATTTCTTAGTTACTGAAAGTGGAACTACAGTGAACATGGGCATGCCAATGTGTTTGCAGTAGCATATAAATTTCTGTGGGTATAGGCCTACGAGGTCTGAGGTCTGTGGGTGGTTTGTCTGGTAGTTCTATTTCTAGGTTGTTTTTTTTTTTCCCTGAGATACCATTAGATTGATTTTCAAAGTTCCTGCTCCCACCAGCTTTGTAGAAATGCGCTCCTTTCTCACATCTACACCAGCATTTGTTGTCATATGTATCCTTAATAGTGGCAACCTTGGCTGGGTTGAAATAGAATCTTAAACAGTTTTAATGTGAGCATTTCTGTGACAACTAAAGATGTTGAAAGTTTTTAAAGGGTTATTCAGTTATTCACATTTCTTCTTTTCAGAACTCTTTGTCTAGTGACATTATCCATGTTTTAAAATTGGGTTATTTATTTTTTGCAGTTTACTTTCTTTGAGTTCTTTGTATATTTTAGCTGTTAATTTTCTATTGGATGACATTTAGCAGAGAGTCTCTACATTCTCTGGGCTTTCACTTCACTAAGTTGACAAGTTTTCTTGCTAGACAAAAGCTTTAAGTTCCACAAGAAACTCTCTGTTGATTGTTGGTCATATAATCTAAACTGCTAGAGTTCTGTTCAGAAAACCCTCACTTTTTATATATATGCTAAAGTATACATCTGTAGCAAGATTTTATTCTGCTACATTGTATTCACAGTGGAGCTCGGTGATTAGGCAGTAGAAAAGGAGGTTGAGCTGGGAGAAGAAGAGAGGAAGGGGTGGGTAGAAAAAGAGGAAGGGGAGGGGAGAAAGAGAGGAAGGTTGGAGGAGGAGGAGGCTAGCAGCTATGGAGAACCACAGATGGGTCAAGAGCTATCCTGGGTAGCAACTTCTATCAAAAGGATAGATATTGGGTAACAACTCTGATTGTGTGGGCATCTTGTTAATTGAGGATTTCTAAATTTATAAATCCTTTAACTAATCATGAAGCTTTAAGAGTCTCATTTCTACTGGGTACTGCAAGGATGACAGATATTGTCCGGGGTTCAGTCAAGCTATGTGGATGCAGTGAGGTAAATTGTCAGAGCCATCCCCCATGCTGACAACTTGTGCATGCCAGGGCCTGCGTATCTAGCTAACTGGAGCCCCAGTAAGAGCCATGGAGCAGCAGGAACATGGCAGCTGCCCAGGAACAAGCCAGACTGGGCTCTGAATTCTAAATATCTCCCCTACATATATCTGACATAGTACTTTCAGAGTATCAGTTCTTACACAGAGATCTTTAATCCACTTGGAGTCTAGAATCCTAAATGAGTTACATGATGTTAATCTAGATTTACTTTTCTACATCACTACCAGGCTTCTCAGCATCATTTGTTGAAGATGCTGAGCTTTTCTTAGTTTTCATTTTTTGACTTCTTTCACAAATTTAGGAAGCTGTAGTTGAATGGATATCTATATAGTCTATTGATCTATGTGTCAGTTTCTTGTTCCAATACTATGCTGCTTTTATTACAATGGTTCTATATTATAATTCAGAGTCAAGTATGATAATCCCTCTCATGATATTATCATACCATGAGTGTTAAGATTATCTGGCTATATGTGGACTTTTGTGCTTTCATACAAATTTTAAGATTTTTGTGTGTTTCTATGAAGAAAATTGCTGAGATCTATTTTGAAATGCAATTATTTATGAATTACTTTTGGCAGAATGGGCACTTTTCACAGTGCCGACCTTCTGTTCCATGAGCATGGGAGGCCTTTCTGTCTACTGTCATCATCAATGCCTTTGTTTAGTGGTTTAAAGTTTCTGTTGTAGATTTCTGCCATTTCCTCTGTTAAGCTATTCCAAGCTTTCAAGTTTTGGCATTTATATATTTGTGGGAATGGGTTCCTGATTCTTTTCCATTATGTTTTGTAATTGTTAAATAGGAAGAATACTGATTTTTATGGTACTTTTGTATCTTCTCACTTTGCTTTATCTATTTATCCGTTCTATGAATTTTGAGTTGGATTTTTTAGTTCCTCTTATGTAGAATCATTTTATTTGCAAATGGATACATTGACTTCCTATTGACGTCTTTTCTTACTTGTGTATATTTGGTTCCATTTTTTTTTCTTTTCTTTTCTTTTTTTGTCTCATTACTTTACATTTCTGTAAAAAACAAAAGACAAAACAAACAAACAAAAAAAAACCAAAAACACAAAAAACCAAAAAACAAATGACCAAAAGCAACTTTGGAAAGAAAGTGTTTATTTCATCGTAGAATCGTAGTCCATCATCTAGGGAAATTTATAACTTCAGGGATAAATCTGGAAGCAGTAAATGAAGCAGAACCCACAGAAGAATGCTGCTTATTGGCTTTCTCCTCATGGATTGCTCAACCTGCTTTCTTATGGGACTCAGGACATAGGAGTGGCACTGTCCATTGTTAGCTGTACCTTCTCACATCTATTATCCATGAAGACAATGCTTCATTGTCTCTCTCACAGGCCTATCTTCTGGATCATTTTCCCAACTGAGGTTCCATCATTCAAAGACTCAAGCTTGTATCAACTAGCCAATGCAACTGATCCCTCATCAACCTGGCACATAAACACATTCTGTTAAATCCTAGTCTTTCCTTTCTTGTCATCCCAAGATGTAATATTAATACCAATCTCAAATATATAAAACATACTCCAAACTTTAAAGTTTCACAGTCTTCAAAACTTTGAAAACCTTAATACATGAAGTATCTCTAAAATATCCAAAATCTCTTTGAAAGTTCAAGGCTCTTTAAATAGCCAGTCTTTCTAAAATTTCAAAATCTTTAAATCCTGTCACACAAATATTTGGTTACTCCCATAACATTTATGCCAGTATTGCACTGGCCTAGTCATTATTGAAGCTTGCAGGATTCATTGGGTAAGACTTTTGATGATTTTCTCCTTCAGTAGCATGTATAACATCCTTTAGCACTGTGAAACCTAGCCAACTCAGATGAAACTTCCAGGTAGGTATCACTTTTACTTCTCTATGGCCTATGACTCAAATAGGTGGTGTCTTCAGCCACAGGGTCTTACCATCATGTTCTGGAGGGTAACCAGGAACAGTGACCATATCCTAGTGTATTAATTACTTTTCTATTGCTGTGATAAAATAGCAAGGTCATGACCATTTAACGAAAGAAGGTCTTGTCTGAGCTTCTACTTCCGGATGAAAAGGAGTTCATCACCACTATGTGAAGAAATGTGGCAGCAGGCAGTCATGGTGGCTGGAGCAGAGAGCTGAGAGCCTACATCTTAAACCACAAGGAGGAAGCAGAGAGACCACAAATGGCATGAATCCTTAAACTCTCAAAGCCTGCCTTCAGTAACACACTTACCAAAACAAGCCTCACCTAACAGCGTCATCAACTGGAAACAAAACATTTAAATTGTGGAGACTATGGGAGTATCTCATTCAAACTATCATGTTTTTGTTTTGGAGTGGTCTAAGAAACCTTACTGACTAGCAACTTTAAAAGAGAGATAAAGATTTATTAGTATTACTATTTGGGTTTTCCAGACAGAGTTTCTCTTTTTTAGCCCTGGCTGTCCTGGAACTCACTCTGTAGATATAACTAGCCTCAAACTTACAGATATCTGTTAACTTCTGCCTCCTGGGATTAAAGGCATATACCACCACTTCCCAGCAAATATTTTATAATGATTCCAAAAGTATTCTAAATAATTTAAAAGAGATTTGTTTAAAAGAACAAATCTTATTTCAATTAAAATATAGTTACCAAAAGGAAAGCAAACTTATAGAAGCAATTACAGTTTTCTTAGTCTATTTTATTCATCAACTTCATACCTTTAACATACTAAGAATGCATGAATTAAAAACAGAACTAAGCATAAATAAGTAAAAAGGTACTGAAAGTTTCCAGTACACAATTAATCCAAGTGTTAAACACTGCTTAAATTCGGGTATGGTGAGATCTGGAAAACTTGGGACAGATGGGGTATAGCTAAGAAGAAATCCTCCATTTCTAATGGACACTGTAGTTTTGCCCTGTGATTATCTACTGAATATTGTTTTCTCCTATCTGCTCAGGAAAGCTCCAGAGGTGGAAAACCGAGGGTGGATAGCACATGTTGCCTGTGTGCAGCAGGACTTAGGCCACCCCAGAGAGTTTATCCTAAGTCTCTTGTTGATGTTTAACATGAGAATTAAACGTTAACAGATGCGATGTTTTCACTGACTGCTGTCCTATTGTCCCTCTGGGGTCTCTCTTGGCCAGCAATCATTTGACTCTAACTTTGGAAAGCTGCCTGGAAGGATAAGGGGGAGGCACACGAGAAAGTGGGAGGAAGAAAGGAAGGGAAGAAGGGGACAGGAAGAGGAATTATTTCACTCTGAGAATTGGGAAATTTGGCACTACACTGCTACTAACTTTCTATAGGAACTTGTTTATCTCAGGTCTCTCTTTGTTCTGATTTAAGCATTCATAAAATTAAACAATATAATGCTATACTTGAAAATCTCTTCCTGGAGTAACTTTGAAGTATGAAGAACTAAATATAAAATAATCATAATCAACTGCACAGCAAACCCTGGTGCATCTTTGATAGGACTAATGTAGGCCAAGTGTTGGCGTTTTGTTAGACCATTAGCAATATGGAGAAACAAACCAATAACAAGATACCTACATATCCCTTAATTTTATGTAGTTCATATTTTACATCATGATAGATATATAAACTATCTACTCACAGTTTAGAGAACACTAAAGTTAATTTCCAGGGTCAATGAACTTGACTAAGGTAGGAATGTTAATCAAAAAATTTTAGACCTGATCTTCCAATTTTGTCGCTTTTTCCAATTAATATTGTTCAAGCCACACAGGATACTTACCAGGTGCAGTTCCGCAGTGGAGACAGAATGTTCAAAATCTTAGCCTCTTTCTACTTACTTGTCAGAACAGAACAAGAAACAGAGCACTTAAGTTTTCCAAAATTGATCAAATATTGGAAAATATGCTCTGAGTTCCCTGTTTGAGTATTTTCAAAAATTTAAACATTGTGTCTGTCCATTTTCAATACAGTTATGAAATACACGATAGAAATAGACTTAAGTGAACTATTCCTTCTTTATTTTTTAAAGCAAACACACACTGCTCAACTAACACCCCTTACAGCTCACACCACAGGGAGCTGCGTTAGAAATACCATTTTAGAAAAAAAATAATTTGACATAAAAGTCAAATATTCCTACTTAAAAATACTAGACAATGGATAAAGTAGCTAAAATATAGAATTAGAGAACTTTGGGATCGGAAAGGCAATGATTGCTGTGCAGAGCCCTTTGTCTTCTTTAAGTTTACTGCTCCTAGAATCATTTGATTTTGTTGGACTTTCACTCTTCACCCGAGATTGTCTTACAGCACTGATTTATGAACCTGCACTACCATAATGTCCTCTTTACAAACAAGAACCCTGAGAATTAGATGCTCACAGAGATCTGCAGGAGGAACATGGTAACAGTGACATTAGAAGTCAAGACACTGCTCAATACAAACACAATATCTTCATATCTAAATATTCATTTTGAGAATTCCATTCCAATTAACAGAATGATGAGAATGTTGCTACAAGAAAATTTAAGGTGTGGATTAATATAGGGCAAAGAAGGTGAGTTGAGGTTCAGGGAGACTGGATCATTTATGAGTCTCTCACATCGGAGAGCATGATGTCAGAACACCAGACATAGGTCTTAAGGGATGACATTTGGGGACCAGAAGCTCACTTTCACTTGAGACATCCCAATACCTCTGGAGTGACTAGGGCTTCTCAGACTTCTGGGGAACTCTTGGTGCAGTTCAGAGCCTCACACTCCGGGAAGGTCAGAGCAGGAAAGTCTGAGAAAACTTCTAAAGAGATGTCATGGGTGGTTTCATGGATTGATTCAGAAAGTTTGATATCCACAGTACACTAGGCAACACAAAGCCTGAGAGATTCTAGCAGGTATATTATGACTTTTACACTTTTTGTTTTGTTTTGTTTTTGAGACAGGGTTTCTCTGGGTTTTTACACTTTTTTAGACCTGACACACAGTAAGAAATGTATTTTAAAATCACAATCCAAATATATATGCTAATATAGGTGTATATTTTTAATTGACTCAAATAATTTACCAAAGAAAATTTTGTTTTTCTCTAAGAATTACATTCTGACATTTTTCCTATCACCTTATATAGATAATAGATAGATATACAGACAGACAGATGATAGATAGATAGATAGACAGACAGACAGATAGATAGATAGATAGATAGATAGATAGACTTCTGAACTTGATCAAGTTTATTTAGTAGTCCACTATAGAAACTCAAAATACTACTTGAAAAATACCTTCTGAAAGATCTTATTGGAAATAAGTCGCTGCACACTATGTGCTTAGACAGAACAGAGGAACATGGGCAGCCCTGAACCACCTTGATCAGTTACAAAAAATACTAGAAGTCAGGATGAAAGTGCACTTAAGGTAGCACATGAAGTTTTGGCAGCTGTAGAAGATGCTTTCCTTATAGAGGAAAATTAAACCAGAATATTCAAAGTTCCACTCTACAGCTTTGAGTGGGGAAGAGAACTGGAGACCAAACAACAGTATGTTTATAAGAGGAAAGTTAATGAAGTGTAATAATTCATAGTGATTGCTTTAGACATATATTTTTTCCTATTTTCTATTAATCTTAAGGTCAACACTATTGCCTGTGTATTTTGAGTGCTGTAAATTATAACACAATATGAATTTGTGAATGGGTTTCTTGTCTACAAAGGTCTGTGAAAATCCAAGAAAGGGATCTTATTCTGCCACCTAGTGGTCTGTTTTGTTATTAGCCATCTTAAATTAACCAAAACTAGAAAACAAAAACCAGAAAGGAACATTTAACAATAAAGTAGCCTTTAAATATATTGGAAACAATCTTATACTATTAGAAAAATCAAAGGCTGATTTTGATCCTCATCTGTAGGTTCAGATATGTCAACTTTTTTTTTCAAAGAATATTCCCACTCCTAAAATTCTAAGTAAAAACTACTAACTGAGTAGGAGTAGATCTGACATGAAATACTCAATATATGTATAAGGAGAATAATATAACTCTACAAAAACACAGTAGTAGGCTTGGAGAGATGGCTCAGTGGTTAAGAGCACTAGTTGTTCTTCCAGAGATTCTAAGTTCAATTCTACCAACTATATGGTGGTTCAGAACCATCTATAATGTAATATGATGCTGTCTTCTGGCATGCAGGTGTATAGGCAGATAGATCAGTCATATGCATAAAATAAATAAACAAATCTTTAAAAAAAAAAAAAACCCAGTAGAATAAAAAATATGTCCCATGATGCGTAAGTGCAGATTTGCTGTTAGCCAGGTGTGGTCGCCTACACTTGTAGTCCCTGCAGTGAGGAAGTTGGGGTGAAAAGACTGAGGGGTCAATGCCAGGTTTGACTACACTGTCTCAAAACAACAGAGCAAAAGACAACAAAGAAGGCTCACCATTGTAAATATGTAAACTGTTCTCAAGTCCCCAAATCACAGACAACAAAATCCTCTAACAGATTTTTCTTATCTCATTAGCCAACACAAATTTTCTCCAGAGTTCAAATGTAAAAGAAAGTGTGAGATAATTGGCAAATTTAAAAATTTAATATATACACGAAGTATAGGAGCAGTGAGGCGTAATGCATAAAGTTATTTGCAGCTTGAGGATGCAAGCCTGAGAATGCAAACAATATGCAGCTCCACTGGACATGGGCATCGAGAACTGACTCTATAACGTTTGCCTATGAATGCCATCTATACTTTGTGGCCCTCCCTGCCCTCAGGAAGTATTGGCTGATAGGTCCATGAGGGCAACTGTAGCAACTGACAATGAAAAGCATGTACAGTCACCATCGTACTGTGAATAACCACACCAGGACCAGCTGCAAGGAAGCGGGTCAACTTTTGGGGGGCTTATATATTTCTGGGAGGCTTGGGGTAGGAACATCCATAATGGGCAAAGGTCATACACACATATAAACATCATAGACGTATCACACAGACATACACATCACACACATCACACACAACACACCACACACACACAAATAACACTGTTATTGCTACTACTACTCTACTGACAGTAAAGGTTTTTTTTGTTTTTTTTTTTTAAGTAAAAAGAAGGATACAAAGACGGCAGCACTACACATGAAGGTACAGAGAGTGCACATATAGACAGATTCATAAAGAATAAGTAACACTTCACATTGGTGGGAAAACTGAGGATTCAATGAACGATGGTGTGAAGTTTTAGCATGAATTTGGGGGTGGAAAGTTCTTTTCCCCTCCAGCTATTTACAATATGGCTTTCTTATGTTTTCAGAGGCAAGCATTTATAATGAAAATCAAAAGTACTCAAGAGAAAATGCAAGATGATTTTTATAATCCTGTGGTTAGTAAGTTGAACTAAAATGAAATTCTATGGGCATGCTAGGTGACCATGGTGGCTTGTACCTTTAATCCTAGAATTCAGGAAACAGAGTGAGTTCCAGGATAGCCAAGGGTACACAGAAAAACCCTGTCTCAAAAAGAGAGGGGGAAAGAAAGGAAAGGGAAAAGGAAAGAAAAGGAAGGAAGGAAGGAAGGAGAAGGAGAAGGAAGGAAGGAAGGAAGGAAGGAAGGGAAAAGTTCCACAGGTTTGAATACATAAACATATTTAATTTCCCTGTGATGAAAGAAAAATAAACAAGAGACAGACTGGAACCCAGGTTCAGAATACAAACATTCCCTTGCACACCAATAAGAAAGTACATTATTAGGAGGTAGGGTCAATGATTGAGATTCCCAAAGACAGACAGATGGTCAAGGAGCCAATAAAATGATACCCAGTCTTGATAAATAAACATGGAAACTTTCATTTGCTTTTGTTTTTGTTTTTCGAGACAGGGTTTCTCTGTGTAGCCCTGGCTGTCCTGAAACTCACTCTGTAGACCAGGCTGGCCTCGAACTCCGAAATCCCCCTGCTTCTGCCTCCCAAGTGTTGGGATTAAAGGTGTGCACTACCACTGCCCCGCAAGACTTCACTTGCTTTTTAAAGTGTCAATAGTAAGGGAGTTTGGTTCTACAGAAAACAACTGCTCTGAAAGACTTTTGAAGCTGATAAGCGATAAAGCACCTAGGCAGGGCTACCAAGGTTCTATAGGTATTTGTAGCCCATTCAGGAGAACTTCTACTAATTCTAAGGAAATAGTCACATATGCCCACAAACATATTTGTATCTTCTCTAGTTTGAAAAGCAAGGCCAGAAAGTAGGAAAGTCATTAACCTCTTTTTACACAGTACACTTGCCTTGCTTTCTAGATTCCTGAATTGAAAGGAGACTGCTCCAGCTTTTGGTTCCTCGTCATCAGCCAAACATATTTGTCAGTTTCTTTTCTCAGTACTGTGACCAAATACCTGATTTTTAAAAAAAGAAGTTGAAGGAATGAAGAGTTCTCTTTGGCATACACTTTGTGGTACAGTCTGTCATGTCTTAGGGGACATACTGGTGAGCAATACTAGCTGTGGCAGCTAGACATGAGGTACTTAGTCGCATGTGTTCACGGTCACTAAACAGAAAGAGATGAATCCTAGTGCTGGTTTCTTTTCCTTTCTGTTGAGTCAAGAACCCAGATCATGCAATGGGGTAACTTTTACCAGAATGAGTCTTCTGTCTTCTTTGGAACCTTTCAAGAAACAGCCCAACAAACAACTTTGAAGATGCTTCTGTGAGTGGACTCTAAAAACAAGCAACTGACAATAATGCTTATCACCTTTTCTTAATTTGCAAGTCCTTTGGGATCAGTCTTTGAGTTCCTGGCATTGGTGCTCCATGGACTGTGAATATCTGTTGGTTTCTGAACTGTCTCCTCTTCGTTCCTGCTTTAGCCCCTCCCTAAGTGCCTGATAGCTCCTCTTCTACCATATCTCAGTCTTAATATGGAAACACACTCCTGTTCTTCTCTTCTAAACATGCAGTCCTTTCACAACAGAAGCTCTTCACATAAAACTGACGGTTTCAAATGTGTTTAAAAGTAAAGCTGCAGGGTGGGGGATACAGGAGGAGGGGGTACTCAGAAAACAAGAGATGGGGAAGGATTGTGGGAGGGGGTGACTGGGACGGGTTATAAAGTGAATAAGCAAAAAAATAAAATTAAAAAAGGAAAAAAAAAAGAACAACAAAAACAAAAAGAAAAAAAAAGTAAAGCTGAGATTACACATTGCTTTTCTTATTCATTAATTAATTAATTTACATCCCTATCAGAACTTCTTCTCCCTCCTCTTCTCCCACTCTGTCACTCTTTTCCCCTCTCCCCCTTTCTTCCTAGAGAAGGGGAATCTTCTCATGGATAGCAATTCGCCTTGGCATACCAAGTTGTAATAGGTCTGGGCTATCTCCTTCTATTGAGGCTAGACAAGGCCATTCAGTTAGGGGAAAGGAATCCAAAGGCAAGCAAGCCCCAGCTCCTGCTGTTAGAGATCCCACATAAGGACCAAACTGTATATCTGTTACCTATGTGCAGGGAACTAAGTCCATTCCATGCATGCTCTCTAGTTGGTGGTTCAGTTTCTGTGAGCTGCTATGGGCCCAGGTTAGTTATTCTGTATGTTTTCTTATAGTGTCATTAACCTCTCTCAGTTCTTCAATCCTTCTTCCCCCTCTTCAACAAGATTCCCTGAGCTCTCCTCTTGTTTGGCTATGGGTCTCTGCATCTGTTTTCAACAGTTTCTGGGTGAAGCCACTCAGATGACTGCTATGCTAGGCTCCTGTCTTCAAGCATAGCAGAATATCATTAATAGTGTCAGGGTATGCTCTCTCTCTCTTATGGCATGGAACTCAAGTTAGGCCAGTCATTGGTTGGCCACTCCCTCACTTTCTGCTTCCTTTTTATTCTTGTACCTCTTACAAACAGGAAAAACTGTGGGTTGAAGGTTTTGTGACTGGCTTGGTATCACCATCCCTCTCTTGGAAGAGTTGCCTGGTTACTGGAGGTGATCATTTCATATTCCATATCCCCTATTGTTAGGATTCTTAGTTAGGGTAACCCTCATAGATTCTTAGAAGTTCCCATTGTCTAGATTTCTAGCCTGTCCCAGACATAAACCCTCACTGGTTCCAGTTCTCTCTCCCTCCATCCTCCCCACACTTGACCCCGCCTGTTCCCCTCCTCACTTCCTCTCCTCCCAGCTCTTTCCCTCCATCCACCAGAGATGTCTATTTTATTTCCCCTTCTCAATGAGATTCCTGCATCCTCCCTTGAGCCCTACTCATTACATAGCTTTTTTTCAGTCTGTGGATTATAGCATAGAACAGGAAACACTAAATCTAATAGAAGAAAAAGTGGGGAATAGCCTTAAATGAATTGGTATAGAGGACATTTCCAGAACACCTACAGCTTAGGCACTAAGATCAATAATTATTAAATGGGACCTCATGAAACTGAAAAGCTGCTGTAAGACAAAGAATAGAACAAAGGTACAGCCTAGAGAATGATAAAAGTTCTTCACCAACCCTATATCCAACAAAGAACTAATATTCAAAATATATAAAGAATTCAAGAAACTAAGTAGCAACAAATAAACAATCCAATTAAAAATTGGGGTACAGAGTTAAATAGAGAGTTCAAACAGAGGAACATTTAATGGCCTAGAAACACTTAAAAAATGTTCAACATCCTTAGTCATTAGGGAAATGTAAATCAAAAATTATTTGAGCTTCCATCTTACACCTGTCAGAATGGCTAAGACCAAAATCTCAAGCAACAGCTCCTGTTGGCAAGGATGTGGAGCAAGGGAACACTGCTCTGTAGCTGGTGGGATTGCAAACTTGTACAACCACTCTGGAAATCAATTTATTGGTTTCCCAGAAAATTGAGAATAGTTCTACGTCAGTACTACTGTTTCTGGGCATATACTCAAATGATGCTCCCTCAAATAGTATTATAACCACAAAAGCCAGGTGGATTGTGCAGGTGTATAATGTCAATAATCTGGAAACTAAAGGAAGATCGTGAATTTGAGGGCAGCGTAAGTTACATAGCAACACTCTCTCTTAAAACAAACCCAAATAAAACCAAACCAACCAACAACCACAAAGTAAAGGAAAGTGGAAAAAGACAGGAATCTTGGGTCTTGTCATGTCTACAGAATATATATTGATTTAGTTGCTTCTCTGTTGCTGTGATATTCATTATGACCAAAAGCAACTTAGGGAAGAAAGGGTTTATTTTAGCTACGGGTTATCATCCACCACATCATCCAGAGAAACCACTGCAGGAAATGAGAGTCAGCAACTGAATCAAGGTGACTGAGGACTGGTGCATATTGGCTTGCTTCCTCTGGCTTTCTCAGATACCACCCTCTGCCCTCTGTTTTTTCTGAGACAGCATCTCACTAAGTAGCTTTGGCTATCTTGGAACTCGTTATGTAGACCAAGCTGCTGAGAACTTATAGAGATCCACTTGCTTCTGCCCACCCTGAGTGCTGAGGTTAAAGGTCTGTGGCAACATACCCAGACAGAGTTTTGTTTTGTTTTTTTTATAACTCAAGCTTACTTGATTAGTGATAGCCTAGGCTGGATCCTCCATACTAGATAGCAATTAAGAAAATGCCTCACAGACATGGCCCCATGCCAATCTGATAAAGGCAATTCCTTAGTTGTGCTTTCCTCTTTTAAGGTGGCTCAAAGTTTGTGTCAATATGATGGCTGACATACATATTTCCCCAACCACACAGACAGACAGACAATACAGAGAGACAGAGAGAGAGAGAGAGAGAGAGAGAGAGAGAGAGAGAGAGAGAGAGAGAGAGAACAAACATTATTTGGGGGGAGAAGATTTCTGTGTGTGTGTAAAGAGGACAAGAGAGGATAACGGGCTAGAAATATGAACAAATACCATGATACTCATATATGAAATTATCATGAAGAAGCCCTTTATTTTATACATTTACAAAAAAAGAAAAAAAAAAGAAATTGAAATATGCATTAGCAAATTCTCCCACAATACTTTCTATTAGTAACACCCAGGAACAGTAGCCAGTAAAACATACATAGAAAAGTTCCGAGTTGATTATTACACATCATACTTTATGTAACTAAATATAAAATGAAGCTTTACTGAAACCCAGTAACCCACCAAAATAAAAATCTAGTAGCCAAGAAAGTTAAGATTCTAATCTAGCCTAAAAAGAATTTTAAAAATATTTGCAATCTACATTTAGTAATAGTAAAGAACATGAGGAAATAATTTCTTCTAATATTCAAAAATGGAAATTATGCTAAGTGATGAGTGGTAGAAATAAAGAACAGAATTTATAATCTTAGAAACTCTTAACTGCACTTTAATTTTTAAAATTCAATAAAGGGATTAAACAATGTGCTTGAAAACTAAGCTGAGAATTTTCCCAGAGCGCATTCCAAAAATAGCGAAAATATTAAGGAAGATCTACAACACAAGACTGACAACAGAATGCTAATGCTCAACTAAAAGTTGTTTTAAAGGAAGAACAGGAGAAGAAAGTGGGCTATAGCAGTTGAGGAAGTACATGGTCAAGAGTTTTCTAAAGGTGGGGCCGGGATGGAGCTTATTTGGCACACAGCTTGTTTAGCATGCACAAAGTCCAAGGTCATACTCTAGTACACAGCAAGTTCAGGTCAGCCTGGGCTGCATGAGATCCTGTCACAGTGGTAATGCTAATCAGTCATTTACATGGGAAGTGTTTCCTCATCATCTTTGACTGTATCAGTTTGCTCTGTATCAGTAGCGCTACAGGAGCATCTGTTTACTTCTATTCTCTCTTCCAAGTGTAAGAGGAATTTGAGGCATTGTTTTGTTTTGTTAGCTGGACTAGAGATATACTTGGCCTATGTTTTTATTTTAATATTGCCACACTGACATGAAATGAATTAGTCACTAGCAAGAAAAAGTTCTATTAAGATACCCTCGAGTCTCCACAAGAAAATGAGCAGAACTGATTAACACTTTCAGCAAAGTGGCAGGATATAAAATCAACAGACAAAAGTCACAATGGAACTTAATTCATATGTAATGAAAAATGGGACTGTGTAATTTTTAGGAAAATGGATAGAACTGAAAGACCCCCCTGAGGGGAGACCCTCGCTCAAGTCGTGGGAATTCACGGCCACCAAGAAACTTGAGAGACTGAACTTGCTGTAAACCGCATAAGGCTTTATTTCAGGATATCAGCCAGCTGAGGCCGAGACTCACAAGGAGTGTCGACCCTGAGGCCCGATTGAGAAGGGATTATAAAGGGAAAAACCACAGAAGGGGGGGGGGAATCATGAAACATCAACAGACATTATCATAAAAATACAGTGGAAAATATGTGGGAAACACCCTGTGTACTTATTTTTTCAAGAATTTAATCTTATCTAATCATCTATCATGTGGCTAGCCTGTCCTTGGAACCCAGGGCCTAAGAACCAGATTACCTGCATTCTAGGTTCCACCCTTTTGTGGAGTTCCTGGAACGCGGATGGCCTGGCTTCAGCCTCTATATCCTAGGGGGTCTCAAAAAAAGTTTATTCTCTTCAGAACTAGTAACAATTTTATTGGAGTGAGATGATCCGCACAAAGAAAACCAAATGCAACCTGTTCTTCCCGTGTGGACACTTACTTTTGATTTCTAATTCTAAAGATACTCAGAGTATCTTTAGAAGCTGAGAAAGAGGCCACTGGACGAATGATTCTTCGAAAGAGATGGAGAGAATAAAACGCAGGAAACATAAAAGAAGGGCAATACTGGAGACAGAAAGCAGGGAAAGGGGGGAGATAGTTTTTAAAAAAAGAAGCATTAACTAAAACAAAGGGAGTATTAAAAAAACACATGAAAACCTATGATTTTGACCAATTAAAAATATATAATTTATATTTATTTATTTATTTACACTCCAGATTTTATCCCGTCCACCCTCCAACTGTTCCACATCTCATACCTCCAACCCACCCGCTGTCTCTACCCTCTACCCCCCCACCCCACTTGACCTCCAAATTCCCTGGGGCCTCTAGTCTATTGAGGGTTAGGTGCATCATCTCTGATTGAACACAGACCCAGTAGTCCTCTGCTATATATATGTTGGGGGCCTCATATTAGCTGGTGTATACTGCGTTTTTGGTGGTTCAGTGTTTGAGAGATCTCAGGAGTCCAGATTAATTGAGACTGCTGGTCCTTCTACAGGGTTGCCCTTCTCCTCAGCTTCTTTCAGCTTTCCCTAATTCAACCACAGGGGTCAGCAGCTTCTGTCCATTGGTCGGGTGCAAATATCTGCATCTGACTCTTTCAGCTGCTTGTTGGGTCTTCTGGAGGGCAGTCATGATAGGTCCCGTTTTGTGAGCACTCCATAGTCTCAATAATAGTGTCAGGCCTTGGGATCTCCTCTTGAGCTGGATCCGACTTTGGGCCTGTCACTAGACCTTCTTTTCCTCAGGCTCCTCTCCACTTCCATCCCTGTAGTTCTTTCAAACAGGAACAATTACGGGTCAGAGTTAAGTGGAATCCTTTCATGGCTAGAAATGTTGTTCCCAGAAGCCTCAAATTATTAAAAAAAAAAAAAAAAAAGCCCCAATGGGATACTCCCTTATGAGTCATTTGGTCAGATAAGCCCCAGATGCTCCTAAAACAATACAGGCTTTTGTTATTCCTCTTAGTTTTCCACCAAACTTTATAATAGGACACTAATACCAAAGACATCACAAGTCTTAGATGCACATGTATTTGCATTTCTCTCTATGGAACAGGAATGGAGCATTCCTCCTTGCTAGAGAGTTTGTATAATCTCAGAAGCCTCTTTGGAAGATGTTTGAGGGAGAAGATTTTGAGTAGTCTGACCCAGCTGTGAATCCTACAGTCTATGAGACCAACCTGTCTGGCAAAGTGTGTTCACTTGTACGATAGAGGAACTTCTGTTTTGAGGATAACCAACTGTTCTCTGATTGGATTTTAGGTCTGTTGCTTAGGGAACGGGAGAATCCATACCTAGTATTGTAAACATGATCAAAATCTCACAGCTCAAGAGATCTGTAGGCCAGCAGGGAAGTGAATAGTAATTTTGGCAAATGGATATAATATCCATCTGTCTTTTAAATTCCTATATTTATGCCTATAGGTACATGATATTTTCAGCCTTGAAGAAGCCTTTTTTCCTCAGTGAGTAGTGATGAATGCAGACACTCATGGATTTGTGGGGTGGTGACAAGAAGTGGTAGATTCTTGGTCAACCCTAAACAAAACATTTACGACAGCCATTAAAGGCTCAGTTAATATTGGAGAAGAGAAACACAAGAAAGAACACAAGACCCAGAAGATACGGAGAGTAGCTGTGAGATGTCATCTCCTGAACAAAGCTTAGCTAGTGTAATAACAAATGCACAGTTGCTGTGATGCCTGATCTGGATTCCCACCAAGGTGGGCTTGTCAATGCCCGAGGCACTCAGGGGACCCTAACCGTCACATTTTGGTTATTTGCTACAGATAGATTCATGGAGAAGTTTTATGCCCACAGATGGTCCCACCAGACTGCAAAAGATAGTTACAATTCAATTGCCACAAGATAGTCCTGATTAAACTAAATGGGCCACACAATAAAACCCCAAGCGATGGTACTGGGAAAAGCTCTGGTAGCAGGTGGAGGTGTTGATAGTGATGGAGGAGGGATGAGAAGATGGTGAGGACAGAACAGCCAGAATGCATAGCATACATGTGTGAGATTGTCAAATAACTGTAACTAAAGTAATTTGTTAAAATATAGAGAAAAACCAACCAACCTAAGCAAAAGTATATAGATCAAAAAGGAAGGAAGTGGCATGCTTATCTCTTATCCTCCATAAGTGCCAATTTAAAATGGATCGAAGGCCCTCATTTAAAGCCAGACATTCTGAAACTGCTAGGGAAGACAGCTCGAGAGACAGCTGTGGGCAAGTATGTTTGCAGAAGGATTGCAACAGCACAGAAAGCAGCTATAAGAATTGATAGTGGTATTACATGAGATAAAATGGAAGCAAAAGAAAGAATTAAAAAAAAAAACATATGCAAAACAAACACCCACAAGCAAAAAGAAAAAAATAGTCGAAGAAACTAGTAGGAATAAATTCCAAAGAGAAACTTAATATATAAAAGACAAAAAAAAAAAAAAAAGAAAAAAAGAAAGAAAAAGAAAAAGAAAAGAAATAGAAAACATACAGCATACTATGAAAAATCACAGATACATAATAAAATAAATATTTTTAATTTGAAAAATTGGATACAATCTAAATCACTGAAGAAAATTATCTTTTAGAGATAGTCAAGGTTGTAAATAAATTTGTTGCTCAATAGTTATATTTAAAATGGTGAAGTACACTGTGGCTTAAAGATATTTTTAAATATTGGCATAAGACAGCACTGTTTTTTAATAAATGGGAATAAATGGGGAATGTATTTTATACGGTAAAATTATTAAGAATTAGTCGAAAGAACAAAGCAAAACTTAAGTATAAGACCATGCTATCCAATTTTGTTTTCAAATATAGTGTCAGTAACCAACAGCTTAGCACAAATGATAGACAGCAACAAGCAAGGAACTCTTTCCTTACATTTGACTTCGCTCATCATGTGGCTTCTCTCTCGTTGTCTTTTTCTCTTTCTTGTCCTCCCTGTATGTTTCTCTGTGTGTGTGTCTCTTTCAGTGTATCTTTCTGTGTCTCTCTGTGTGTATCTCTTTGTTTCCATCTCCAGCTCCCTGTCCCCATCCCCGTACCTGTACCCCTTCTCCCCTCCCCCCACAGGTTTTCCATTTCCTGTTTTATTCCAATAGAATATACTTTTCTTCATTTTTCTATACACAAAGCTTTAGGAAGGAACAATTACATTCCAATACTCATGCTCAGCACTTAGAAACATACTTTAACCGAATATCCCTCATTCTGAATGAATCAGAGCAGATTTCCCCTTTTCTCTTGTCTTAGTCAGCGTTCTATCATTGTCAAAAGATACCATGCCCACGACAACTCTTACAGAAAAAAGCATTTTATTGGGATTTGCTTACAGTTTCAAAGGTTTGATCCATTGTCATCATGGCAGGGAGCGTGGTGGCATGCAGGCAGACATGGTGCTGGAGAAGGAGTGGAGAGTTCTATATCTGGATCCACAATCAGTAGAAAAAGATACAGGGTCTTGGGCTTTTGAAACATCAAAGCCCACCTCCAGTGACACATTTTTTTTCCAATAAGGCCATACCCCCTAATCCTTTCAAGTAGTGTCACTCCCTGGTGACTAAGTATTGAGCCTATAAAAGGCCTTCTTATTCAAACCACAACATCTTATTTCTGTTCATCTTGGCACTAACAGACTGTCTTAGGATATGCTTCCTGCAACCTTGCTTAGCCAAAGCCAAGTGACAGTTCTTATCTCCTAGTCACACTTCAAAACCACCTCTCTTTGTTCTTGAGAAATGCTGAATCCTCCTAGCCTTCTACCATGGATACCTGATCCATGTCACAATTGTGCTTGGCGTTGTTCATTAGAAAATTTTCTTCCTGAATCACCTTCTCCATCTTCATAATAGTCAGCAGCAATATCATCACCATTTTGAGTGCCATCATTGCCAGAGGAAAACACTGTATCATTTACTGAATACCAGACATACCATAACTATTCCACATTTATTTTCAGCTGATTTGCTCACTTGTTATTCTTCCTTCTACCATGTGATGTGCAGCAAGTAGGCTCTCCCCACACCAAATCACAGTGTCTGGATCTTCAGCCCCAGAACTGTAAACAATAAATTTAATTTCTTTCTAAATTACCCCGTCTCAGGTATTCTGTTATACCATCACAAGCAGCCTAACCTAAGATGCCAGACATGCCTTCAGGTTTAGTCAAATGTTCAACAGTCGAAGCAGTTTTTGCACACATAAGCTTGTGTTGTGAAAGCACAAATCCTGTCATTGGTCACTGGAGTCATGGTAGTATGTGAATTAAAACAAGCCTCTTTTTATTGTTATCTTGGTATCTAGGTCTATTCAGTTTAACTCTTGGGAATATGACTCTGTACACTGTTCTTTTGGTTCAGATAATATATACAACATCCGGAGAGAAAATGCTTTAATCCAGCAGGATGTGAGTTCCCAACCAGTGTTCTAGATGGACACTTAATAGGCCATTTCATCATTCTGCCAGGCTAGATGCTTCCCTGTGGTGCAATTTATGGAAAGATTGATGGATACCTAGGCTCTGTGTCCACTGTGCAACTTATTTACCATGAAATAAGACCCTGGGTCTGACATATGTTTTGCTTGTAAGTATTGTGTGAACTTTTGTTGGTTCTGTTAGACCCTTTATTAGACTTTACAGAAACAACAAATATCCCTTAAGTCAGAAATCTGTTTCTTCATACTTTTGGAAAACAAATAAACAAAAAAAGCCCAATAGAATTCGTTCCCAATGAGGGCTCTTTTCTTTTCTATTTTTTTTTCTTTTTACTTTTTGTGTGCATATGTATACTGTCTATATCTGGGCACATATGTGTGGATATGTGCACTTTTTGCTTTTATACCAATTTTAGTTACATGCAAGTATGAAGGTCAATTCTAGATTGAGGAACTAGCAATACAATAGATGCATGTAGCCAAGGAACAAGCAAAACGATAAACACAAATAGTCAAAGAACAAGCAAGGCAACAAAGTCCTGTGATCACTCCCTTGATCACTGTTTATAAGGGCTTATCAGGATGACCAAAATATCTGACCCTACTTCCCTGTCCTATCCTAAAGTCATTTTCATGCCTGAAGCCTACTTTTTTGTTCTAGCTTAAGATTTAGATTCCTGCCTGAAATTACTTCTTTGTTCTAGCTTAATGTCAGATTCCTGCCTGAAGCCCCATAGTATTTATTATGTTGAGATGTGTTCTTGCTATCCTTAATGTTTCAGGGCTTTTATCACAAAGTGGCATTGAACTGTGTCAAGTGCTTGTTCACCACCTATGACTCAGAGATGATCATATGTCCTGACTTTAAGCCTATTTATGTATTACATGTGTTAACTTGTGTATGTTGAATCAACTTTGCATCTCTAGGATGTAACCAACTTGGTTATATTTGCACAGTATTTTTAATGTCTCATTGAATCCAATTTGAAAATATTTTGTTGATAACTTTTTGTCTGTATTCATCAAAAATTCCTTTATGTATATTTATCTAGTTTTGATATCAGAATAATGCTGGTTTCATACAGTATTTTGACAGTGCAACCTCCCTTTCTACTTTTTGGAGAGGTTTGAGAGGTATTGGTAAATCATCCTTTAAGGTTTGGTAGAATTTGTGAGTGAAACTGTCAAGTTGTAGGTTTTAGATTTGAGCAAATTTTTATCTATTAAAGCAATGCTATAATCTGCTATATGTCTGCTTCAGTTATTTATACTCTCTTGATTAGTTTTGGTAGATTTAAGTTTTCCCAGATTTTCCAGGCTTTTGTGTAGTAAAAGATCTTAATGTTCCCTATTGATTCAGTTGATTTCATTAAAGTCTGTTGTAGCATCCCTCCTCTCTCTATACTTCTAAAAGATGAGTCTTCTTTCATTGTTCTTCTAGGGGCTTGCAAATCTTGTCCTTTTGAAGAACTAATTCAGGTTCTCTCTCTTTTCCTACTTCTCTCTTCTCTCTCCTCTCTCTTCTCTCCTCTCTCCTCTCTCCTCCTCTCCTCTCTCTCTCTCTCTCTCTCTCTCTCTCTCTCTCTCTCTCTCTCTCTCTCTCTGCCCTTTCTCTCTATTTCCATTTCATTTGTATTTGTCCTTGCATTACTTCTTACTTATATTGCATTTTAGTTCAGCTTTTTGTTGTGTATTGTAAGGCTTTGGGATTGATCAGTGTCTTGGTTTGGATCTCTCTGAGTTCTTAAATGTAAGCACCCACACTTTTTCCTAAGAACTGTTTTCATTGTATCCTAGGTTCTGTGAGTATAGGCTGTTATTTTTATTTAAATAAGTGTCCAAGTATTTGAATGTTTCTGTGGTTTCTTTTTTATTTTATTATATGCCACTAATACTCAAATGAGAATTTTGATTATCTTGTGTTTACTGAGGCTTGTTTTGTGATCTACAAATACCAGCTTTAGAGACTGTTTCCCCATATTGCTTAGAACCATGTGAATTCTCTGTGTGTCACATAGAAAGTCCTGTATGTATCTGTTAAGTCCAGTCAATCTGTGCTGTACTTTATCTCTGAAATTCAAGTGTTGATTTATTGGGGAGGGGGATTGGATGATGATCTAAAGATGAGAGTGGATATTCAAGTCACTCACTACTATGTCAAGATCATATACAACTGTAAGACTCTATCTAGCAGAGCCTTAGTTTACTGGAGACTCCCTGAGTGAACCAAGGAGAGATCACTGCAAAATGCAAGAGAAATTTTTAATGTTCCAGAATGCTGGGGCCACCCTGATACCAAAAGGAGAGGTGACCTCATGCTGCTCGTTCAGTGAACTTTTATACAGTCCTTAGGGCAGCAGCCATTAGGCACAATGTGATTGGCAGAACAATGTGACTTTTTAAACTGATTGGTCTTTAGGGAATGAGGTGACAAAGACTTCCCGTGTCTGTAGGTAGCAAGGGTTGGTCTGTCCTGCTGAATGTGTCTAAGAGCTCCTCCCCACCCACAGATGGGTTCCCTTCCATGTGGTCTGAGGAATGTTAATCAGCCTCTCCCTTCCTCCTCTGACTGTTAATCCAGCAAGTGTTCTCTGACCCTGACCAAGGAATGTTAATTAGCCTCTCTCATCCAGGGAGACAAGTGTTCTAAAGTTCCTATTCACAACCTTTCATAATTTTTAATATTTATTTTATGAATTTAGAAGCCCCCACATCTGATGTATACAATATCAAAGTTCTTAAATCTTCTGAATGAATTGTTACCTTTATTATTATGTAGTAGCCTTATTTATGTTTTCCTGTTTCAGTTTGAGGTCTACTTTATAAAATATTAGAATTATTACTGGTCCTATTTAGCATTAACTAATGACATGACAGCCTAGAATCACCAGGGAAAAGAATTTTACTTAGGTAATTGTTTTTTTCAGATTGACCTGTGATGTTCCCTTACTGCTTTTAATATTTTCTCTTTGTTTTGTGCATTTGGTGTTTTGATTATTATGTGATGGGGGGGGATTTCTTTTCTGATCAAGTCTATTTGGAGTTCTTGTATGTTCATAGGCATCTCTTTCTTTAGGTTAGAGAAGTTTTCTTCTATACTTTTGTTGAAGATATTTACTGGCCCTTTAAGTTAGGAATCTTTGCCTTCTTCTATACTTATTATCCTTAGGTTTGGTCCTCTCATTGTGTCCTGGATTCCCTGGATGTTTTGGATTAGGAGCTTTTTGCATTTTCTTTGACAATTGTGTCAATGTTTTCTATGGTATTTTCTGCACATGAAATTCTCTCTTCTATCTCTTGTATTCTGTTGGTGATGCTTGCATCCATGACTCCTGATCTCTTTCCTCGGTTTTCTATATCCTGGGTTGTCTCCTTTTGTAATTTCTTTATTGTTTCTACTTCCATTTTTATGTCCAGAATTGTTTTGTTCAATTCCTTCACCTGTTTGGTTATGTTTTCTTGTAATTCTTTAAGGAATTTTTGAGATTCCTCTTTAAGGGCTCCGACCTCTTTACATGTGTTCTCCTGTATTTCTTCAAAGGAGTTATGTCCTTCTTAAAGTCTTCTATCATCATCATGAGAAGTAATTTTAAATCTGAATCTTGCTTTTCAGGTGTCATGGGGAATTCAGGACTTGCTATGATGGGAGAACTGGGTTCTAATGATGCCAAATAACCTTGGTTTCTGTTGCTTATGTTCTTGCTCTTGCCTTTTGCCATCTGGTTGTTTCTAGCACTACCTTCACTCATTGTCTCTGACTGGAGCCTGTCTGTTCTGTTATCTTGGTTGTTTCAGAACCTCTAGGAGTATAGCTGTCTTTGTGATCCTGTGATCCTGAGACCCTGGTTGTGATAGCTCCTGGGAGTCAGAGTGCTTCTGAGATCCTGAAATCTTAGTGTGCCCAAGTTCCTGAGATCCTGTGATCCTATTATCCTATCTTCCTGGACATGTTAGAGTCCCTGGGAGTCCAGCCTCCTCTGGGTTTGGGGGGATTGGGTGAGGAGTTGGTACCCTAGGACTGTTCTGAGCACAGGGACAGACTGGAAGGGTTCAGCATCACTGGCCTTGAGGGAGCTCCTGGGTCCCAGAGGGTCCCAAATTACTCCCTATTGGGGGAGGGTGTGTTGTGGCTACTCACCTACACTCCTGGGCATCTTAGAGTTCTTGGGCATCCAGCTTCCTCTGGGTTTTGGGGGAATTGGGTGTCCTGCCTTCAGTTTTTGCCCCAAGGATAGACTATAACTTGGAAGTATAAGCTAAATAAATCTTTTTTTTTCTTTTTTCTTTTCCCCAAGTTGCTTCCTGTTAGAATGTTCTATCTCAGTTAAAGAAAGAAAACTGTAATGTGATCTCAGTTGTTCTCATTCCTCTTCCTTTACAGGTTGATATCCGTCCATTGACTATCATTCTGTTGCTGTGTTTGCCAGGAAATGTATTTTTTTTTTTTTTTTTTATCCAATCAGCCTGTCCTTGTGTTTTATGATTTAAATGATGAGTAGAGGTAACTGCTTTTAAGGTAATGATTGAAGGCATTTGATAAAGGCTGTAGCTTTTTGGTAATTTCTCTGGTTAAAAGTGTGCTTATTTGCTTTCTTATCTGTGAGTGTTGAAAGTTTTCTGGCTTCCCATATGGGATATGATGAATTATATCTTATCTTTTCTTTCTTCATCTACTCATGTCTTAAGTCTATTCCCTCCTGTGCTCTCATAAATGATACTTTCCCCTTCCTTGGTGTATAGCATTCCTTTAGGTATATTTTGTAACATTGGCTTGGCTGTTGTTGATTGTATTAATTTGAACTTGTTTCATTTGAAATTGTCCTTAATTTAGGCATAATTTTACAAGACAGCTTTGCTGGCTATAGCATCGTGGCTGGGAGCCATTTACTTTTATGATTGAAACCTATCGCTCCAGGCTTCCCTGGGGTTTACAGTTGCTGACTAGAGGCTTGACATTATTCTCATGTATTTATGTAAGGTCAGTTTGATTATTTTCCCGTAAGACTTTTGATATTGTTTTACTTGCTTTGTATTTTTCACATTTTGTTGTAAAATGGTTCTAAATGCCTCTTGTTTGTATGCCTATTTCTGCCTCTAGGTTTGAAAATTTTTCTGCTATAATTTCAACAAGTAAGTTGTCTATGGTTTTTTAATTTATCTAAGCTTCTTATTCTACCCCATAGATTCTTAGTTTGGATCTCAGTATTTTTTCCTATTTTTTTTCTATTTTCTGTTTGGATATCTGTTGGGGTTTCCATTTCCTTATGGAATTTACCCTCTGTGGTTCTGAGTTTCCAAACTGCTAACCCTTTCTTCATCTTTTCTGAATTTCCTGGATTAACTTTGCTACTACTTGTCTTTGTTTATGTCCTTTTGTGTTCATTGATCTGTTTAGAAGTAAGACTCTGAATTGTTTTCCTGAACATTTAAGTTGCCTCATATCTTTGGTGTCTTCTCAGCTTTTGTGAGATACTGTATGGCTTTTCTAATACTCTTTGTTTCTTTGTTGGGTTTTATACTTCTATGTGAATGGATGTTTTCTACAGTTTCTATTTTTCCCCATTCACATATTTTGTCTATGTGGTTTCACACTAGCTCATGTTCCCTACCAATACTTGAAAGGGAGGTCAACTGCAGTAGCACTCAAAATGAGTTGCCAGTAGAGCCAGGGCCAATTTCTATATAAACTGTTGTTCACATTGCTTATGTCCCTAGTGCAGTTTAGGAATAAATCACTAGAGTAATAATTGGGGTGGGGGTGAAGTCTCCAAGCTTTTAGTGGTTAAAGTATTAATAATTAAGTCATAGCATGAAGAAGAAATGAAAAAGGAAAAAGAGGATGAAGTTTGAATCAGAAGGAAAGAATGTGTTTCATGGGGATGAGAAGTCATATAGAAAATACCACAGAACAGGTGAAGAGAAAGATGCTCTGGTAAACCCATTTGGTCAAGACACGAGAAAAAACAAAACAAAGTACAAAAGTAAATACAAATATAAATATTAAGAGATATTCATATTCATAATAATGAAAGACATTATGAACTCAATCATTTCTCCTAGTTGAAATGAATATACTTTATCTCACCCCTGGCTGTATTTTGTATTAGTCTGATAGCTAAAGGATCACTTCTGGTCTCAGCAAATCAAATAAGTTTCTTGCTGAGAATGCCCCAGCATATGACCCTAGCCTACCTTCCAGTTCTCTCTAGCATTTGCAGGCTTGCTGTGACTGCTGGTCTGAGTAGGTGTGGAAGGCACATCTACTCTTGTTTACCGTCATCACTTGATAGTCCCATCACACTGAAAACCTGCTCAATTCTCTCATTCTAGTGTGGCTCTCCTGTGAGTGGTACCCCACTCTGGCTTTTCACTCAGAACATAAAGGCTCTCCACCATAGTCTTCTGTGCTGGACTTCTGCCTCTGTCTCCTCGGCTTGTGCTGCTCCAATCATTGTTCCACACACAGTACATCCAGCTTCTACTCAAGTCTCAGACAGACTAGTATATTTCCAGTTCCTAACAAGGAACTAAGAGGGGAGCTAGCCACTACTCCTGACCAGCATGGTGCAGCTGGGCACTGATGATGTCATCTGGATGTTTCTTTGTAGGTGAATGTTTGACCTCAGCCTATTTCTTTTCTTTTTTCTTTTTCTTTTAATCAGATCATTTTTTTTCCTAATTGGAGTAGAGTGTTTTGATTCTTATTTTGCTTCCCTTTTTCGACAAATCACACAGAGTGGCATCAAATTCACCATCTTACCCAGAAACATTTTGACTAAGCAGCTATCTGACAACAACAACAACAACAACAACAAAAAAAAACCACCCTCGAGGACACAGCTGTCTTCATTGCTGGCAAATGTGGCTTCGGGAATAGATAGATAAACTCTGCAGAATCGGTGGTTTGTCACCTCCTGTGCTGCCCCTTGCCCATTCTTCAGTTTTGCATTGGGATCATCTAGTAGACCGGCTTCCTAGCACTCACTGGAAGAAGGAAGTTGTTTGTTCCCAGGATGAAAACCTCCTTCTTAGTGATTTCTGGAGGACATTAGCCTGAGAAACAGCAGTACTCTGTGCTGTTTCCCCTAGATCTATACATGTCCCTTTTCGTCTAGTTTTTTTTTTATTTTTTTTTTAACTCAGATATTCTAAACTTGTTCTTTTAACATCATTTAAATCTATATTTATTCCATCAACCAGGAATCTATGTAGACATTTATTTTAAGCAGTTTATTCTTTATACACTGAGAATAAGCATCTGTGCAGCTCATAATTTTGGACAACGAAAAGTGTCACTGTACCTACCACTGAGTCAGTGTTGCAGTCCTTGCATTGTATATGTGTTCATAATATTTCCCCTATGGTATCAAGGGAGAAGAGCTAGATCTTAACGTATAATGGGTTGTAGCAAAAAAAAAAAAAAAAAAAAGACCTCATTATATGTCAAAGGAAACATACATGAACATATCTTAGAGACAAAGTACACTACAATGCCAGCTGTTCAGTCCCATGCCTCTGTGGCTGACTGCGAGGCGTAGGTTGCTGCCTCATCTCAGCCTCTCAAGACGATAACATAGAGTGTACAGTTTGCCTAAGGGAAAGAAACCATCAAAATATAAAGTGCAACTCCTACTGAATATAAATCACTTTAATACCAGAATACATTAAGTTAGACTATAAGTTAGAGCCTTAAAAATCAGAAACCATCTGTACCTCCAAATTATTAGGTTGGAATCAAAAGTAGTAGCTCTGATGTCCCCAAAACTGCTGCTTTGTTTTCCTGTCACAGTGGGGAGTGTTCCCATCAACACAGCTTCCAAGCCCATCTTCTTTCTCTCTTTTACTGGTTAGCAGTCAACTTCTGAGCCTTGGTCTTTAAGTCTGTCTGCTTCCATGTCTGTTATCACCTCTTATTCCAAACTTCCCATCTTTTGCCTGTAAAAAATCTTCTAACTAGTTTGTTAATTTCAAATTTAGTACAGTTTAAATAAATCAGCTAGTCTTTAAAAATTAAGCTATACTTGCCATTTCTTCTCTAAATATTTCCCACTGATGGTAACATAAAGTCAGCATGTGCCGAATCAGAGCCTGAATCACTAAACCAGAGCCTGAATTTCCCCACAGAATCTTGATTCTTTCTACTGCCCATACCAAAGCTACCCACCCCAAGTTCCTGCATGTTCTAAAGTCACATATCTGCTGGTGAGGGTGCCAAGTGTTTTCTCAGTTTGAGCACATTTGCATACCTGTCATGTCTTCTCATTACTTTCTCTCTTTCTTTCTGTCTTCCAAGTCTCTAATTACTTTTACATCCTTACCACAACATCTCCTGGTCATTTTGGACACACTGGTGTCCTACCATAGATTTCTATACTGTATTTGCAGGTATTTCAGGCCAAAATCATTGCTACCCATTATTGTGTATTATCTTCCCAAACCACACTGTAATGTATCATGTTCTTGCTTAATTTGTTCACTTCTGTACTGTAAACCATCAGATTCTCTGACATGTAAATAAACTAACAACAAAAAAATCCACTGAAAAACTCCAAGATCTATTAATAAGCTAATCCTTGCCAAGCATATTATTAGTATGCATTAATTCATTTTCTTTATGTAAGTTACACTAGCAGTTATACTTTATATATTGGGACATAGGATTAGAAAGCTTACATACTTGCCTGTGTTGTACAATTTGGAAATGAAAAAAAAAAAAAACTAGCAAACAAAAAACAAAACAGATTTGTTTTCAAGTCCTGATATTTCTTGCCTCCAAGTGTATGCTTTTAATTATCTCCAAGCGTGCTCATCAAAGCATCAATTGCAATTATTTTCCCTCTCTTGTGTTATGGATGTTATGGAGGGTCTTTTATCTCTTCTCTAATTTCTGACCTTTCAAATTTTCATTTAAGGAATGTGTACTATCTCCATGTGTTCTCAAGGATGAGCACTCTCTCTTTCTCCAGTGTACCCTATATATTCTAATGTCAGTCTGGAGACATTTATTAGGACTTACGAGGTACCATTTCTAAAACTTTGAAATGTCTGACTTAGTCATGGAGCTCGGTGGTAAGAAAATTGATCCCCATCTGCTGCTGTGGCCTCTAAGCCCATTTCCAGCACATTATGTTCATCTAAAACACTTTAGTTTTTATTTACCAAAATATAGTACTTGGCTAGTTCCCCTGTTTTCAAACGCCAATGTTTGTTTTTGTGTTTTCAATCTCTCTAATACCTGGTGCAATAGAAGCTGCCAACATGTGCCACCTTATCTATGAAATTGATTTCCTTTCCCAATAAATTCTAGCTTAAAAAAGAGGCATATGTGAGTTGCTAAATACGAGAAACCTTTTGAGGTAGAAAGCATCCTACATAATAATCTGCTGGGTTACATGTGGGTTACTGAAGCATTGACTACTCTGAAGAACTATGCATGTAAACCAGGGTCTCACCACAGTACTTGAGTGATAGAGCAGGCAGATATCCTAGATTCATCACTTCCTGCTTCATAAGTTTCATGTTCTGTAATGAAGGCCCAGCTTACATCTGGTACCATGTATATTGTATTCCTTCAGTCCTGGATTCCACTCTGTTCACAGATTATAGCTTATATTGCATTGAATGATGCTCATTCATCTAGGAATTTTAAATTGCGTTTGAACTTTTCTTTCTTTCTTTCTTTCTTTTTTTTTTTTTTTTTTTTTGCTTTTTTGAGACAAGGTTTCAATGTATAGCCTTGGCTGTCCTGGAACTCACTCTGTAGACAAAGCTGGCCTCGAACTCAGAAATCTGCCTGCCTCTGCCTCCCAAGTACTGGGATTAAAGGCATGCACCACCACTGCCCGGTCGTGTTGAACTTTTCAACATCCCTTTCTCTGTTGGTTTATTTCATCACTTATCAACAAGTATTCAATAGAATTTGTTCACTTCCAAATAATTATTTCGGTTTTACCATTGTAATTGATTGGGTTCTTGGCATTGGCATATATTTTTTTGCTAAAAAATTGGTATGCAAGTTATATCCTTTGTTCTATTAAACATGTGGAGGAGCAAAAATAAATGTGTCAATAAGTAGTGTATGGGTCTAGTTTATTTCTAGTCTAGATATGAACTCAATAATTGTAAAATATAAATAAGTAGAGGATCATAAAAAGGTATATGTGAAATGTTATAATAATTAGGTTACTAATGTAAAATCAGGGAAACACAATGAAAGAGATGGCACATCTGAATCCTACTGTATAATTCTACTTTTCAGAGCCAGAAATAGGAGAAAGAAATTTCAGGCATTCTCTCATAGTAAAAAGAGAACTCTTCTCCTCTCCCACCCCCTCCCCTCTCCAGTCCTCTCCTATCCTTTCCTCTTTCTGTCCTCTCCTCTCCCTCCCCCTCTTCTTCTCCTCTCCCTGTCCTCTCCTCTCTCCCCCTCTCCTTCCTCTCCTCTCCTCTCCTCTCCTCTCCTCTCCTCTCCTCTCCTCTCCTCTCCTCTCCTCTCCTCTCCTTCTCTCTCTCCTCCTCTCCTCCCTGTCCTCTCTTTTTCCCTCTCTCTCCCCATCTTTTTTCCTCTGTTCATCTGTTTCTGACAGGATCTCCCATTGTAGCCTAGAATGGCCTAGAAATCATGATCCTTCTGCTTCATGCTTGGCATGCTGGTTTTTTGAATCTTAAATTTTTCAACCAAAAGTTAAAATGATACTTTATCCTGAGAAATTATTTAATAGTTAAACTAGGAAAATGATTTTTTGTCTTGATTTTGACATCTATCTTAGTGACTAGATGGAAATGCATACTATAAAAATGCTCCCATACAATCAATAATCTATAAAGATATTATATTGTTATAAATGCTTGTGGTTACTGGTAATTCCAACGAAAATAATAAAATGTACTTTTAAATGGTCTCTAGTATGTGTTATCTTAATAGGGAATGACCATATGTCAACAATACAAACACAGTGTTTTAATGTAGCTATTGCCAATAAAATAAAAAAAACCCAGAAATGTACAGATTCCCACATCTCAAACTTGGTAGTTTGTTTCCTCATGCAGAGCAGAGTGAACTAAGTTTCTTTGGAAGAAGGTTACCAGGGCTCTACTGAGCCTGCGTCTGCACTGCTGTTCTCTGAAGTGCTTGTAACTGAGAGTCATAAATCTCCTGCCAGAAGGTGGAGCTATGGGAACATAAGTTAAAGACACTGCTATGTTCCTTGTTCTACCTTAAACCCAGGACAATATATTCTCTCTCTCCTTTGTTCCTCCCTCCCTCCTTCCCTCCCTTCCTCCCTCTCTTCTTTCTTCATCCTCTCTTCTCTCTCTTCCTTTTCTTTTTTCTTCATCCTTTCCTCCTTTTCTTGTCTCATTTTAACATTGTTTTTCCTTTGCTCTTTGTTTTCTTCTCCATTTGTGGCATTCTTCTGCCTGGTTTCCTAGCAGTAAAGCTTTAGGAATTTCAGGAAAAAAAAAAATAGAAAGTTTCTTTCCTAACTGATGAGCTCTATATAACACAATTCCTAAGAGCAATTTTCTTTCTTTTGTTCTACAAAACAAATTTGTTGCTTCCTACCCATGGAAGGATGTAGGGCCATGAAAGGGGTCTTGGTTTTATTTTTATTAAAGGAAAACAGGGGGAGATGTAGGGATATGAAAGAGGTCTTGTTTTTTTAGTAGAAGCACTGGCTGGAAGGAGCCTCGAGACTCTGCAAGGGACGAGCATTTATTCTGCCACGCTCCCAGAATCCAGGCTCCTAACATGTGGCATAGAACTCCATTAACCTGTGCCATTCAGTCATATAGGGCAATTCAGCCCCTCCCAAAAAGCATAGGCAGAAGGTGTGACTACAGGCCTTAGGCCCTAGAGAGATTTACATACTAATGAGATACCTGAAGGCTAGAGGGTGGAGCCAATTAAGCATTCTTTCCCAGACCCTTCCCCCTTCTCCCTCCCTATTTAACTCAGGTCTGCCCTGAGTTTCACGGGGGTATTGCAAGATCTATCTACATCCACCATGAAAATAAACCCTTTGGGAACCATGGACTTTCTTGTGTCTTTGGGGCCCACCATTGGAAAATACAGAGAAAGCCTTTAATGAGCCTCTGTAGCTGCAGCCACTGTGCGTAACTTCCTGCCTGGAGGACCTCTCTGTGTTCCAGCCATGGGGATCACCTCTTCAAGCAAGCTAACTGGGCCACTGAGTCTACTAAGCAAGTACAGTAACCAAGTCTCTCCTGTGGGGTACTGCCAGGGACTCCTTCTTCTCTACCCCCCTCATTTCTCTCGGCTATGGGCCAGCCAGTTGTGTGCCCACATGGCCCCAGTCTCAGTCCTTCTGAGGTCTCTCAGCAGCATCTAAGAGCCCAAGGGCTTGAGACCAGTCAGTCCCGGCTACCTCCTGGCCCAGGGATCCCGAATCCAAGATCTCTGCACCCCTGAGGAACTTCAGACTGAGTGAGAACTTCCCCACCGGGCAGGACCCCATAGTACCTGCCTGGTGCCGTGTGCAGAGTGAACTCAGACAAGATTCCCGTGCTCCATTCTTTTTGGAGCTGTGGGAATCACAACAGCCCAAAAAGATTCAAGAACCCACGTCTGCACCCATGTGTGAGCTAATTATTCCCCAAAGAAGGAAATAATATGTCAAATATCATATCTCTGTCCAATTACAAAGTTATTACTTTTCCTAAAAAAGGAAAAATAAGCAGATTTGGCCCTAGTGTGGTGACGGTGATAATGATGGCTAAATATTTTTTAAGCACCTTCAAGTTACCAAAAACCATGGTTAAGATGTTATCTCTGGTAACTTTTCATTCTTGCAGTTTCTAACAAGACTGCTGTATTGTAAAGAGCAGAAACCACCAGAGTAGATGGCAAAAAATCAACAAAACAAAACATGGAAGTAAAGAGAGAGGGAGAAAAGAAGAAAAGGAAAGGAAATGGGTACCTATAGAGTGAGAGGATAGCAAAAATAAACCCCACAGTAAGTCTGAGAGGGGAAGTTAAAATATGCCCTTACCACAATTTCCCCTACAAGTTATTGGTCAAGGAGGTCCCAAGGGCACCTAAAATTCCACAGGTTACCACAGTTGGTGTTGGTTATCCATCATAAATAGTCAGCAAGACTGACTGTTTCCAAAGACACTGCACTCTGGTGCAGGACACAGAAGTCAATAGTGAATTGACTAGGAAACTCTCACTGTTGGAAGATGCTACTTTGGCTACTGAGAGAGAAAGGACATCAATGGTCTTATCCTGTACTAGACACTGCATATGACAATTACTGACCTCCCAGGAAAGATGTGTTCACTGCTGAGGTACAAGCAAGATTATGAGCATTAGCAATACTCTCTTGGTTTGATTTAGGAACTGTCCCACAATAAGAAATGCATGCCTTATACTGGAAACATGGGCCAAACCCAGGGCTAGTCATAGGCTCTAGGGGAGAACGTATTGATGCCGTTTTTAAAATGATCAAGTTGTCAAGATGTCTGCTAATTACTTATGTTATGTCCATGTATTTGTGCATTCCTGCCTTTGCCCAGAAATTTTCTTATTATAGTGAATAGCATTTCATACAGAGGAACATTACTTGTCAGTGTCTTGAGAATAAATGATTCTGAGTGTTCAGTCTTAGATGTGTCATCTACATCAATACCATTCTAGACAAGACTCAGGAAAGAATGTAGGGGCCAGAGGATGGGGGAGGTATGTGGTGAAATGCTGTTGTCTGGGTATGATGTCTCCATTGCAGACATGATGACACAACAGCTGTGGTTACATACACAAAGCCTATATAATATTAATCTGGTTATAAATTCCAACATCTACTGGAAAGGGGATCCCAAGTCACCAGCCCTAGCTGAGGAGCCATTAACAATTGGTGGTGATTGACAAAGTGTCCTTTTTTTGTTAGCCACTTGAAGGTTCTTTATGATCAAATGAGCAACCTGACAGACATATGGATATAAGCAATATCAACTGAACTCTATTGGTTAGATTAAGTAAATAAATAATTACAAAAGGAGGACATAAAGTTTGGAGACAGATATGACAGAGGATCTTTGGGGAATTGAATGGGAAGTAAGAGGTGAATGTGTTCAAAATACATTGTATATATGAAAAAAAAATTCAAGAAACTAATTTCTTTCAAAAAAGGAACTGACCTTTTTTATTTTAGCCCTTCCAGAGAAGCCAGAATATTTCATATTCTTAAGAATAAGAAAGAAACATCTCTGAATCCATATTCTGGCAGCTCATATTGCAAAACACATTGTGTGTGATTTTGTGCCAAATTAATATTAAAATGAAAAGCATCTTTTATTTTTCTCTTCTTGAAAAACTTTAAAATAAAAGTGGATCAATGCCCATTTGAATGACACAAGAATCCTATAGATAGTCACTGGAAATGTAAGTCATATACGTCAGTTCACAAGTATGGTTGCCCTGGAATGGACTCAACTCACAGGATTCCATTGCTAGTCTTTGTAAAAGAAATGGCAGTTAGTGACATACAGGAGCAATGTCACTCTACAATAAGAAAGATGGCACAATTTCCATGGAACACCTTGTGACTTTAGCTACTCCTCCATGCCAAGCAATGGGACTGTATATGAACTCCACAGACAGGTCTGTAGGCTTAATTATTTCAAAAACTACTTTAATAAGGTTCTCAAATGCTATAACCCCCTTTCTAGGCAACCACCCACCAAAGATAGTGGAAAGGAAAAGTTAATAGGACAAAGGAGTATGTGAACCTGTTTAGAAATAACTCTTTTGGGTAATTCCAATCTTTGCTGTCAGAATATTAGCAGTTTAGTTCACATGAATCAGCAGCAGTAGCTTGATCCAGTCACAAACACCATTCATGAATCAGCCATAGCAGTTCATTCCAGAAGAAACCTTGAGGCTGTGCCAATTGGCCAGAGTCTGAGGTAGAGACATGAAACCACTTCTCTCTACAAAGTAATGACTAACAATGATTAGAGGAAAAAGTCAAGGCAAACCAATGCCACAGCATCATCAATGAAGACTAGTGTCAGCATTGCCCAAAAAAGACCAGCAAACAAAGGGTGACAAGGTGAACCAATGCCAGATCATTGTCCACTGTCTGTTGGGTTATACTTATATCCTTTCCAAATATCATGTGTCCTCTCAAGAGTCTGCTGTAGCAAAATATCACATGCTTCTTTTCCAAGAAGCTTCCAGAAAAACACCATATATCTCTTCTCAGCAAAACATCCTTTCACTTGTCTGCTTCAGTAAAACATCCTCTCAGGTGTCTGCTTCAGCAAAACAAACATTCTCTCATAAGAAAATTTCTAGAAAAAACATCACATGACACACAACTGAGTTTCCAAAGAAACTAGAAATTTCCACTTCACAGATCTGCTTTGTTACTTTTTGGGAAGGCCATTTTTAGCTTTACAGAGAATACCTATTGGGAAAGAGTGATATAAAATATTTTGAAAACCATAAATAAAGAAAGCAGATAAGCTGATTGCAGGTTTTCCTCTCCTCCAAATCTTATTCCTCAGTCTCATCCTCAGCTCTGTAGCAGGTTGCCTGCTATGACCAACCATCCTTCCCCATCCCCATCTCTAGTGGATCACACAGATATTCTTCTTCCAAATCTATCTAATCTTGTTATTCCATCTCTGAACTCCAGTAGGTATTCCTAGGAACCCTCCAGCCAAGCAAGGTGGCCATCAAAGCAGCTAAATATGAGGCTTTCACCTTCTTTTCTCTCCTCCAAATCCAATCCCACCAGTCTCATTCCCAGGCCAGCAGCAAACCACCTGTGGTAATCTCTTCTCATTTTCTTCCCCCATTCCCAGGGGACTATGCAGATCATAGTGGGAAAGCCTGCTTTCCTCCTTCCTATAGACTCTCCTCAAAACACCCCACTCCAACCCATCTTCATTCCTAAATGACAACTCTCCATACCTAGGATCACATGGTACCAGCAACTGCCAGTGGCCACACCTGTCACAATCTGAAAAGAATTTTCTGTCAGGCAACACACAGACACCTCAACCTTCTGAGAACCAGAGAGGGCAACAGAAACTAAGAACAAAACACCTACCTAACAAAGATGAAACCAGATATCTGTACCTAAACTTATGATTATCCCAAAACCCAGATGCCTAGACACCAGCAAAAAACATAATCAATTATAGCAAGGACAATGTCTTCACTAGAACCCAACAAGTGTATCACTGTAGGCCTGGAGTGCTACAATATAGCTGAAGCATAAGATAAGGGCATTAAAATAGTCTTTATGAATATATGATAGAATATTGAAGAGAGAATAAATAAATCCTTAAAGATATATTGAAATACAAATAGTGGAAAGAAATCAGGTCTGAATCAATTCAAGAGCAGTGTAGAAATAAAATAAATATGGAAAACACAAACTGGGGAAAGCTGGTAATGAAAAATTTTGGAAATCAAAGAGGAACCTCAGGAGGTAAGTTTTGTTAACAGAGTACAGCAGATGGAAGAGAATCTCATGCATTGAAGAAACAATAGAAGGAATGAATACCTCAGTCAAAGAAAATGTTAAATCTAAAATAATCTTGGCACAAAACCTCCAGAAAATCTGGAACACTATGAAAAGACAAAATGTGAGAATACGTATAAAGAAAAATAAGAACATTAGTCAGGGATTTCTAGAGGAATAATATATATATATATATATATATATATATATATATATATATATATTCTACTTCCAATTATAGGTCTTGAACTGATATATCAAAGATGGAAAGATCTCCCATACTCATGGATAAGTTGGATTAACATAATAATAATAGCCATCCTAACAAAATTAATCTACAGAATCAAAGCAATTCCTATCGAAATTCCAACATAGTTTCCCAAAGATCTTGACAGAATAATGTTCAGCTTAATATGAAAACACAAAAACAGAGGAATAACTAATAAAATCCTAAATAATAAAAGAACTTCTAGAGAGAGTATCACCATCTCCAATTTCAAGTTGTACTACAGAGCTATAGTAATAAAAACATCATGCTATTGGCACAGAAACAGACATATTGACCAAGGGAAGCAAATCGAAGACTCAGACATAAATCCATATATCTATGGACACCTGATTTTTAATAAAGAATCCAGAAATAAACATCAGTGAAAAGACAGTATGTTCAACAAATGGTACTGGTCAAAATGGATGGCTGCATGTAGAAGAATCCAAATAGACTATTACCCTGTATGAAACTCAACTCCAGATGTATCAAAGGCCTCAATATAAAACTAGACCCTAATAGAAGAGAATGTGGTAATTAGCCCTGAACTCATTGGCACTGGAGAAGACTTTCTGAACAGTTACCATAGGCTTTCTGAACAGTTACCATAGGCATTAAGATCAACGATGGGGCCTTTTGGCTGGGGCAGAAACCTAGCTGGTCTGCTCCAGTGAAGACACCATATCCTGAGCCATCCTAGAGGAGCCAGTGCACTCAGAGCAGAGAAGGAACCACTGCACTCAGAGCAGTAGGATTTCAGGATCCCAGAGGCCGCTTGAGTCCCAGCAGTTCTTCTACCCAGGAGCTCAGGATCACAGAGGCATCTGGAATCTGAGGAGTTCTGACACAAGCAAGATAACTGGAAAGACAGGCTCCAGTCAGAGACAGTGAATGCAGGTAGCACTAGAGTTAATTAGATGGCAAAAAGCAAGTACAAGAACATAAGCAACAGAAACCAAAGTTACCTGACATCATCAGAACCCTGTTCTCCCATCATAGCAAGCCCTGGACACCCCATCACACAGGAAAAGCAGGATTCAGAATTAAAATCACTTCTCATAATGATGATAGAGGACTTTAAGAGGGACATAAATAACTCCCTTAAAATAGTACAGGAGAACACAGGTAAACAGGTAGTAGTCCTTAAAGAGGAAACACAAAAATCCCTTAAAGAACTGCAAGAAAACACAACCAAACAGGTAAAGGAATTAAACAAAACCATCCAGGATCTAAAACTGGAAGTAGAAACAATAAAGAAATCTCAAAGGGAGACTACTCTGGAGATAGAAAACATAGGAAAGAAATCAGGAGTCATAGATGCAAGCATCACCAACAGAATATAAGAGATAGAAGAGAGAATCTCATGTGCAGAAGATACCATAGAAAACAGTGACACAACTGTCAAAGAAAATGGAAAATGCAAAAAGCTCCTAATCCAAAACATCCAGGAAATCCAGGACACAATGAGAAGACCAAACCTAAGGATAACAGGATAATAGATGAGAATGAAGATTCCCAACTTACAGGGCCAGTAAACATCTTCAACAAAATTATAGAGAAAAATTCCCCTAACCTAAAGAAAGAGATGTCCATGTACATACAAGAAGCCTACAGAACCCCAAATAGACTAGACCAGAAAAGAAATTCCTCCCCCACATAATAATCAAAATATCAAATACACAAAGCAAAGAAAAAAATACTAAAAGTAGTGAGGGGAAAAGGTAAAGTAACATATAAAGGCAGACCTATAAGAATTATACCAGAGACTATAAAGCCAGAAGATCCTGGACAGATATCATACAGACCCTAAGAGAACACAAATGCCGGCCCAGGCTACTATACCCAGCAAAACTCTCAATCACCATAGATGGAGAAACCAAGAAATTTCATGACAAAACCAAATTTACTAATATCTTCCCACAAATCCAGCACATCAAAAGATAATTGATGGAAAACTCCAACCCAAGGAGGGAAACTACAACCTAGAAAAAGCAAGAAAGTAATCTTCCAACAACCCTAAAAGAAGATAGCTACAAAAACATAATTCCACCTCTAATAGCAAAAATAACAGGAAGCAACAATCATTTTTCCTTAATATCTCTTAACATCAATGGACATAACTCCCCAATAAAAAGACGTGGACTGTCAGACTGGAAACATAAACAGGACCCAGAATTTTGCTGCTTACAGAAAACACACCTCAGTGACAAAGAAAGACACTACCTCAGAGTAAAAGGATGGAAAATTCCTCCCGCCACATAATAATCAAAATATCAAATACACAAAGCAAAGAAAAAAATACTAAAAGTAGTGAGGGGAAAGGTAAAGTAACATATAAAGGCAGACCTATAAGAATTATACCAGAGACTATAAAGCCATATAGTCATTTTCCAAGCAAATGGTTCCAAGAAACAAGCTGGAGTAGCCATTCTAATATCAAATAAAATCGACTTTCAACCAAAAATAATCAAAAAAGATAAGGAAGGACATAATACTTACCAAAGGAAAAATTTACCAAGATGAATTCTCAATTCTGAACATCTATGCTCCAAATGCCAGGGCACCTACATACATAAAAGAAACTACTAAAACTCAAAGCACACATTGTACTGCACACAAAAATAGTGAGGGATTTCAACACCCCTCTCTCAGCAATGGACAGATCATGGAAACAGAAACTAAACAGAGACATAATGAAATTAACAGAAGTTATGAACCAAATGGATTTAACAGTTATCTATAGAACATTTCATCCTAAAACAAAAGAATATACCTTTTTCTCAGAACGTCATCGTATTTTCTTCAAAACTGACCATATAATTGGTCACAAAACAGGCCTTAACAGATACAAGAAGATTGAAATAATCTCTTGCATCCTATCAGATCACCATGGACTGAGGCTGGTCTTCAATAATGACAAAACCAATGGAAAGCCCACATACACATGGAAACAGAACAATGCTTTACTCAATGATGACTTGGTCAAGGAAGAAATAAAGGAAGAAATTAAAGACTTTTTAGAATTTAATGAAAATTAGGACACATCATACCAAACTTGTGGGACTCCATGAAAGCAGTGCTAAGAGGAAATCTCATAGTTCTAAGTGTCTACAGAAAGATGCTGGAAAGAGCATACACGAAAAGCTTGACAGCACACCTGAAAGCTCTAGAACAAAGAGAAGCAAATACACCCAAGAGGAGTAGACATCAGGAAATAATCAAACTAGTGAAAACTATTCTCAACAATAAAAGAACTTCTGGGGGAATCACCATCCCTGACCTCAAGCTGTATTACAGAGAAATAATGATGAAAACTGCATGGTATTGTTTCAGAGACAGGCAGGAAGATCAGTAGAATAGAATTGAAGGCCCAGAAATGAACCAACAGACCGATGGTCACTTGATCTTTGACAGAGGAGCTAAATCCGTCCAGTGGAAAAAGGACAGCATTTTCAATAAATGGTGCTAGTTCAACTGAAGGTCACCATGTAGAAGATTGCAAATTGATTCATTCTTATCTCCTTGTACAAAGCTCAAGTTCAAGTGGATAAAGGACCTTCACATAAAAACAGACACACAGAAATTAATAAAAGAGAAGGTGGGGAAGACTCTAGAGTACCACAGGGGAAAAGGTCCTGAACAAAACACCAGTGGCTTATGCTCTAAGATCAAGAATTGGCAAATGGGACTTCATAAAATTGCAAAGCTTCTGTAAGGCAAAGGACACTGTAAAGAGGACAAAATGGCAACCAACAGATTGGGAAAATATCTTTACCAATCCTACATCCTATAGAGGGCTAATATCCAATATATACAAAGAACTCAAGAAATTAGATTCAAGACAACCAAATAAACCTATTAAAAAATGGGGTATCAAGCTAAACAAAGAATTCTCAATTGAGGAAATGCGAATGGCGGAGAAGCATCTAAAAAAATGTTCAATATCCTTAGTCATCAGGGAAATGCAAATCAAAACAACCCTGCGATTCTACCTCACACCAGTCAGAATAGCTAAGAACAAAAACTCAGGTATTAGCAGATGCTGATCAGGATGTGGAGAAAGAGGAACACTCCTCCATTTTTGGTGGGATTGCAAGCTGGTACAGCCATTCTGTAAATCAGTCTGGCATTTCCTCAGAAAATTGGATATATCATTACCTGAAGACCCAGCTATAGCACTCCTGGGCATATACCCAGAAGATGTTCCAACATATAATAAGGACATATGCTCCACTATGTTCATAGCAGCCTTATTTATCATAGCTAGAAGCTGGAAAGAACTCAGATGTCCTTCAACAGAGGAACAGATACAGAAAATGTGGTACATTTACACAATGGAATATTACTCAGCTATTAAATACAATGAATTTGAGAAATTCTTAGGTAAATGGATGGAACTAGAAAATATTATCCTGAGTGAGATAACACAATCACAAAAGAACACACATGGTATGCACTCACTGATAATTGGATATTAGTCCAAAAGCTAGCAATATCCAAGATACAACTCACAGACCACATGAATCTCATGAACAAGGAAGACCAAAGTGAGGGTGCTTTGGCCCTTCTTAGAAGGGGTAACAAATGCTCATGGGAGCAAATATCGAGACAAATTGTGGGACTGAAACTGAAGGAGGGGCCATCCATAGACTGTTCCACCTGGGTATCCATCCCTTGTGCAGTCACCAAAGGTAGACATCGATGTGGATGCCAGGAAGTGCATGCTGACAGAAGCCTGATAAAGCTGTCTCCTTAGAGGTCTGCCAGAGCCTGAAACAGACAGAGGCAGAAGCTCACAGCTATCTATTGAGCTGATCATGGGGATCCCAATGGAGGAGTGAGAGAGAAGACTGAAGGAGTTGAACGGGTTTGATTCCCCATGAGGAGAGCAACAATACCAACCAATCAGAGCTCCCAGGGCCTAAACTCACCAGCCTAGGAGCACATAGGGAGGAGCCTATGGCTCCAGGTGTATATGTAGGGGAGGATAACAGTGTCAGGCATAGGTGGGTGAGATAGTCCTTGGTCCAGTGAAGGCTGGACACCCCAATATGGGGGAAATCGTGGGTGGGGAGGTGATAATGGGTGGGTGGGTCGGGGCATATACTCATAGTAGCAGGAGGGGAATGGCATTGGGGGTTCCTGGGTGGTGGGAAAGGGATCACATCTGAAATGTAAATAAAATATCCAATAAAAATATTATCATGCAAATAAATAAGTCCCCCCCCCCTAAAAAAGATCAACAATGGGACCTTGTTAAACTGAGAAGCCTCCTTAAGACCAAGGATACCATCAATTAGATGAAGTATTAGACTACAGAATGGAAAGGACTTTTTACCAACTCTATATCTGATAAAGGACTATTATTGAAAATAAAAAAAGAATTTAAGAAACTAGACATCAAACTCCTAAATAATCGAATTAAGAATGGAGAACATCCTTTAAACACAGAAATTACAAAATTGTATCTCTAATGGCTAGATACACTTAAAAATATTCAATATCCTTAACCACAAGGGAAACAGAAATCAAAACTTGAGATTTTCCATCTCACACCTGTCAGAATGGCTAAGATCAATCACATAACTGATGGCTCATGCTGGTGAAGAGGTGGAACAAGGGGAACACTCTTCCATTGTTGGTGCAATCTTGTACAGCCACTATGGGAATCAATGTGGTGGTTTCTTAGAAAGATAGGAGTCCATCTACCTCAGGACCCAGTTATATCATTCTTGGGCATATACCCAAAGGATGTTTCAATCAACCATAGAGAGTTTGCTTCACTGTGTCCTTTGCTGCTCTATTAACAAGAGCTAGAAATTAGAACCAATCTAGATTTTGATCAACAGATTAATGGATAACAAAAGTGTGGCATATTTATATAATGGAATATTACTCAGCTGTTGAAAAATGACATCATGAGATCCACAGGCAAATGAACAGGACTAGAAAGAAAATATCTTTAGTGTGGTAACCCAGAACCAGACAAATTCGGTATTGTATTTGTTTATTTGTGGATATTACCTGTTAAGTCAATGATGACCAAGCTACCATCTGTGGAGCCATAAGGTTAGGTATAAAGTAAGTAATGAAGGGGGGAGGGGTAAATAAATCTCCCTGGGAAAGAGAAACAGAATAGATAGCTATAGGTAGATTGGGGATGAACTGAAATAGGAGGAACAAAAGAGGAGGGGAGAGAAGAGGGTGATGAGAGATAAAATACAAGGAGAGGCAGCCAAAATTTAGGAGTAGTTCTAATACAATAGGAGCTTCCTAAAATAGATGAATGCAATCTAAATAAAATCACCAAAAATGGGGGAGACAGAGCCCCAGCTAGACATCTCTTGTCTTCCAGTACTGAGAATGGTTACATCGAATTGAATTGTTGGATAAATGGGACTCCTGGGAACTTTCAAACAACCAAAGATGTTGCCAAGACTCTATCTTGCTCTCCACAAACTGATGACAAGCCCTTACTGCTGAAGGCAATGCCTACACAACTCACTGAACAGTGGGGAAATTGAGCTCGTTGCCTATATAGAACCTTTAGTTCTATACGCTAGCATCTGTGGGACAGGAAGTTACTTTGCAAGCTACCAAAGTAAAAAGTGAACACCAACCTAGCTATAAAAACTGTGATCTAAAGTGGTCCCCATCTCTGACTCAGAAGTATCCTGAAATTGATAACCACCTGAAAATGAAAATTTAGTTTTCCTCAAGGGAGTCTCACTGGGAAAACAAACCAGTCTTAAGGGTAAGGTGTATACCCAGCAGTAGATGGCCAACAGAAAATGAATTCAGTTGTAACTGGAAGTTCCTTATCTTGTAATGTGTCACTTTTTAAAAATTTTCATATATGTATGAAATATATACATCATATATACACATCATATATAGACATTATATATAGATCATACTTATACATATATACATTATATATACATATATATACAATATACATCATATATACATATATATGATGAATATTATACTTTTATAATATATACATTTTCTCATTTTACTTTATAAGTCCTTTACATATATATTATAGCTTATAGTTTAGTTTTATAAGGGCTTTTTCAGTGCAAACAAGTGGAATATCTGTTGTTTTGTTTTGTGTGTCTTTTCTTGGCTCTTTTTCTTTTTCGGTCCTGGTTTGGTGTGTTAGTTTTTATTTTATCTTATCATATTTTATGACCTTCTCTTAGAAACATGTTTATTCTCCAGTGAGAGCTACAAACAGTGGATCTGAATGGGAGGGGAAGTGGAGAGGAACTGGTGCTTCAGAGGAAGAAGAATCTACAATCAGGATATATTTATTATATTAGAAAAGCTATTTTCAATAAAAGCAATCCAAAAACCAAAAAATAAACCTACCAAAAATCCAAGAAAATAGTAAATGAATCTAGCAGAAAGGATTGCACTCTTATAATAGTTGTGGAATGACTTAAACATACATAAAATAAAATTTAAATTTCACCGTGGATGCATTAAAATTTAAGCCATAAAAAAGACTAAAATGAATCTCCATGTCACTGATACTTATATTCTGGAAAACGTTGACAAGTTACTTGAAGGATTTTATCGGCCTGAGCCGAGAAGTGCTCAGTATCTGTTGGTGGTAAAGTATGCTTGCGTGTGTCACCAGAGAGCACTCATTTTTTTAGCCATAGGGGATTAAACCGAGTCTAGTTCTGCTTTCACATTGACTCCTCATGACAAGCAAACAGGAGCAGAATGGGAATTGGGTTTCTGATACAAGTATTTTACCAAAGGAGACAACTCAAGTCAGGAAACACAGGTCAGACAGCCCTTCACTTGGTCCACAGAGATGAATGCAGCTTAATTAAAGCTAAATAAGATATTACTCCCAGATAGAACAATTGTTTAATAACTGCATTTCAGATACTCACATGCATCTAACCCTTGACAGCATCTCTGTCAGCATGAACAATGTATAGCTCACCTATGTTATTTCACTTGTCTTGTGTGCACTACTGAAGGAAGTAGTGGCTTCCCCTTTTTGCACACAGAGAACTATTAACTCTCTTATTCCCGATGCACAAATAATAAGCGGTAGGTCTAGGACCATAGTGCAGTTTAATCTGATGCTCAAGAGCATTTATTTCTCCAACATCTGAGAAATTAAAAAACAAACAAACAAACAAACAAATAAAAAACCAGAGCTTGCTCATATCATCCTTCCCAGGGTCACCCATAGCCAGGATGACTTCTGGGGGTTGATGAGATGGGCTATTCTGATTTTCAGAGGATGACAGTGTAATTGAGGTAAGAAAGTTCTTTCTTCCTTAAGGAAAGGGGTCCCTGGAACAGATCGAAAACTCTGTGCTGTTTCCAATCACTAGTGAGTACACAGTTGGATTTGATTTGTGTTGTGAGTTAGTTTTCTAATAGGGACCAACTTAGTGAAACAACCATGTCTACACATAGTTTGCTATGCACCAAGGCTTAGACAGACAGAGCTGTGTAGTGCAGCAGTACTTGAAAGATGAGAAGGCCAGAGAAGGGCATGGGCACCAGGAGAGAAGAATGACAGCAGCTAAGATGGTGATCCCTTCTTGAGGAATTTCTCTCACTCCTTCTTTTTGTTTTCTCTTAAGAAGATGACTTCTTTGTAGAGTCTAAATAGTTTATGGTGATTGGCCTCCTCAAAGTCTAATCATTTGTATAGTTGATTATGTATACATTAAGATGTGCATGAATAAATATTTTGAAAATGTGTCCACTAGGTTTTATGCATTTTAGAAAAAAACAATGCCCTTCACTATTGTAAATTCATGGACTGCCTTAGTTAAAAGAAAAAAGTTTTACAAATTAGAAAATGTTGAAGAAATATTGTTAGATATCATCTGAATATTCAAGCATGACACACTTGTTTTCAATCCCAGGGATGGCACTCGTCTTTAATCCTATCACTTAGGAGGATCTCCATGAATTTTAATCCAGCCTGGTGTACATAGAAAGACCCTGCCTTCAAAACAAGTAAGCATTGTGTGGGAAAATCACATAAAACATGTCATCGCATTATGTCATTTATTCATCCAAACATACATATTTAGTCATGGCTATACATACATAGTCTTTCTTTTCATTATGATTCTGGACTATAGTATATTCATTATCCTGAAACTGTTATGAAGATAGATCTAAATTGTTGAAGACATTTTTAAATAGATCATGAAATTAATTTAAAATATTTTGAAAATGTGGATGAGACTTCAGGAGAAAAGTAAGGTTGTCTGATAGCGATTGGGGTACACTGCCAGAGATATCCAGAGTCTGGGCCTCTCTGATCCTCCAAGGAACCTTTATTAAATAACATACTTACATAGTGGGGTCTTTGCTTCTATAACGTGGGTATAAGCATCACATTCTTATAAGATATAAGTGGTAAATTGCAGATAATGGAGCTGACCATAGCGCCTCAAATCTTACTAGATGTTCTTAACCACTTGGCTGTTGCAGTTGTTCATGTGACAGGGGTTAGGTGAACAAAGTAGAACACCTCAGAACAGGCTCGGGGCAGAAACAGGAAGCATTCTCTGCACTCACAGCAGCAGAATGTGATTAGCAGGAAGGGAATGGCAGGTTGGGGTTTTGGAATCACTTCCAAGAGCCCTGGTAGGTATGTCTGTGTCCAGATCCTCATTCTAGAGAATGAATCATTTTCTTCCCCTTAGAGGTTTGGATAGTTGAGCTACTTCATTTAATAGTGCTGCAGAAATACTTGCCATTCACAAGGGAATTTCCCGAGCTCAAACTTAGTTAGCTCTTGGCATCTAGAATTCATGAAGCTATGGTGTTGACAGCTCTTAGTGAATATTTTCTCTGGATTATATCAACTTGGATGGCATCATAAATCTTTTATTTTTCCCACTTTTTCCATGGTGGTTTTTAATAATACTGTTGCCAAGTCCTTATTTCACACACGTTAGTAAGTCAGCAAATGCAAGGTAATCAGAAGCCATGCCTTGGATTTCCAGTAGCCTCTTCCAACTTAAAGTTAATTATTTGTGAAATAAAGACAAAGACACTGGCACAGTTCTTGTGAGCCTGAAAGCACTTTTACAATGTCATTTCATTCAGTTCTCATGACAGTACTATAAATTGGGCAAAGTATTTGTTTTTTGAGAGAGAGAGTAAAAGGTTAGTAAGGTATCAGGGTCACATGGCTAAAGTGAAATTTGGTCGGATGGTCACAGCACACCAATTTGAATATTGTGTTCACTCTATGTCCTTTCTACCCATTTCCAGTCATTTGATGCAAATGAAACACTTTTGTGTCTGCCTACAGACAGTCCCTCATTTCAGTTGAGTAATACCAAGCCTTGGGAGTTAGAGAAGGATCCACAGTGAATTGAAGCAAGTCTGAGCTATGTAAAGAGGTCAAAAACCAAGGACTGCACATGTAGCTCGGTGGGAAGGAACTTGCTAGAATGTAAAAGGAGCTGAGTTTCATTTGCAGAGCACCCAAAACAGACTGGATAACTGGCAAGCAAACACCTCTGATTTTAATTGTCATAGACTGTATGCATATTCAAATGGCCTATGAACAAGGAGTGAGATTGAAATCATGAGTGGGAGTGGCCACAACCAACACAGAGTGGGTAAGAGGGGGTGCAAGCAGAAAAGCAGGCACCCAAGTTGGATGATTTTAGCAGTCAAGTTATTCTCTACTCCCCAGGTGTTTTCATCTATAAACATTCCAGAAGGACTAGAACATTGTATTCTTGGCTGGAGGAGAAACAAGCAAATGAGTCATCAGGGCTGGAGTAGCTTTTAATCTGATTTGAAGAACAGACATCACCTGCCCATTTCCCTGGCAGCAGCTGGCTCTATGATATCTATCACTTTTTACACTCTGTTCCTGGGGCACTTTATTCATAACCAGGGCTCAGCAAACCTAAGTGCAACTTCTGTGGTGTAAGCACAGTGGGTGGGAGAGATGAGAGATCATTGGTTTGGGCTTCAGAACATTTCATCTTGGTGCTACATCAGTGTGACTTTGAGCAACTCACTTCAAGCAGCCAGGTTCCAATTATGTCCCTTCTATAACAGGACAAGTAATACTCAGTTTGAAGTTTTCTAAAGAATAAATTAGTTCTCATATGTGAAAGTGGCTTGGAGATAATAAAAATAGATGTGAAATGCTGTGCACATGGATAACGTAATAAAATGAATGGCATATAAATAATATAAGATAACCTCTAACGTATGGTTTTTATAAAATACTCCACCATCTTTTATACTTTTGCAAGCTTTCTGTTTCAAGCACTTTTTATTTCATTGGTGTCCTTTAGTCCTTTACAAAGAGACAATTGTGTAAATATTTTATGCAAAACCTAAAATGAAGGAATAATTCTCCCTTTCAGCTTTTATGCAACGAAGTACTTGGTGTAGTTATAAGTGGGGTTCACTATGCTGGATTTACATTTGTATTATTACTGAATATGTTAATTAATGTACAGAGTTGGAATTAGAATTATGAAGAGGAGGGAACTTACATGAAGGGGACAACTAGTTAATATATGACACTTTAAACTCTAACATCAAACTATTCAAATGATGCCTCAGGGACTAGTCTCATAAACAACATCTGGGGGACTGATGGAAGTGCAGAGTACCAGGCCTACCCCAGATGAGCCAAATCAGGACCTGCACTTTGGCAAGGCTCTTTGTTAGCTGTATGAGAATGTTTGAGACTAGTCTATAAGATATTTTCAGGTACATAGTGCTACTTGATTCATACCAAATTTCTGTTTCGTTGCAAACAGTATTGCTTATCATTTCTCAGTCACAAAGCCTCTTTCTCTAGAGAAATTTGAAGAGATTAGAAATTAAGTCAGACTGAAATCGTGGCTGAGGACTGCAGGTTGTCTAATTCCTGTGTGAGAGCCTCTTCTGATCTATCCAGGTCTCTTGTCTATCATATATGAAGACCTACCTTGAAACTAGACTTGGCAGTCCTTTGTAACTTTAAAGCCAGGGATGAAGATATCCTATCCCAACAACCCTGCTTCCAGACAGGGGAACTTCTCAGGAGCTGGGGAAACACCACTTCCTTCTGTGGCATATAGAGACTTTGGTTCTGTGCTAAGAAGAAGAGCAGGTTAGTTCTTACTTCTTTTTCTTTCTTGTTTTATACTTGGACAGTTGACGTTTTAAATGACATCAGCTTTCTGGGAATTCAGTTCTGAATGATCCCATCACCAGAATGCTACTATTATAGGCTGCCACACCTCAAATTGCTCAACCTTGGCCTTCCCTAAGGCACCTCAGGTGACCGCATGCATCATCAAGTGAAGGCCTGATTCACTTGCTTACCAGAAGTGGTTGAAAGATGTAGGTAGAAGTTCCCCAGCATTCCTTCTCCAATATTTCCAAGCCATCACAGAAAAAGATGCTTGAGAGAGCATTAATAGGCTGTAGTTTAGAATGTGTTCTCATCAATTAAGGTTCCTCTGTGAGATCCACCATAGATATAAAACACATATATGTAAAATACATATGCATAGAATACCTATATGTAAAGTACACATGTATAAAAATGTACATATATGTAAAGTACATATATGTAAAAATAAGCACGTGTGTAAAATATACATATATGTAAAATACATGCATGTAATATATGTGTGTATGTATGTATGTATTTATGTATGTATGTAAAATATGGTGGGATTAAAAAGGCTCAGGAAATGCTATAAACAGTACTTCTAGTACTTCTGTGATCTGCTGCTACCTGGCTTTCATCAGGTTCATAAAATCGTCATGAGTAAGCTCACCTGGATCTCTAGGTGGAGACACCCTCCCTACAGTCTCTTATCTTTCATCAGATCCTTCATTACAGCACAGAAGACAACAAGCCCTAAGTGCTGTAAAGCCAGAAACCTGTGCAAACTTCACCAAGAAGCTATACTTGGAGTTCCTAGGAAAATGAGAACAAATCAAGAAGTGGATGTTCAGGGAGAAAAGTCAATAAGAAATGGCTTTCTGCTCCCCACAGAGATCTTTTCTGTACACGGATAGATCCCCAGCTGCCTCCCGGAGTGTGTTGAACCTCTGCACAATTACATGTGCCCCTGCATCCATGTTTCTAGAACATGTCCATTCTGAAATAGCCTTTATCAGTGTTGCCCTTCTGAATCCCGGGTGTCATGTCCCATAATTCATTTCTGAACTCTTCCCCAGTAAAATACATTATAAGAACCACAGCTCATGATCTGTGTCTGTCCTACAGCACTTAGGCGTTCTGCTTCCTTTGTCAACTGTATCATCTTTAGCGCCTCTTATTGGGCTTTTATGCATCTAGTTTGCTAGATTATGGTTTAGTTGTTTGTATGAGTTTACAAGCTACCATAATACTAATGATTTGCTCTCCCTGAAACGTGGGTACAGTAATAACTCTCGGTTGGAAGAGAGATCTCCCTCACACATTGGGAAACATCAGGTCTTGCTCTTGTGTTCAGTGAGTGAGTAAGGCCTGATTATACCCTCGAACACTGTGGTCCTTTGAGGTTGCTCCTGCTGCCCAGGGCTGTAGACAAACTGGTAGGACTTGTTCTCCAGCCTTCATGAAGACAACTCCTCCTTTCACAAGAAGTCCCATGTATCATCTCTCAACCTAAAACCCAGTGCCTGGCTTGACTACAACATAGATAAGTGCATGAGACTTTAGGACTTTAAAAAAAAAACATTAAGAAATTAGTATTTGTGCCACATGTGATGTAAAAATGAAACTTAAAAGAATCGGTACTTTTATAAATCCCATTGACTTTCTGCATAACTGTGTTTATGTTCTCATGCTGAGTAGATGAAAAGATCTCAAATAACTTTTCCAAAACTAGTTATTATTTCATGACGAAGGTTGTTTCAAGAACGATGACTCAAAAAGCAGGTAACTAAACAACAAAGATTCTGCAAAGGATTCTACTGGTAACAACATGGAGATCTCACAAGGAATATTAAAAAATGGAAAGTAGGTCTTGAAATGACAAAAGTCTAATGGTCGTAACAGCAGGAATATTTTAAGGGCTACAGAATTGAGGGATCCACAAAATAAAAGTTCCACACATTAGTCCTGCTCAGAGAGAAGCTCTTTTAATTTGTAACTCCAAGACTGGGTGTGGAAGTACTCTCAAGAACTCGGGAGGCAGAGACAGGAGGATCATCATGAATTCGGGGTCCACTAGGTTATACATGAAGCACTATCTTAAATACAAAAACATCACCAGACAACCAATGTCCAGGACAACGAAGCCCTTACTTTATGGTGTTTCTCATCAGATATGCCACTAACAATGAATGTTTTAGGGTTCTGTAGGATTCATAGGCTTCCTTTTACTGTCAACAAATATTTGAAGGGCGTCTATACTTGAGAAAAATTAGATTGGTTTAATTGTGTCCAGAGGGCACATTAGTTTGTTTAGTAATTGGATAAGCTTAAAAGACAGAAAGTACAAATTGATGGACTACTTTAACAATTGATTGTTGGGTACAGATACAGGCTACCGTGAAAGGTGGGAAGTTCCATCTAGAGAAGCTTAAACCTATTTTGACCACACTGGTGAGTCCAGTGTAGGTGGGAGTGTTTCTGATTCTCAGTCTCTGCCCTTGCTAGCTGACCTTGGGCAGACCTCAGTTTCCTTAGCCTTCCTCCTCCTCCACTGTCTCATCTCTGGAGAAGGACATTGGATCCAGTGAGGTGCGGAGGAAGATTGAGTGGCTGAGCATGCACGGAAGGCAGGACAGTGCCTGCACAAGGTCAAACTATATGTTGGTCCTTTTGCTACCTCCCAGAGTCAGTGCAGTTCAGTAATTCATTCATAAATTCGCATAGATGACAAAGACACTGAATGACAACAAAGCCGCAATTCAGAGACAGGACTGTTTGTTCTCAGCAATTTACGTTTGATATTTTATGTAATTCTAATTTGTTTCATGAACAGAGATAATATCCTTGGTATATTGTTTCATCAGTGCACTTCGAGATTAGCATCATATTTTAATAAAGCAAAATGTCACCAACTGCAAGGTATACTGCTGCTTCAGAATCATAAGCATGTATGGCAATCTAGGATTAATGACAGATGACAATATTACTTCCCATCTATTTAAACTCATTTACGTTTGAATAATAAGAAGTAAAGTTTTTAATAATAAATAAATTTAAAAAATTTTAAATAATAAATAAAGAAATAATTTAGAAATCTTTTCTAAATCATATACATTGCCATTCACAGAATTTTGGTTGGCTTCAAGTCTCTGAATATGCCTTATTACTCTTCAGGGATATAACCAAAGTATATGTGTAATAAAGTAAGATAAACAATGTGAATGATTTAGTAAGTTCAGAACGACTGAACTTCTTCATGGAAATCACAACCCAAGATAAACATTTTACAGACAATTGCTATATTAAATATATGTAGTTTAACATATGACATGTATTCTTTATAACTCAAAATATTGTGTATCTTTTTAAAATTCCTATATTTACATGAGTTAACTTTGTTCATCAACAAATGAGTACATAATAAAAATTTAATATATATATATATATATATATATATATATATATATATATAAATGTAATAATACCCAGCTCTAAAGAAAAGTGAAGTTTAAAATTTTTCAGAAAAATGGGTAGAGTTCGAATATATAATATTAATTATCACACAATCTCAGAAAGAAATGAATTACATGTTGTCTATCTTATGTAGAATCTAACCAACAATGTATGTAGATGAATGTATATGTGAGTATAGAACAATATAAGGAAAAGAAAACCACAAAAGGCTAAAGATAAAAGGAGCAACAAGGGCTAAACATAGGTAATGAACATGAGTCATGAAAGACAATATGAAATCAATTGACTTTGTAGTTCTAATTCTTCCATGGATTATTTGTATTTTGGTCATGGATGAGAACATAAGACATATTTGATTTTGAAAGTATAAAAATTAATGTAAAGCTGTACTGCTTCCATTTTAGACTCCAATTCTAACTGGATACAAGTTCATCAAGTTGTATAGATATTGGGTCTGACTAATTCAGGTGCATGATGCTTTTATTTATTTCCAAATTTTTAACAATAAAATCTATACAATAAATAAATGTAATCAGAATTTTTATAATTTATTATTACATTTAATTATTTTGGTGGTCAAATTTGTCTCATATTTATCTATTAGAATCCTCTTCAAGTGGGTAGCAGGTAGCATGGCTCAGTTCTGTTCCCTCCTTCCTCTTTCTCTGCCTTCATCCCTTACTTATGTCATGGCAACTTCATCCAGGCTCATGTACCCCAGTCTTCTGCACATCATCCCAGCTTTGGGATCAAGAATAGCTCCTAGGTACCTTCCTTGAGTATTTGTGTTAAGGACTAGTTCTGAGCACTGGGATTGCTCCTTGTTCAGAGTAGGGACCATAATAGGGTAAAGCTGGCCTGTGCAGAGGTTAGTGTAGAGAAAAGTTCCCTAAGAAGTAGTGTAACACTGCTTGATGCAAGCCATTTCCACAGAGACATAATATTCATAATGAAAAGTAAGCTGTTCTAGAACACACTATTGATGTGATAAGCTGTTTTCAAAAATTGATTCTCAAAGTTTAGGCAGCACCCCAATTTCTATCTTAAAGGTCTGTGTGCTGTGATTGCGAAGCCACGTAGGAATGCATCCCTAGCATCAGGAAGCAGACACTAACATGATATTCGTTGTCATATTTGGAGAAGTTTTTGCGTCCAGAACAAGTTGTCAGAATATCTAGATTAGCAATCTACAGTGTTGCACATTGCATATGCAGGGAAAATGTTTAGTGTACGTCATCTCCACCACTGAATAGAAGGAAACATCATAAATACTGGCTCACAGTTAATAGCACCCTCTGATTAGTCATGTAAGAAAGACTGCAAAATATATTCCTTTTCTGTAGGCTCAGTATTTAAATTTTTTCCAAACATAATGGCTTCTTACTCTTATTAGCTCAGAAGGCAGGATGTGTTCTACACATCTGGCAACATTTTCTAAAAACAGTGGAAGGGAATTCATACATCAAGTGTTCTAAGTGAGAATTACTATTCTTTCAGCTGATTGCTTTTAAAATCTGATTAGATCTTGTAAGAGAGGAAAAATGCATTTCTGTTGGTATTCATGGTTCTTGTTTGGAGGGCCGTCTATTAAGAAAAAGATGTATAGAACTTAAATAATGGGGATACCTCGTACATGGGAGATACATCAGAAAATGAGTAAATTATATGGCTTAATTCCAGTCTCCAGCTTTATAAAGAAGGGTGCCAGATATGACCAATTGAAAGAGAAGCATCTAGGAAAAGTAAAGAAAAATACATTGCTTATATTTATTTGTTGTAGACATGTGGTGATTGGAGCAAAACTTGCAGAAGTTAGTTCTCTTTCTCTAACATTTGAGTCCATATGATATATCTAAGATGTTCATGCTTGACTACGACTACCTTCACTGGAAGAGACATTGCACTGGCCCCAAAGATGCTTCTTGTAGAATGGGCATAGTGCCTTTTGCACTGACAATCATGGCTTGGAGCCATTTTCTCTTCCTGGTGATTGGGACACTGATAAATGGAAATGTATATTCAATCAACCTCTCTTACATCAACTACTGTTTTCAAGGTCATTATAAAACCCCATTCTCTTAAAACAATCAGCTATAAATATTCCCTATGGCAATAAAACTTATTTTGAGGTGGGGTATTCTATTACCCATCATCACATTTGGGAATGGCATAATTTTGATCACCTGCAGTCATTATTGCTTCAATAATTATTCAAACACAAGCTAAAGAACTTGTGTTATGATTGACATGTATTTATGCTTTCAAATCAACCAAAGATGCCACAGATAGAACCCATTATTCTATTCTTTGCACTAAAAGAGAAGAATGGAGAGAGAGACAGAGACAGAGAGACACACAGAGACAGACAGAGAGAGAAAGAGCAAGAATAAGAGAGAGTGAGAGAGACAGATAGCATCTTAGAGCTGACCATTATGACATTACTGCCATAAAAGCATTTCCTGAAGCCTCTTGATAATTATGTGAGAATTGGTTAAACCAAGAATGGATAGTATGACCCACACATCCTATTAATCAGTCTTATTTGATAATGTGTTATAATGAAGGAATCAGTTAGAATGTCCCTATTTTTAGTAAAGTCTTCCCATATGACATCTTCAATGATATTACGACATTTAGTTAATGGATGACATATAACACTAGTAAGGTTACCACTGTCCATGTATCCATTAACTGTGAGTTCAAATTTGTTTTATTTCTTTAAAAGTTTCATCTTTATTTGTAACTATTGTAACTATTGTTAGGCTGTGGATGAATCTAGTTTGGAGACTCCAATAGTAAGATAAGGCCCATTAGGAAAAATCTGGTCCCTCTTTCCTCCCTCCTATTACACACTGTTAATTAAGATGGAGTAGTACTTTGTAACTCTGACATGATTCATCATATTTTTTCCCTATCTGTTCTCAAGATACGTAAAAACCACACTTTAGGAATATCCCATTAGCACAAAGATTTGGTGATCATCAGCCTAGGGAAGATGAAGATTGGGCTGCTCTTTACTGCCCTCACAATGCATTCACACACACACACACACACACACACACACACACACACACACACACCCCACACACACACCCTCTACACTCTGCATCACTCTACTTACCCATGGTCAGTTTTCACTGAGCATTAGTAACTATGAGCATTAGTATATGTTACGATTTTTTTTTCATTTTTCCTTTTCCTTGGACTTAATAGTTTGTCTTCTTTCCTTAAGTGATATGATATTTATTTTTAATATACCTGTCACTGATTTAGCACCTTTTAAGTAGCAAGAATGTTTTTATCTCTTGTCAAATATACTAGGAGGATACTTCCTTCAAGTCTTTGATCGGGACCCCTGAAGCTATACAGTAAACACTTATACACATCACATAAGCTGCACTGCACTTAGACATTCTTTTTACCTGCCATTCTCAGGACCCTTCCAGTTGTCTTCTCTGGTGACACCTCAAGTTTTCCTGTCTTCAGCCTTCGCTGTTTGAGATACACTCCCGTGTGTGATGCAGTGAGAAACCAATTCAAACCTTTGTATCTCTGAAAACATTTTCTACTATCAAATGTCTAGCTTGCTTGGGTTTAGGATTTGGGATTGGGAAAATACAGATTTGTCTCTGTGGTTCTAATATTGTTGTCAAGAAAGCCAACAGCATCTTCCTCCTTAATCATATTGTAAAGTTCTTTGATTTCTGTGGAAATCTGGAGGATCTTGTCTCTCTTTGAGCTCTCTGACAGTTCTATCTACAGACCTAGTGACTCAGGTGAGTATTTCAACCTGAAATATTGTCTTTCCATCTGTCCGTCCGCTCCCCCTCCCTCCCTCCCTCCCTCCCTCCCTCCCTCCCTCCTTCCCTCTGCCCCTTTCCCTTTCCTCCCTCCCTCTCTCCCTCCCTCTCTTTCTTCCTTTTCTTCTTTTTTATTTCATGTTCATTGGTGTTTTGACTGAATGTGTGTCTGTGTGAGGGCATCAGAGCCTATGGAATTGAAGTTATTGACAGGTGTGAGCTGCCATGTAGGTGCTGGGAATTGAACCCAGATCTTCTGGAAGAGCAGCCACTGCTCTTAAGCACTGAGCTATTACTCCAGTTCCCTTGCCTTTTATCTTAAGAAATAATTTTCTTCAATTATTTCTAAACAATTGCCTTCATAGCTGTATTCACTGTCAGTTGGACATGGTATAGGTTTTATGTGAATCTTAGAAACGAGCTGGTTTTCAGCTACTCCTATAGGATACTATTTCGTGTGTCTTTGGTTTTTTCACCATAACCTGGAAAGTTTCCCACTTTAATCTTCTAACGATTCTTAATGCACAGATTTTTGTTGAGGTCTTTGAAAGTTTTTGTGACATACATTTTGATCATGTTCATCCTCTATCGAACCCCCCTCCCAGATCCATGCAAATTTTCCTATTCATCCAGGTTTGTGTACTCTATTTTTTTTTCCCTTGAGTCCAATCTGTGTTGTCTATATAGTCTGGAACATGTAGCCTTCTACTGGAGCACAGTCAACCTACCAAGGGCCTCAACCTTAAAGAAACCTGACTCTCTCTCTTTCTCCTCTCTCTCTCTGTCTCTCTGTCTCTCTTCTCTCTCTCTCTCTCTCTCTCTCTCTCTTCTCTCTCTCTCTCCTCTCTCTCTCTCTCTCTCTCTCTCTCTCTCTCTCTCTCTCTCTCTCTCTCTCCTAATATCTATTTTGCCTGCTAATTGCCAGCAACTCCTGAGCTAGGGCTTGGACCATGTGCCTACCTCGCTCTCCATACCTTGAGCTTGTATAGACTTTGTGATTTCTATCACAACTGCTGAGAGTTGACATGAAACTGCCCCAAAAAGCCTAGAATACACTGTTTCCTTGTAGCTATCCATGGCCTCTGTTTCTTATAATCTTTCTACTTCCTTCTTTAATGATCTCTGAACCTTGGGAGGAAGGGGTATGATGCAGATGTCTTAGTTTGCGCTGAGCATTCTAAAGTCTCAGATTCTCTGTACCTTGATCATTTGTGTTAACATCCATCTATTGCACGGAAAACATTCCCGGACGAGAATTGAAAGATATACTAATCTGATATTAATTTCTAAGAATTCATCTTTGCTCTCAGCACAGTTTGTGCACTATATCTTTTTTATGAATGTGATATTCATTTATGTCTAAATAACATAAAGGATTTTGTTGGTTTATTTTCTTTTTAGTTTCTTCTCTTTTATCTATGTCTTCTTTAAAAATACACAATTTGAAGCAGAAAGGGGAAATAATGGGGAGGAAGGTTTACATGAGGAGAAGGATGGAGGACATGGTAGAGGACTGGGAGTAAGGATAACTAATACTAATGATATTTATAAAGGCCATATGCAAACCTCCTGTTTTATAAGCTTTGTATGTGTATGTGTGTGTGTGTAAGATATTCATATAAGAGTTTTATTAGAGTTATCCTACATACATGATAAGGATCAGAGTTGTCCTGAAGCTTTCCAAAATAATACAAACTATTGCTATTACAGCTAATACAGAAATTTATAACTGGCCATAGCATGGAGAAAACATGTTGGTGGAGTGCTTAGCCACAAATAGGAGGACTACCACACTTCCTATCCTCAGAGCTTAGAGACTGTGCCCAAAAGAGGAGTAGAAAGTCTGACAAAGCCAGAGGTCAGGAAGAATGAGAGGAAAACACTATCTTCTGTGCATGCCATGACTGCTGCACTAAAGAACTCACAGTAGCTCTGGCTGCCTACACAAAATCTGCATGAGACCAAACCAGTCATCGTTCCAGCCTGGAAGTGGGAAGGGACACATGAGACCCTCAAGTCTAGCTGAAGAGCTTAGTGATAGTTGATGCTTCTAAAGGATGGGCAGTCACTTTTCCTGAGCAATGTGGCTTCTGGCAGGTCTAGTGTCCCCATGAGTTTAAGAATAAATGGAGGAAGTTGGGAAGAGATTGTGTTTGTAGAGGTGGATGTGAACAGAAACATGGGGAGGATTGATACATGCATACGATTAAAACACATTGTATGGAGGCTGGAGAGCAGACTCTGGGGTTCAGAACACTGGCTTCTCTTCTAGAAGACCTGAGTTCAATTCTCAGAACCCAAATAGTGGTTCACAGTGATCTATAACTCCCATCTTAGAGGACTGAACATCCTCTCTAGCCTCTGTAGGCACTGCAAGCATGTGATACACAGATAAAGACACAGGTAAAACACTCGTACACATGAAAGCATTAAAACAAAAGAAAAATCATTGTTAAGATTGAGCAGGTTATGTTTAGGAATATATATGTATGCACATATATGCATGCATAACAGCAATTAATGAAAAGAGAGGCTGTCATTTTAAATGTTATCACTAGCATGGGCATTTGGGGGTCTGCTTTGTGACTTAACAATTATCTTCTTAAAAGTAAAATGACATTTTGTCATTCTTGGTTTTGTTGTTTTCTTGTTTTGTCCAGACAAGGTTTCTCTGTGTATCCATGGCTGTCCTGGCATTCACTTTTCAGACCAGGCTGGTTTTGAACTCAGAGATCCACTTGCCTTTACCTCCCCAAAGTTAGGATTAAAGGTGTGTGCCACCACAGTCTGACTAAGTTATAATTTAAAAAGAAAATTAAAAACTAGAACAGAGGAAGTTAGGAGGGGTGGGGAGGTGATGGTGAAGCTCGGAGGAGTTACAGGGAGGAGTAGGGTGAATATGATCAAAGTACATTATGTGCATGTATGATAGTCTCAAATGTTTAATAAAATATACTTTTGAAAAGCAAAGATAGCCCTCTTTATATGTGTATATTAATGTCTCAGAGAATTAATAAAAGCATTATATATTTGAAAGTGTGTAGTCTTCATAAGAATAAATAAAAGCCATTTTTATTTAAACCAACTGAAGATCTTATATGATTTTGGGGTAACCATATTCTCTTTCTAAGAGCCTTGACGGAAAATTGTTATAGATCCCCCCCCAAACACCTCTGTTTGATATATTTCTTTTTTTTTTCCTTTTGCTAGGACCATGTGCATGCTAGGCAAGCACTTGACCTCTGAGCAAGGTATATTCCTAGTGCTGTTTCCTTGTTGGTCTGGTTCTGCATACATACTGTTCCCTCAGCCTTCAGGACACTCATGGAGACCTGCTTGTTTGCTCTTCAGAACGCCTGGGATTTCCTAAAATCTCACTTTCCCATCATATGTCATATCTCAGGTCAAAGAGATCTCAGGCATCACATTCAGCATCCAAGCTCCAGCCACTACTTTGTGAGATGGTTCTTAGAGTGCAGTCCATGAATCAACAGCATAATCATTACCTTAGACTGGAATTTTTCAAGCTAAATGCTATGACACGTACACATAGTGTAAGTGTGTGTGTGTCTGTGTGTGGTGAGGTACTAGGGAAGGAAGGGGGAAGGGGTGAGGGAGCAGAAGCAAGAGAGGAACAAGAGATCAAGAGATCAAGAGAGAGAGAGGAGGGGGCAAGCATCCCCTTTTATAGTGGGCCAGGCCTACTTGGCTATTGCCAGTTAACTGTGGGAAGGAGCATACCTGGCTATTGCCAGGTAACTGTGGGGGTGGATTAAGACAGAATGCTAACAGGTAGGAAGGTAAAACAATACAGGATGTAAATCAAAATTTGAAAACCAGACAGAAGATATTTTGTTTCTTGAAATATATATACTTACGTAATTGTTTTACAAGGCTAGAGTTTGAACCTTGGTTCTCAGAAGAGCTGGGGAACTTATCTATGGCACAAGTACATCCTGTCTGGCAGGTAACTTTTTAATATAAATATGTCTTTTTAAATGTAAATATGAAGTCTTTGGGACAGATTTAAAAGAGAAAAGAAAAAAATTGAGTTGGTCACAGTTATCTGAAATTAAAAACCAGTATGGATTGTTAGTAACATACTGGGCCTTTTACCACTAAACAGGAACTGACTCCACTCTCCAGTGTGATGGTGGAGAATGTCTTGAGGTACTTCTGAATGTCCCCTCAGAAGCTGATTTGCCTCTTGTCATGAGACTCCTCTCCAAATCTAGGGAATGAAAACCTTTTATAGGACAAGGATTTAGCAATCTTTGAACAAGCCTTGCAGCTCCTTCTGAGGCAACTGAGGTTTCAAGAACACTGGTCTTTCCTGTTTCTCAGCCAGAACATCTGAGAGGAACTGATGCTCTGTGAGTATGAGATCCATTGTTGGTAGGGTCAGCACATTGGTTATTCAATATTAAAGCAGCATCCAAAGGTCCAGCCCAGAGCGATTTAATCAGACTTTTGCCAAGAGCAGTTTAATCAGAAGTTCAGAGAGACTAGGAAACAAGCCCTAAGAGGAAACCAGGAATCTAAAGATTCACAAGAACAATTTTTAAAGCAAACACACCTCCCGACCCTCATGTCAGACACAGATGTCTGGCACCATGACGGGCACTAACTCTTTACACTGACTTTATTTGTGTTCCCTAGGCCCCAAGTTCCAGGTTCATTTTTATAAAACGATTTCTGATGGCAAATTGCCTTCTGCTTTAGAACTACCTACAGCAAAGTTGCTCTGCCCTGGTAGCATAGTTGAACCACCTGGGGAGCTTTCAAAAATACCAATCCCCAGTCCCCACCCAAGAACAATTAAATTGGAATCTGTAAGGGTGGTATTTTTGTGAGTCTCAGATGAGTCTTACACACTAGCAGACTTGAAAACCACAGGCCTGTGTGGGAAGTACGTTAGTCTTAGTCTTTTCAATGGCAACATTCCAATTGTTTTAGTAGTTATTTTTCTTATTATAAATCACAAAATTAATATTCTGGCTTAGGTTTCATACTTTCTGTGATTCTTAAATCCATGCTGGGATCTCTACCAAACTGTAGCTCTGAAGCCTGTGGCCAAATCCAGACCAAACTGTAGTTCACAAGACATGGCCAAATGTCGGGTCCCAGGGTGTAAGAGAAGTAGTTGAGATAGTCCTACCTTCCTGCTCGACCTACTAGCCTTTCCTCAGTTTTTCCTTACTTCCTTTTGAACCTCACAAAGCTTCTACTTTTGTAGAGCTTTGTTCCACTAATAATGAAAAAAGAAATAGCTGCAAAATTTTGTTTTCAAACATAGAGGCCCTTTGATAGTAAGCTAATCAAGCTTTTAGCTAAAACTTCAATTTACAAACAATGTGGAAGTAAGCAGTACAAAGTAAGCATCCACAGGGACGCATTTTGACTAAGCCAGAGGGCAGGGCAGACACTTAACAATACAATTGCTTTGTCTGTTGCATGAAAACAAGCAAACAAACCAAAATGACACAGAGATAATGGTGAGACACTGGAAAAAAGGGCATTTTTGCTTAAATGTAAAAGGCATGAATGAGAGGAAATATGTGGCCTTCAATTAGATAGCCCAGTTGGATAAACCAACTACAAATAATATTCTTACAGCAACAGATGGGACTTGAATATAGTCTGAGAATGAGATGGTACTCAGGAGTTGTTTTTAATGACATAAGGAGTGGTGATAGACCTGGGGTTGCATAAGGAATTACACTTGTTTTTTTGAAAGACATAGAAGGGACAAAATACCATTCTGTCTGAAATTTATTTTAAATTATTCAAGTCAAAAACAGGTTAAGAAAATATAGCAAAATAGTAATGAGGGTTCTACCTAGATTTGGAAGTGGCTTTTTGCTATACTGTTTTGACTTTGTTTTAATTGTATAAAAATCTTCATAATAAGGGATAGTTAAGAACACTGGCTGCTCTTCCAGAGGTCCTGAATTCAATTCCCAGCAACCATGTGGTGGCTAAATGGGATTCGATGTCCTCTTCTGGTGTGTTTGAAGAGAGTGACTGTGTACTCATAGACATAAATAAATAAATCTTTAAAACAAATCATAATACTTACTGAAATAATAGAAAGAAAAAATAGAAAGTACTTAAAGCAAGGGTTCCCAACCTGTGAGTCATGACCCCTTTTGGGAGTGGGTCAAACAATCCTTTTACTGGGTTTCCTAAGATCATCCAGAAATGTCAATATTTGCATTATGATTCATAACAGTAGCAAAATTACAGTTACAAAATAGCAATGAAATCATTTTATGGTTAGGGGGTCACCATAACAGGAGGAACTGTATTAAAAGCTCACAGCATAAGGAAGGTTGAGAAGCACTGACTTAAGGAAGGAGAAAGTAGACAATGCTCTTGCAGTGACTGATTATGAGTCTCCCGAGTTTGGTCCTGATGGTGACTGGTCCCCCCTGTTAGCCCTATTTGCTTTCTCTCTCAAATGAACAGTTCTACCAAGTTCATTCTTCTGTAGTCCCAAGGAGACGGTGCTCCTTACAACTGTGTTAGAAGCTGGTGCAGAGCTAGCAATTCTCAGTGCAAATACTGTCGCCAAATCAGATTTGAGTCACCTCTTGGTCATAGAAATTGTGCCATGGAACTCACTGTTCTTTTCAAATAAAGGCTATGTTACCATTACAATTTGAAGATTTTAGGGGTTGTGGTCTTCAAACCAAAAATAAGAAAAACCTGAGGAGAAACTTTTTATGTGAACTCCTTCGAAGCAGGGAACATTCAGGGGCAATTGTGTCGAAAATGTGTAAAACATAATGTGTTCTTTAATGCCAGACTAGACTACATAAAGAAGGATAAAACCCAAATAATACCATTGTACTGTATCAGGGGACAGAGTACAGGCTGTTCTGAGTTCTCAGGGACTAAGCTGCTTCTGCAAGTGGGTAAGACTCTGTAAAATATGTTAATACCATTCATTTGAGCAAATTCCCACTGAGCACCAGCACTGTATCCATGCAAAATAAATATTTGCTGAGTTTGCGTCATGAGTCAGGCACTTTGCTTAAATTAAAATTTTAAGTTAACATGAAAAGTGATGGGTTTGATTCTGTCATCTGCATACATACACATCATTCCTTCTTACTCATACTTTATCCCCTCCTGTCTCCTCCACCTCTCCTCCCCCATCATATCCTCCACCTCTCCTCCCCATCCTATCCTCCACTTGCCCTCCCCCACCCTGTCTCCTTTACCTCTCCTCCCCCATATGATCTCTACCTCTCCTTCCCATCTGTGTCCTCCACCTCCCCATCCCTGCCATGTCACCTCCCCATTCCTGCCATGTCACTTACCCTCCCCTCCTCCATCCTGCTACTTTCTTTCCTTCACATTTCCTGGCCTCTCTTCCCTTTCCATGTCACATCCTTTCCATTACTTTTTGTTTTATTGGTCCCTGTTCCTTAAGATGTCTCCTCTCCTTGTGTGTCCCCTTTCTACTTTTATAGCAACATGGAGGAATTCATGTTCAGTGTTACCTACCACTGATCAAAATACAAACCTAGTTTCCTTAGAGCTGACATTCTATGGAGGAGAGACAGTCCACAAACATGCAAGGAAATAAAATGAAAGCATGTCAACTATGCTGACCTCCTATTAAAAAAAAAGAAAAAAAAAAAAAAAAAAAAAGAAAGGGGAAAGAGAGATAGGAGAGTGATTTTGCAATGGTTACCAAAAACCTCTTTAGGAAGGCAATATTTTAATGGTACTAAGTGACAGAGTTTTGTAAAGATGTTTACTATCTAGTAAGTCTTTCTCTGTGTCTCTCTCTGTCTCTCTGTTTCTCTGTCTCTGTTTCTGTCTCTGTCTCTCTGTTTCTGTCTCTCTGTTTCTGTCTCTGTCTCTCTCTGTGTCTCTGTCTCTCTCTATCTCTCTCTGTGTCTCTGTCTCTGTCTCTGTCTCTCTCTCTGTGTGTGTGTGTGTGTGTGTAGAGGGAGAGGAGGTATTAACCTGTTTCTGGGGATTAAACCTAGTCTTACATATGCTTGGCAGGCTCCCTACCATCAAGTTTTCTTCCTACAGTTGGTTTAGTTTTTATTCGTGAGTTTAAGTCTTACTGTGTAGGAGAGAGTGAAGTCCTGAATGCACTTGTATTCTTGTTGACATGGATACAGCCACATCAGAGATCCAGTGCCTCAGACCCATGGGAATGGCAAAGGCTTCTCCCTAGGGTCTCTGTTTTGAGTGCAAATGTTTTCAGTGTGTACAGAAAATATCTACCATAGCTTTTTGCACTCTCCCTGCCATCAGAAATTTATACCTGGAAAACTGTTTCACTGTGACTGTTCCTACCCAAATTACCCAAACCTGCCTCCTCACTCAGCTGTATACAGAGCCAGCCTCTTTGCTTATTAGTATATCATAAGTCCTTCCTCCCTGCTCAACTGTAAGCAGTGCACATGATGCCCCTTCTCCATACAGAGCTCAGTCCACCTAATCCAAGCTGTTGTATGTCTGTGCATCCATGTGTTTGTAATCTCTTCACTCCATTGGTACCCCAGTCAGGTTAACCCTTGAGCCATGCAGCTGGTCATTACTGCAATGTCATTATGGAGTGTTATTGTTCTTTGTCTCTGTATTATCAATGAGGGAACAAGTTCAGTGACAAAAATTCAGTCACTAGCTTTCATTTCAGGCTTATTATTGCTTAGCAATTTAGAAAAGTAGCATATTCCAGAAAGAAGTAGGCATAGCTGGCTTAGCAGAGAAATGAGCTTGGTGCCTTTAAGAGGCCATTGGAAGGCAAGTCTGATCTTTCCAGGACAGTAGAGATAGAAGCAGGCTGAATGCTGATTCTGCAGAACTGTATGTGATGAGATTGTTCTTTAAGATCATGCTAACTGCTATACAGAGGATGAATAGACTATACGGGAAAAAACCAAGGTACAAAACTGTTTTGGTTGACACTGTTACAGAGTAGCAAGAGCTCCTAGTGATTGAGTTAGATTATAGCAGTGTCATGATAGAACATTATGGGCTTAGGGCTTAATCTTAAGGAACAGGTACTAGCAGAAGAAAGCCCTGGATATTTGTCTAAGAACAGAATTTGTACACATGAATTTTGCTGAGCTCAAGAAGCCTTGTCTTTGGAAGAGACTGCTTTTGAGCATGGGTGTAGGCTGGTGGGTAGGGAGGAATTAATAGTTCTCTTTCGGCTATGCAAATTTAAATCTTCTGTTAGGCATTAGAGAGTGGTGTTTGAGTTTACAATGAAGTAACTTGATTCATTATAGGCAAAGGAAAGAGAAATATTTTTAAAAGTTTAACTGATATGTAAATCAGTTTTCATATTAATGCTTAAATCAGGTGAAAACAATATCTACAAACATTTTATCATTTCATTATGATAAAACACCAAGATTCCTTCTAGTGTTTTTATGTAAATTTTTACTTTAAAAAACACATGTATGAATTATTTACTTCATTTCTACCTATCCTTCTCTCCCTCTAACTTTACCTGTTTTCCCCACTCCCTCTCAAATTTATGATCCCCTTTTTATTATTTTACACACACACACACACACATACACACACACACACACACACACACACACACACACACACAGGGCTTCCTGAATCCTTTAAATGTTATTTATGTGTAAATACGTTTAGGGCAGCTAGATAACCCAACAGGGAACTCCTCCCTGGAGAAAACTGATTCAGTTCTTTCAGCAGCCATTGGTTGCCTGTAGTTTTTCCTTTAGATATGAGACCTTGTGAAATTTTTCTCACCCACATTGGCATGTCAACTGGTATTGTCATTACCCATCCTTATGTAGGCAACCATGTTGATAAGATTTCATGAATGCAGCTTCCCTGTCATGTCTAGAAGACACATCCAGCAGCAATTGTTCTGATTATCTGGTTCTTAAAGTCTGTCTTGAACTTTAGGTGTAGAGGTTGCTCCATAGATGTATCATTAGGTGCTGTGAAGTCAAGACAGAAGAATGGAGGGCAAAGGATGATAAAGGTAATGGGGGGAGGAGAACAGAGACATATAAGACTAAAGACTTTTTTTTAAAGCAACCAGGAATCAGTATTTTATAAGTTTTCTTTAAAATACATGTGCATGATATGTATATATGAATATATAAATACATATACCATTTAACTTTCTATTGACTCTCCTTTATCTTCACATCATGTAACCCAATCCCACTCATCTCCCTTCCCCTCCCCTCACTACCTTTTAACACCTCCCCACCCAAAAGAAAAACATTCTTGTCATGGAAGCTGTAGTGTGTCCCACAGAATCTACTTTTCCCCCACACTTATTTGTTTGCAAATGTTCATTGCAATGACTCATTGGTCTTGTTCGAGGCCTCTGATTTCTGCTACACTATCAGTAATCAATCGTTTCCTGGACGCCTCTCAGATATCCTGTTGTTGTCCTGTGCCATGGAGATCCTGAAGCTTTGGATCTGTAGGATATAGAAACCCTAGGAAAGAGATCAGGAGTCATAGATGCAAGAATTACCAACAGAATACAAGAGATAGAAGAGAAAAATCTCAGGTACAAAAGATACCATAGAAAATATTGACACAACTGTCAACGAAAATACAAATGTAAAAAACTCCTAACCCAAAACATTCAGGAAATTTAGGAAACAATGAGAAGACCAAACTTAAGGATAATAGGTACAGAAGAGAAAGAAAATTCCCAACTTAAAGGGCAAGTAAATATCTTCAACAAAATTATAGAAGAAAATTTCTCTAACCTAAAGAAAGAGATGCCTATGAACATACAATAAGCCTCCAGAACTCTAAGTAGATTGAATCAGAAAAGACATTCCTCCCTTCACATAATAGTCAAAAGACCAAATTCATAAAACAAAGAAAGAATATTAAAAGCAGTAAGGGAAAAAGGTCAGGAAACATACAAAGGCAGACCCATCAGAATTACACCAGACATCTCACCAAAGACTATGAAAGCTAGAAGATCCTGGGCAGATATCATACAGACATTAAGAGAATACAAATGTCAGCCCAGGCTATTACTATACCCAGCAAAACTCCCAATTACCATAGATGGAAAAATGAAAATATTCCATGGCAAAACCAAATTTACACAATATCTTACCACAAATCCAGTCCTACAAAAGACAATAGATAGAAAACTCCAACACAAGGAGGTAAACTACACCCTGGAAAGAGCAAGAAAGTAATCTTTCAACAAATCCAAAAGAAGATAGCCACACAAACATAATTCCGCCTCTAACAACAAAAGTAACAGGAAGCACCAATCACTATTTCCTAATAACTCTTAACACTGATGGACTCAATTATCCAATAAAAAATGTAGACTAATGGACTGGATATGTAAACAAGACCTAGCATTTTGCTGCATACAAGAAAGGCACCTCAGTGACAAAGAAAGACAGTACCTCAGAGTAAAAGGCTGGAAAAATTTTTTCCAAGCAAATGGTCCCAAGAAACAAGCTGGAGTAGCCATTCAAATATCAAATAAAACCGACTTTCAATCTAAAGTTATCAAAAAGGTAAGGAAGAATACTTCACACACATCAAAAAAAAAAAAAAAAAAACCTACCAAGATGAACTGTCAAATTTGAACATCTATGCTCCAAATGCAAGGGCACCCATATTCATAAAAGAAACTTTACTAAAGCTCAAATCACACATTGTATTGCACACAAGAATAGTGGGAGACTTCAACTTCCCATTCTCAGCAATGGACAGATCATGGAAACAGAAACTAAACAGAGACACAATGAAACTAACAGAAGTGATGGACCAAATGGATTTAACAGATATCTATACCATATTTTATTCTAAAACAAAAGAATATAACTTCTTCTCAGCACCTCATGTTACTTTCTTCAAAACTGACCATTTGATTGGTCACAAAACATACCTCAACAGATACAAAAGGATTGAGATATTCCTATTCATATCCCATTCTATCAGATCACCATGGACTAAGACTGGTCTTCAACAACAACAAAAACAACAGAAAACCCACATACACATGGAAGCTGAACAACCCTACTCAATGATAACTTGGTCAAGGAAGAAATTAAAGACTTTTTAATGAACATGAAGGCAGAACATTTCCAAACTTAGGGGGCACAATGAAAGCAGCGCTAAGAGGAAAACCTGTAGCTCTGAGTGCCTCAAAAAACAAAAAACAAAAACAAAACCTGGAGAAAGCATACACTAGCAGCTTAACAGCACACCTGAAAGCTATAGAACAAAAAGAAGCAAATACACCCAAGAGGAGTAGACAGCAAGAAATAATCAAACACCGAAACAGATGGTTATAAGCTATTGTAAATAGGTAGCTTTTGTGGAAATTTACCAGTCTGGGTAGTCATAGATCTTGTAAATAGGTAGCCTCTGTGGACAGTACCAACTTAGATAAGGACAAGTGAATCATAGGCAGAGTCATAGTGACCTGTCCCCTGAACCTTCACCCAGCTGATACCCTGTTCTGAAAGGTATCTTTACTCCCCCTGAACTTCTATGCTCCGGTGTCATTCCCTTCCCCACATCCTGTCTTTTTGTATTTATAACCCCTGTGTGAATAAGTAAATTACGATTGATTTAAATAATTAAATAAATTTTAAAAAAGAAATAATTAAACTCAGGGCTGAAACCAAGTAGAAACAGAAAGAACTATACAAAATATCAACAAAACCAGGAGCTGGTTCTTTGAGAAAATCAAAAAGATAGATAAACCCTTAGTCAAACTAATCAGAGGGCACAGAGACAATATCCAAATTAACAAAATCAGAAATGAAAACGGAGATATAACAACAGAAACTAGGGAAATTCAAAAACTCATCAGATCCCAAAAATTCTACCAGAGAACTCCTAAACCTGATAACTTCAGCAAAGTGGCTGGATATAAAATTAATTCAAGCAAATCAGTAGCCTTCGTATACTCAAAAGATAAACAGGCTGAGATAGAAATTAAGGAAATGACACCCTTCACAATAGTCACAAATTATATAAAATATCTTGGTGTGAATCTAACTAAACAAATGAAAGATCTGTATGACAAGAAGTTCAAGTCTCTTAAGAAAGAAATCAAAGACCTCAGAAGAAAAAAAAAAAGATAATTGCAAGGAGTCAAACCATTCAGCAATTGATTTTAACTATTTGCATATGCATCAGTCTGACATATATATTCTGAAAACCATTTCTCAAGTACTTTTGGGTAATGTCTATACCCAAAATAGAGTCACAAAATCAGGCACATCACGTGTGTTTATTATCAAAAATCACATAAATATGTTGGTGATTACTAATAATCAACTTTTGTTCAACTTCTCCATTATTCCTCTAATCCTGATCTATCTCTTCTTTTGACCATCAATAACAGTACCAGTGTTGGAGTGACAGGCTCATGTCCCTTTCTTGCTCTTGTTTTATCCATCTACAAGATAAGAAGATAGTTGGACCAGATGATCTCCATGGCCCTACCATATTGGAATTTTGTGAAATCTTTGGTAAATGTAAAATAGACTCTTTTATTTCTAATAGCAAAATATTTATTAAATTTAAGATTAAAAACAAAAGAGTCTGGGGAGTTTTCAATAGAACTAGCATGTCAAAAGCGAGGCTTGACTTGTTCATTCTTATTCTTGAGGTTTATGTGGCTTATGCCAGAGCACGGGCCTTATGAACATTACTGACTCCCTAGGGCTCACTGCATATGCTGAAATGAATTCTAATCAGAAGCTCTTGCTGTGCAGGGTAAGCCTTGTCTGATTACATCAGCAGGGTGGGCTGGGATAATCCATGTCATAGTTATAACAGTTCAGTGACACAGAGAGGTCACAGACATCAAAGCATGTGTGCTGAATGCAGAAGTGAAGGCTTATGCAAAATGGTCCAATCAATGATCACATTTCATAATTTCATGGTATGTTGATTCTCCCAGATATAGAGTTAGCCTGACTCTTAAAGGTTTGGCTGAGGACTCAGAAGCTGTCTTCATTTTATCATGCTGCCCTCATTCTCCAGTCTATTTTAACAGTTGTCTTTACAGTCTAAAATGCAAGATAGTTTAGAAGGAAAATAATCTTCATTCTGGTGTGGCATTCATTGTTCATTCATTGTTCAATGAGTTTTTGAGTACTTTTTACATCTGAGGTTCCATTTCTTTATCCTGTTTGAGTGGTAAGGTGTTCAAGGAATGTTAGGACAACAGAAAGGAAGGAAGAACTTCACCTGTATCAATCATATGGTTTCTGGGTTCCACATTTCCCATCATCCAATGCTCTCTCCACCACGGTTTGTCAGACAATAGAGAAGCCATTTTGAAAAAATGGCACCATTTTTTCTCTTTTAAATGTGTGTGTGTGTGTTATGTCCATGTATATCTTGTGTGTATCCACTCACCTGCATCTGACTGCATGCATAGTTATGTACTTGTGGAAGTCAGAGGTTGACTTTGAGCATAATCCTGTATCACTTCTCTACCTTGATTTTGGAGACTGTTTCTCACTGAACCTAGAGATCATTGATTCAGCTAGACTATGTGGCCACCAAGCTCTGGGAATCTTCTTGTCTCCAATGCTTCCTCCTCTCCACTAGTACTAAGGTTATAGATATGCACAATACATGGGCTTTATGTGAGTGTTGGACATACCAGCTCAGATACTAATGCTGTGTGTCATGCACTTTACTGTCTGAACCTTGGCCCAGCATAGTACCCTTTAATTTCTGCTCTTATCCTGTGAATTTCATGACACTTCATGATAACCATTCCTTATATTCATGTGCTATCCTTCATGTAGATACTGTGTTAGTTGTCACTTACTTTCCCTTTGGATGTTGTGTTTTGTCAACAGAGTTCTACAGGATAGTGAAGACATCATGGAGAATCATGAGAGTTTAGTGAGGGGCAGAGAGACAGGATAAGATCAAAGGCTCTACCTGCCTCCAACTAGAACAGCCATCCTTGAGTTTTACATATTGAACTCTATTACATTGTGAATAGGGAGTCTCTAGACAAAACATTTGAAAACCATGTGTTATCATGTTCTCTTGAAAGGGATAGTGCAAAATTCCAGCCCATGCTTTACTGGGACTTTGCATCAGGCACTTACACTGGATTTCAGTATGATCTCACTGGACATAAATGGAGCTAGTAACATCTCTGAGGCTTTCTTTCCTAATTTTTTAGGACCACAATACCAAAGACATAAAAACCTAGTAACTAAGGGAATAGAAATTTACTGTCTCAATGCTGTTTGCAGGACTACTTCCTATAAGCCTATAGCTGAAAACTGTGTTACAGCTGAAGGCCTCTTTCCTTGGCTTGTAGAAGTCAGCCTTGTGTTACTTTACAAATAATCTTCCCCCTGTGTATTTCTCACTATTCAAATATATAAAGACTTTGGTCATATTGGCCGTATCTACCCTATTCTAACTAGTTACATCTGCAACCATTCTGTTTCTAAAGGAGCTTGCTGGAGTTTCAACTTCTACCCTTCAATTTTGGAAGAATACATTGCTAGCCACAATACCATCTTCATAGGATGAGATGAAGACAAAATTACAGTTTAAGCATTTAAAGACTGCTTAAGACCTTGTAGCTGTTCAACAGGGGTAGGCTTTCTTATTTTTGTACAGTGTAGTCTGCACCATTTTCTTTTCAAGCACTTCCTCTCATTCCTCTCTACTGTAATCACTTCCAAATCTTTTTCCTCTTTGGTCTCCATTATGACTATCTTGGACTTTGCCTGTCTTCTTGATGTTTCCAGAGGTAATTGTAAACTCTAGGATGAGCTTATGTCAGCTGCAACCTACATTTTTTATGGGAAGAAATCTAGGAAACAGCTAGGTAAGGTTTAAGATTCTGCTTCGTTCTACTGGTTTTTTAAAAGCTGAGGTTGACCACATTGGCCCCAAACACTGCTATAACTGAGGGAGGTCCTTCTGCCTAAACCAGTGGTTGTGAATCCATTAAAGTTTGGCCACAAGTCAAAGCTTCTGTTAGAATGTCCCAGAGAGGTAATGTCAAAACTTGCTGAGAAAAGTTCACAAACATGTCTGAGCATGAGGGGGTGTTTTGAACAGCAGATGCCAGATTCCAAAGAAAGAACAGTCATGATGGAACAAAAGTTCACAGGGGCAAACAAAGGAAGGGGAAAAAAAGCTGATCTTTCTTCGTTTCAACTTTCTTTTAAATGTGTCGGTCTGAAGTTCCTCCAGTCTGTCTTTGGTTAGATACCTGGTGCTTGAAATGTGTTCACCTCCACCACAACTTGGCGTGTCCCCTGGAGCCTCGGAAATACTATTAGCAAAGAGAATTAGAGTGACATACTCAGTTCCATACCTACTGCCATGTAGCATTTCTTTCCAAAGAGCAGCATAGATTCTAAGCTGAAATACCAAAGGAAGAATTCAAAGACTGTAGATCTGTAGATGCCAATCTGATTTGTTGAGCACACCTGGCACACATCAAGTAGCCAAGAAGGACCTATTGTTACAGGGGAAAGGAAAGTTCATTTTTCATGATAACAAGGTGTGTCAAGGCACTGGGTAGATTCGTTTTCAAGATAAAAGATGTGAATTAAAAAATACAAATCCCTTGATCCCATGCTCACACTGCTGTTTGAGCAATGAGGTCACTCGACTGGGGAGTCCTTTTTGCCAGCCCGTTTCTAGGATCTTGGGATCTGCACACCAGGATCTTGAATGAGGATAGGCGTTTTGGAAAAGCAAGAGAAACATTTTTTTGATGACTAGATTAAGTTTGTGGAGTTAAGTTTGAAGGCTAATCTCTATGCAGGTGGTGTGTGTGTGTGTGTGTGTGTGTGTGTGTGTGTGTGTGTGTGCTGACATGGGCTTGGCTAGCTCAGCTGTTGCTTTGGAAGGCCAAATAACAGCTTTTAATTCCCCAGTGAGCCATCAACCCAGGATTCCACCTCTACAGTGGTGGAGGTCTTGGATTCACAGCAGACCACCTACATAGAAAAGACATACAAACAACATCAAACCCCTCTAAGAATAAAACCTGCTCAGTTTTGTACTTAGAAATTCCCTCAGCTTTTAGTCAGCTAGGCTTTTGGTTTTCTTCTGTGGAGTCCTTGGAATAGACTTAGAAATATTAGAAGGGAAGCGAGATCAACACAAAGAAGAAAACCACCAAATGGTACAGGAAAGACAGAAAAACAAAAACAATCAAACAAACAAACATCTCAATTACAACTCTCCATCTATCCTTTTATTTTCCACAGAGAGTTTTCCTGAAGAGGAGAGCCCTTGTGTGAAGTAACCTAGGTCATGGTTCTGACTTGGTCATTAGTTCTACTTTTGATTTCTGCAATTACCTTTATTTCTCAGACTCTGTTTTCCTCATCATATAAAAGACACATTCTCCATAGGCCAGTCCACACAATTAGTTAATCATCCACACGCAAATTTGATAATCGAAAAACTACAAAAGTATGAAGTATACTAACATTATTTTATAAGACTCTTGTAGAAATAAAAGATCATTTAATTCCTGTGGTCATAGTTTAAAAAACTGAGATTCAAACGGATATCCAAATTATAGATTCATGTTTGAAATCACTGTGAGGAAAGAGACTGATTGGGTCTATTTCACTACACCAAGCTTTGAAGGATTACAAAGAGGCATGGCCAACAAAACAGCTAGAAAGGGAGGACTGACTCCATGTCAGGCAGGGCAGGGCAATGTAAACTCATGATCACTCTTCGCTTGGCTGATATGTGGCTCAAGTGGGAAGCCAAAAGATATTGTAGCTTCTTGTGCCTATTTCCATAGATAACACTTTTTGTACACATCAGGAGAAATTTTGAAAACCTGTAGTCTCTTCATGGCATTTCTTTCATTGTAGATCACAAATCACGATTTCCATATTGGCAGCTCTCTCTTCAGTGGGAATTCCTGAATGGTTCTACCCTACTGAGGAAATCACTGTATCAAGAATATTAAAGAAGGTAATCATCACCTACAGGTAGAGACTTTGGAAGAGGGAAGAAGCACTATTTAGAAATCTATTAGCTCTCTATAAGCTGTGGAGTTTGGAGGTTTTGTCTTACTTATATTGCTGTACTGTAGATGGTCGAACACAGGGTAAGAGAAAGTGCTTTACTATTGAGCTACTTTTCTGGACCAAAGTTCTGAGACATTTTTCCCCTGTCAGTATTGTTTCTAATATTTTTTTTAAAAAAATGGCATAACAAAAATTATCTGTATTCCAGTTCTATATAAATTCTGCTCCAAGATGCTCACTCTATAGTCCATTGAAGCTATACATTTACAAAATATTAACTTTAGTCCATGCTACCCTAGGGGAATGAAACAAAGCTAAAACTTTACCCTACTGTCATGGCAGAGTGTCATGCTTCTAACCTATAGTGTTCCACTTGAAAACTATAGCAACTGGAGACACCTATGCCTCTTCTCCAGAAATTCTGATTCTCCAGCTCTGAGATATCTGGGATGTTATTACTATGTTTGATATTCACCACAGTGAAGAATAAATAGCTCAAACATTGGGATCTAATACATTTTTGGTATGGTATATGTTTATGTTCATATTGTTGTATGTATGTGTGTGTACTGGCCTCCATACATGTGTGTGGAGATGTGCATGTCAAACAAAACCAGAGATCAGCATCAAGGTCTCATTCCTTCATCTTGCTTTTTGAGTCAGGATTTCTCACTAACCTGTTAGACAGGGTTTCTCAGTAACCGGGGCTGTCTAATTTGGCTAGGCTGGGTAGCCAATAAGTTACAGATATCTGCTTGGCTCTTCCTCCTTATAAATATAGATCTCTGCCTCAAATTTTAGACTAAGGGTTTGACATCTGAACTCAGACCCGAAGGCATGTAGGACAGGCACTTTAAAACCTTAACTGCCTCCCCACCACCTCGTCTTGTTTTACTGTTTTAATACAAGATCTCTCTATGCAGCCTATGCTAGCATTGAATTTACACTCCAGTTTAGCATCCCAAGCACTGAAGTTGTAGGCATGTGCCATCATGCCTCACAGGAACTTATAGTTTCATAATTTGAGGAGTCGTAAATTTTTCTTCAGACAGTCATACAGGAGTATTGAAAAGATTTGACTGTCACTGTGTTATGAGGTGGTGAATATAACCCAGCCATCTGGGTGGCTGTTTTCATAATACAGTGATACCACCAGTTGCAATCAAAAGAGGAAACACAGTGAAAGCAATTTGGAGATTGTGTAATGCTTGAGAGATAATAGAAGCCTTTGTTCTAAAAGCTCAACGCATGGACCAGGCATGAACAACAGCAGAGTACCACCCACTGTCAGATGGTTCTGGATGCCGACATGAAGAATAAGGGCTAGGTTCAAGAACATGACAGAAGGCTCAGGTCCATCCATTTGTAAGGTGCTTTTCTGGTCAGATATTAGAAAATTATAAGACATGATATCTCAGAATATCCTTAAGCAAACAGAGAAGGAAAACTTCTCCCAAATAAATCTGTATACTTTCTAAGACCAGTATTAAGGTGAAACTGTATTTTTAAAGCCTGTGTTGTTTTAGACAACACCTGAGTTCAGTAAGAAAACAAATCCAAAATCATGGACCTAATGGTTTGCTAAAGAAAAATCCTGGCCTTCCTGGTAGCTGTGAGCCTTGGTTTTTGCAGAGATATCACCCCAGGTGCCACGGATCACATGGGACACTAACTGGCAAGTCAAGAGAATCAGGAATTCAGCCCTAAAACAAGGTCTTTCTATCTGTATAGAACATCAGTTACACACAAAACAATTATGTTTAAAAATCTGTTTAAAAAGGAGCAGGATGGGGAGAGGGAGGCTGAACTAGGCGTCCCTCCCAAGAAAGTATCATTTGCATTGAGACATGCTTAGGTAGCCTGGCTCCACCTTCAGTGCTTGCTCCATACTTTGTACTTGTACAGCTCATCAGGTAATTGCTGCTTCCATTTTCCCATGGGGCAGGCAGCATGTCTCACTTGATCCTGTATCCTTAGTGGCACAAGTGCCATTGAATGTCAAACTGAGGCCACCACAGAGCCAGCAGTTGGGTACAATAGTGTAGATTAGTACACTCCTCTTGGATCCAAATGTACTGCCAGAAGGCAATAAAGGATCCGTGTCCAGCTAGGAACCTTCCAGTAGAGGAGCGTGGGCTTTAGGTGTGGTAAGCAGGCGTCTTTTAAATAAAAGGACCATGAAACCTGGTAGGCAAAGCCCAGAGGAGCAACAAGAACTGTAAAATCCAAGCTTTACCCTTGAGCCAGTGGCGTCATCCCAGACTAACACAAGGCCACCTCCAGTCCTTCAGGCTACCTTGCCTAAGTGCACACACGGTAGTGCTTCTGATATGAACTTCAAGCCTTACCACAAAACAGTATACAGAAATCTGCTCTTAGGAAACTGCTTCTAAATGTTTGTAGGGAACACATTTGGCCAGCACTTAGTCACTAGTGTTACTGACCCATCTGGCTGAGTGGAGTTTTCTGTATGTGTTTTAAGAATTTCCTTTCCCAATGGGTTTGGTCTTTTTGTTTTGTTTCATTTTATTTTATTTTTGGGGTTTTTTTTTTGTTTATTTGTTTTTTTCCATATTCTCTTTCTCCTTTTACCAAGTCATCATAATTTTTTCCACTAGTTGGCATTTGGTTTCAGTGTGCACTAAGAGGAGATACCATCCGTTGTCAGGACTGTTAGAGCTTCCTTCACATTTTCCATGGTCTCTGTGTTCCGCTTCAACTACAGATGTCTTTGTGCTTGCCTGACATCTTTTCAGAGATGCCTCACCACCAGTTCCCCTCAGCCTGCTCCACCTTCACATCCTCGAAAAGTGCCTTATCTGAGTTTCTTTCTAAGTGAATTAACATAAGTAGCAGAAGTTTCATCCAGGTATTCAATAAGGCCTCTTAGTTCAGGTTGAAATTTCATTTATTTACTTCATTTTTGTGATCTGTATATAACAGATAGGCTAATATTAAGCTTGCAGGTATCCAAATGCCAGTATTATCAGTGTGCTTCTTCACAGTTAGGTTGAAAGTTTCTTCCGAATGAAACCCCTAATTTTGCTAATGCTCTTAGAAATGATGTATATATCATGAAAATTCTTTTGTCAGTATTATTAAATTTACTTATTTTTTCTGAGCATGTGTGATTATGGACATGCTGTTTGTATGTGTGTAGAAGAGAGAGGTCAACATGAAGGAGTAACTGGCTCCTTTCTTCTACTGTGTGGTTCTGGGGTTGGCACTGGGGTCATTTATGTTGGCTGCAAGTGCCTTGATCTACTGAGCAATTTCCTTGGCTCCTGGCTTGAGTATTTCAAATACCAAACCCCCAAATAACATTCAAATAACAATGCCAAAAGCTGACAAAATCCCCAGACAAATTCTGCTATCTTAATTGTGAGATCTGAATGGCCATTATTAGAATAGGCCAGGAGAACTAAGGTGCAGAAGAAAAACTCCAGATCTTAATACTAAAAGATGTATTCTTCTTTTTACATTGCATTTGTTCTTATGGCTCTATATCAAAGCTAGTGTTCAAAGAGACTGGTCAAGTAAATGGAAAGGAGCCAGTCCTCTTCTAGGTCTAGGGGAACATGGACTGGAGGAAAGAGTTCTGCTGCCATATAGTAGGCTGGGCCCGCTGCTCTCTTTGTTTATTCAGCTCTCTGCAAGAGCAGCTGGGCAGGAGCTCATGGTTGTCTGGCAGAGAGTCCTGGTCCATTCCACAGAACACCTTTCTGACCTTGCTGTTGAATTGTTTCAAGCTGTGGTGTTGTATCTGCAAGACAGAGATGCTGTAAGAAAAGGAAAAGGTGGACTAGAGCTGGTGGCTCTAGTACTCACCCAAATAAGTTTTTTTTCAAAGTGTTATATTTGAAAGATATAAACAGTATTTATTAAATATTGTATTTACTATTGAGCAGGGTGCTCTTTATACAACTCAAGAGAACGTTGGCATGATCTTTGATAACACCTAGCAGAAGTTTTTATGTGTAATTTGCAAACCTCAAAGCACATATTACTTCAAGTTCCATTCTACATGTGAAGAGGCTGAGATATAAAAAGTTCATATATTTTGCTCAAGAAATACAACTCGTCAGAGTAGAAGTAGTAGCCTATGAAATATGACTCCAGATGGTTCTACGCTCATAGCCATCAGGCTATACTGATATTTTACCAGTTCTATATCTACTTGAAGATACTGTTACCACTCTTCCCGTATGGAGAACCGAGACATAGAAGCATTTATCATATATCATGGGTCAATATAGAGTCTTTTCCACATTTCCTGTTATACTTCTTGATGGTAGGTCTGAATCCTAAGGACTTTAGGTCCAGCCTTTCACTTCTCATGCCTCCTTTACATTTCTCCACTGTGTTATTCAAGACTCTCCCTTGAACATGTAGCTCTTATACTCTTCTCTTATTGTTTTAAACTTAACTTATATGCTTTACACTTCACACTTGTTTTCTGGTAAGTTAATATCATCATTACTGTATTTCATACTTTTAGCTTTCCTTCCTTTACTTGGAAATATGTATGTATACACATATTTTAAATGTAAGGTTCTTCTCAAAAAGTCACAATGGCCCAGTCTTCTCATTTTCATTTCAATATACTCTGCTTGATATCACTTAGTGCCTGTTTGATATCATCCACACATTAGTTTAGAGGTAGACTTTCACGTAAATTTCTTCCTTAGTTCCTAACACTGTGCTCCGAGTCTCATCTGCCTAAAATCTGCTCTCAAACACACTGCTAAAAAGCATTAGTTTTGATAACTTCTTCAACAAAGGTCAAGATGCTTAGTCAGTGGGCCTTGAAGAGCAGACTGGAAATTTAGAGACATAAAAATTTTATCTAGGATAAAATTATAGAGGAAAACATGGGCTTGTTTTGTCCTGGATTATATGACTCAGGAATGGGTTATGAACCAATATAGAATTTTAAAGATTGGAAAACAGCCAGAGGCAGTATTTGCTGCTACAGCCTTTTTATGCTTCACCTTAGCAGTGACCCTCTCTGGGCAAAAGTCAGTGGGAACAGAGGGAGATGTGCACAAGGTAGAACACTGGCCCAGACACACTGTAAATCTGTGGCCAGAACTCAACAAATACCTTAAATCTCAGGATGAGAGCCCCACTGCCACAATGACAGAGGAGTATGTCAAAATTAAAGAAACGTTGGGTCTTTTGATCCCATTTATAATCTTCTAATTCACCTTGTGTTTCACTATAAACTTATTTATGAGGTTTCCTGTGTACTACAAGTCAATTCTCCCATACTTCCCCACGTAGAAGGATTTCTCTAGCCAAGGAGCTCACTCATTTCCATTGTTGTCCCTTTCCTTCCCATACTCCAGCTACTGTTTGCAATCACACAGCTCTCAGATGACCTGGAGCTGATACTGGTCCATGCTTTGCATTGTTTTCTCATTTAAAATGTTTCATTGCTCATATTCAAACTCAGTACCTCTCTTCTCAACCATAGACAATCAAGACACACATCAAAAGCATCCTTCATTGTCCTTGGAGCAGTTTTGTTTGTTTGTTTCTTTTGGGGTGGATGTAATAATAGTCTCCTGAAATGAAGGCTAACCTCAAATTTATTATGTAGTTCAGACTGGCCTTGAACTCCTGATTCTCCTACCACCCACCTGAAGCTTATGCTCTTCCTCCCCATTTAAGGGTTCCTATATGTTTACAGCTCTAGCAGCTTTTGCTATGAGCTGTTGAGTCTTGTCTGTGTCTCTAAATTCATCTTTCTGTGTTGATATTTCCCCTGGAATCTCAATTTGGTTTTGTGAGTACAAAATAGTCACTGTTTTCTAATTTGATCATCTTGCTTTTTTGTGGTTAAAAACAAGAGTGGTAACTTCTCAGTTTTCAATGTGGAACCAGAAGTACACTGAATCCCTTCTGGTGACTAACATTATTATATGTGAAATGACAGAAGAGAGACATGAACCTGCTGTGTCTTGTTAAACCTCCCAACATCTCTGTGCATGAGACAGAAGAGAACCAAGGCCCAGAAGGCTGGGGCATGCCAGTGTTGACTCAAGAGAAACTTGCCAGCTGTCTCACAAATTGGGACACTGGAGCAAGTGTGCTAATCAGCAGAACTGATGGATATTAATTAAAAAGTACATAAATCTTGTAGGGGGCTGTGTAACTCAAAAGCTCAATGATATCTTTGCAGTGTTAAATATGTATACCTGAATTCTTAAAGGAAATTACAACCCTGGACACAGCAAGTGATTATTCAGATGCCTATAAATCTGAAACTTAAAAAGGAAACTTATAAATCCTCACTAACAATAGTACCAGCACATCTAATTAATGTGTTTGCTCATTCCTTAGCACAAGATTTTATGCAGTTGCCTGGAATTTGGCAGAAAGCATGCATGACCATGCCAAGAGCACAGGAGAAGTAGACCTTAACCCAGCTCATTCCAATTTGAACTGTTCAACATGTCTTTCTGAGCATTAAGAGACAAAGGCAGGGGGTGAGGAAAGTGATTGATGAACGAATATTCTGTCATAACAAGCACTCAACTATATGATATGATTCAGATGTTACTGTCTGTGATTTCTTGTGGTAAATGAATAAACAGGCTAGGTAGTTTACAAGGAAGAAAAGCATTATTGCCTTCCTCCACTGCTGTGCTCATGGTGGGACACCCATATTAGAAGCTGCTTAAGAGAGAAAAGCATCCATCACTTAACAAGAGTTCTAGATGACATGAGGGTCTATGAGTCAGAGAAACAGGAAAGCTTGCCATGCTTAGGGGTGAGCCCCAGAGCACATAGATAAGCAATAGTTTTGAGCATGTGTAGAGTGCATGCTCACCCTGAGCCTGAAGACAGAACCCATACCCAGGTTTGCTCCAAGACTTGAAGTTTATCCTAAAAAGGAACATAAAAGTATGTGCAATGACAGTCCAGAGATGAACATGAGATAGTCAGCCAGGTCATACGTGTTCACAGGAAATGAGGACTTCATGTACTCTTTTATTCTACAGAAATGCACTCTCCCAGAGAGATCACGTCTACTTCCTCATAGTATTACCACATATATACATACATAATACATAATACATACATACATACATACATTTGTGTGTATGTGTGTGTTACTGGGTTTTATTAAACTTATTACAACCAAATGTATTTTATGCTTCTCTTTTTATACTTTATTAATTAATTAGCTAATTAATTAATTAACTTACTTATCCTGATCACAGCTTCCCTGCCATCCTCTCCTCCCAGTCCCTACCTCTCACCTCCTCTCCCTCTATTACCCCTCCCTTTCTCTGTAATGAGACTTTGTGGGATTGGTGATTTAACTCTTCTCCAGGAAATATGGACCCCCAGGTTTGGGTCTCAGCATTTAAAGAAATGCACTTTATTTCTGAATAACACTTAAGATAAAGGTCCACTGTAATAAAGACAAATGAATGGACTGAGTACTAAATAATTGGATGCTTGTCAGCATCATTGATGCTTACATTATAAGAATAGGCCCACAATCTGCCCCATTATTTTTAACCCAGTGTTCATGGTTGCTTAATGTTCTTTTGAGAGAAATTGAGTTGTTGTTTATTTTATTTGTTACAGTGTGAGAACTTTAACTTTTTGAACATTTTTTACTTGTAATCACAGAATTTATTTTTATATAGCTTGAATATTAAAAATAAACATTTGGAATTACTTTTCTAAAAATTAAAAAATATAAACTGGGGATTCTTTTCTTAACTCATTAAAACTAAATGACATATGAGAAATATGGTTTTCATATTTTTATAATGGCTAATAGAGATTTCATAGAAGAACTTTTGTGAAATGTCTCCAGAACACAGCTAGATGTGATAAAAATACATCATGTACACATAAGAAAATGCCATAATGGAATCAGTTGTTAATGTATAATGAATATGTCCTAATAACACTTAAAATTTGAATGAGTAGAGTATATTCTATTATCATTATTCACTATATCTACTTGGGAAGGAATGCATGAATGTGAATAGTAAAGTAGAACTGAAATGCAGTACCCTAGATAAAGCTGTCCACTGCAAGTCTCATCATACAGAAAGACCAGTGAGCGCCGGCAGAAACAGACTGTCTGATTACAGACATTTAACAGACATCTTGCTACATGCAGTCTAGACAAACATTATTTAAAAAGTGACTATCCAAGTGTATGATATATACAGTTATATACTGAATAAAATAGCTGTTTCTATTCAAAGAGACAGGTATGGTATAGACCATATACTCATTTTTGATAGCCCACTGGAAATAGAACATTGTACAGAGATCATATCTTAGTTTTCTCTCATAACAAATACCTAAGATAACCAGCTTATAGGAAAGAGGGTTTTGTTCACAGTGTTCCTTTTCAGCTGGCCCTTTTGCTTTGGACCCATAGAGTCACACTATGGTGGCAATACACGATGGATCTAAACTCAATTTATGGCCCAGGGTCCTACAATCCTTTAAGATCATGACATAGATAACTTGAGGGCTTCTTACTTGGATCCACCTCTTAAAAGTGCCATCATCTCTTCAAAGAACCAGTTTAGAAACAAGACCCTTGACACATGGGTTTAGAGGAACTTTAAAGAGATGTCCTTCAACAGAAGAATGGATACCAAAATGTGGTACATTTACACAATGGGATACTACTTAGCTATTAAAAACAATAACTTCATAAAATTCTTAGGCAAATGGACAGAAATAGAAAATATCATCCTGAGTGAGGTAACCCAATCACAAAAGAACACACATGGTATCAGTCTGGCAGTTCCTCAGAAAATTGGACATAGCATTACCTTTGAACCAAGCTATACCACTCCTGGCATATACCCATAAGATGCTCCAACATATAAGAAGGACACATCCTCCACTATGTTCATAGCAGCCTTATTTATAATAGCCAGAAGCTGGAAAGAACCCAGATGTCCTTCAACAGAGGAATGGATACAAAAAATGTGGTACATTTACAAAATGGAGTATTACTCAGCTATTAAAAACAATGAATTCGAGAAAATCTAGGTAAATGGATGGAACTAGAACATATTATCCAGATAAGGTAATCTAATCACAAAAGAACACACATGGTATACACTCACTGATAAGTGGATATTAGCCCAAAATCTTACAATATCCAAGATACAACTCACAGACCACATGAAGCTCATGAACAAGGAAAACCAAAGCGAAGGTGCTTTGGCCTTTCTTAGAAGGAGTAACAAAATACTCATGGAAGCAAATATGGAGACAAAGTGTGGGACAGAAATTAAAGGAGGGGCTGTCCAGAGACTGCTCCACCTGGGTGTCCATCCCATGTGCAGTCACCAAAGGTAGATGCTGATGTGGATGTCAGGAAGTGCATGCTTACAGGAGCCTGGTATAGCTGTCTCCTTAGAGGTCTGCCAGAGCCTGAAATAGACAGAGGTGGATGCTCACAGCTAACTATTGAGCTGATCATGGGGTTCCCAAAGGAGGAGTGAGAGAGAAGACTGAAAAAGTTGAAAGGTTTGAGGCCCCATGGGGAGAGCAACTATACCAACCAACCAGAGCTCTCAGGGTCTAAATCACTAGCCTGGGAGCACACAGGGAGGGACCCATGGCCCCAGCTGTATATGTAGGGAGGATGGTATTATCAGGTATAGGTGGGTGAGGAAGTCCTTGGTCCAGTGAAGGCTGGATGCCCTAGTGTGGGGGAAATCTTGGGTGGGGAGGTGGGAGTGGGAGGGTAGGTGGGAGCACATCCTCATAGAAGCAGGAGGAGGGGGATGGGATAGAGGGAAAAGGGATTACATCTGAAATGTAAATAAAATATCCAATAAAAAATATTTGAGAGATTAAAAAAAAAAAAAAAAATACACATGGTATCCACTCACCGATAAGTGGATATTAGCCCAAAAGCTCAGAATACCCAAGATACATTCACAGACCACATGAAGCTCATGAAAGAAGAACAAAGTGTGAATGCTTCAGTTCTTCTCAGAAGGGGTAACAAAATTCTCATGGGAGGAAATACAGAGACAAAGTGTGGAACAGACACTAAAGAAAGGCCATCCAAGACTGCCCCACCTGGGGATCCATCCCATATACAGTCACCAAACCTGGACACTCTTGTAGAAGCCAAGAAATGCTTGCTGACAAGAGCCTGATGTACCTGTCTCCTGAGGGGCTCTGCCAGAGCCCAACAAATACAGAGGCAGATGCTCGCAACCAATCACTGGACTGAGCATGGGGTCCCCAATGGAGGAGTTAGAGAAAGAACTGAAGGAGCTGAAGGGGTTTGCGACCTCATTGGAAGAACAACAATATCAACCAACCAGACACCCCAGGGCTCCCAGGGACTAATCCATCAACCAAAGCTTACACACGGAGGGACCCATGGCCTCAGTTTCATATGTAGCAAAGGATGGCCTTGTCAGGCATCACTGGGAGGAAGGCCCTTGGTCCTGTAAAGGCTCAATGCCCAGTGTAGGGAATGCCAGGGCGGGAGGCAGCAGTGGGTCAGTGAGTGAGGGAAAATCCTTATAGAAGCAGGAGGAGGGAAAATGGGATACGTGGTTTCGGAGTGCAGGAAGGGAAATAGAGAAAGGGGATAACATATAAAATGTAAAGAAAATATCCAAACAACAACAGCAACAAAAACCAATCTAACATGTTTTTACAGAAAGCAAATAAGTCTATTTGATTCCCAGAGAAGAGATGGTAACATAATGTCAGCTCTACATGAGTCCAGTTTGTAGAGAGGTCACTCAAAGCTTGTCATTTCTATGACAAGCACATATATGCACACATAAGGCTGAGTGCCTGCAACATAACATAGTGTAAGACCAAGAGGCTTCACACAGTCTAGCTGAGGGAAGCTTAGTGTATAGTGCCTTGTCTACCATGTGCAAGACCCTGCATCCAATCTCAACACTGCACAACATACATACATTAAAGACTATACAGAATCAAAATCATTCTTTAGGGAATTTTTAACCTACAGGAAAGATATGGAAGCTTTATAGATGTAAATGTCAATATGACAACACTTAAGAAACATAGGAAGAACAACAATATCAACCAATCAGACTCCCCAAAGCTCCCAGGAACTAAACCACCAACCAAAGAGTACACGTGGAGGGACCTCTGGCTCCAGCTGTATAGTGCAGAGGATTGCCTTATTTGGCATGAGTGGGAGAGGAGGCCCTTGGTCCTGTGGAAGCTTGATGCCCCAGCATAGGGGCATGCTAGGGTGGTGAGTCAGTCAGGAGTGGGTGGGGTGAGGGAGCACCCTCACAGAAGCAGGGGGCAGGGGAATGGAATAAGGGATTTGCAGAGCGGATACTGGGAAGGGGAATAACATTTGAAATGTAAATAAATAAATAAAATAATCAATAAAAAAGAAAGAATTAGTGAGAGACCCAAAAAAAACATCTCCTGAGGAAGTTAGAGTGCTGGGTGGGTCATACTGGCATGGCTGGTCATTCTTACTGGAGGTCCTACCCAGGATGCACTGCTGACCAATGCCAAGCAGTACAGTGCCGATTCTCTCCTCTGGCTGCATTGCCAGGACCAGTATGGCCCTAATAGGGACAGAATGATATAGTTCCTGCCCCTGGGACAGGGCCAGCTGGCATGGGCTTCCACAAGTGTTGATGGCTGCTGTAGACATAAGGCTTGTTTATATAATTATGTACATATTTTATATTCTTCCTTCAAAGAATGTCTTCCCCGTTAACATTAATGACTCCATGGTAATCACAGACAGCATGAATCTAGGAGGCAAAGTTGTGGCTAATATCTTAGCAAAATGCTTAATGCTGAGTCCTTCAGGACAGCCCTTAAAGATGTGGAAAAGGATTGTAAAACCTTGAGTTTAAAAATATACAACTTCTTAACAATGCAAAAATATAAGTATGTGACATGAATTGTATAAGGGACTTCACAGATCTAAAGGAACCGAGGTAGTTATACTATTAGCCAGCGTATCAGAAAGATACGCTGATTCCCGAGTTCAGAGTTGGCCGGGACAGAGCAACATTAGGCCCAGGTATGATAGAAATTGTAATTTCAGGATGGAGTCCCACACAGCTAGTTTATTGTCTGTGCTTAACAGAGGCAGGCAAATCTCTGTGTTCTTTTGTAATTTTAAAAGAGAATGTGTGATTGCTGTCTCCTAAGAATTAAGGGGTTGGGGTCATGAGATGCTGATTTATAGGATAATAAAAAGGAAACCTGGAGTAAATGACTAGATTGATAAAGACTAGACTTATGATCTGCAAGAGATGAGCGATCAGAGACATTTTTTAGTATAGCGAGAAAGAATTGCTTGGAGAACTGTCACAAGCAGAACATAGAGAGAGCTGTCTGGAGATCTCCAGAAAAAACAGATCAGGAAGAAAGGAAGCAGAACAGAGAGAATGCAGGCTGGAAAGCTGTCTTGAACAGAAAGAAGAACATAGGCTGCCAGCTTGGACCCATGATTTGACTTCAAGTGGTTTATTCCCAGACGCCCTTTCCTCAGAACCCTTCTGCATAGCTCTCCATATCTCTCCATTTTCATCAAGTTCCCATTGGCTACAGATGGCAATAGTGTTTGTGGAACATCTTTCCCAGAACTCTGAGGTGGAGCAGGAGACAATGGCAGCCCTGGATCAAGCTGGTCTGATCCCAGGAATGAGCCTACCCCGTCTCCGTCTGCTTGAGCTTGGAAGGCAGAACCAGAACTCAAAGCCGAAGCTGACTCTCCTACAAGGCTGCTTGTTCATTGAGTACCACTAGATGGGTGGCTATAGGTGACAGGTGAGCTCCTGATACACAGCCAGTTGACAGCACCCATGGTTGGTTTTGGTGGGGCATGGCATCTCATCCCTAAAACCAGAGTCTCAGGAAGGAAAGACGGCTATACCTGGCTTCACCCCTGTGCAAGCTCCTCTCGGTTTGCAGATACACAAATCTGCTGAGTTATTCGTTCTTCAATCCCTAAAAAGAAATAATTAGAATTACAAAAGTATTAAAATGTAGATAAATATTCATAAATAATGTAGCTAGTAGTATCTGGCTGAATTTGCAATGTATATAATATTTATTTATATCATAAAATGATATCTCAATTAGAAAGAATGCAGATGGAATTAAAATCTCTGACCTTTGTCCAACAGAAAAATTAAAAAGGAAATTAAATTGTTGAGTGGATGCCTTTTCTCAGCTCTTTGTCCACTCTGGTTCTCAAGAGTATCTTTCTCTTCTTCATAAACTGTTTGTATTTCTATTCTGAAAAAGGAACTAATGTACTTAGTAAATCAAGGAATCTTGTTTTAATTTCTAGAAGAGTATTAAAATCTTTCAAAGAAGAATAAAAGGCTATATAAATTCAAGTTCATATAGGCAGGAAATAAGAATAAAAAAGGTAAAAAGTGAAAATGAGACTTAAAGGCAATAAAGAACATAGGAAAATAAATTTAAACAGGAAAATCATAACTATAGATGTAAAGGAAGCCTGGAATAATTGTAAGGCAATCATGTAAACTCATCCGTAAGCCTCATGGGAGTTAATTATTCTGACAAAGAAATGTTTATTAAGAAGATAAAGATGCTCTCACACTATCTTCAATATTTTAAGTGTAAAGATGCAGAAAATCATGAATATGAATAGAAAAAGATATACCTGTGATATTGCTACAGAAACCAATCACTGCTCATGGAGAAGAGGCTTTTTCTTAGATAAAATGCTCACTGTAAAGAATTAAGAATTAAGAATCCATGTCCTGAAAATAAACAGTCCAAATTACATGAAGCAAGTTATTAACAAACCTATGAGTAGCTGATTGTATTCTATGTCTTTAAGACCATCTGAACAAATTTTAAAAGACTGATTACACTGTGTGTTTGTTGACCAAATTGTAGTTCAATATATTATTAATATATAATATTATATAATATGACATTAGAAGAAAAATAGTTTCATATTTGTGAAATTAAAACACAAGCTTCTGAATCATCCATTTTAATGAAAAAAAATGGAAATTAGAATACATAGATCAAAAGTCATTTCTGAACTTACAGGATGAAGGTAAGTTTTTACTTTGAGGGAAACTTATCCATAAATTCATGCACAATAAGAGAGTGAGGCTGAAACATCAATGGTTAAGTCAATAGGAAATATTATCTATCATCTATCTATACTTATCTATCTATCTATCTATCTATCTATATCTATCTCTTTAATCATCATGTTATCATACTATCTATCTTTATCATCTATCTATCTATCTATCTATCTATATCTATCTATCTATCTATCTATCTATCTATCTATCTATCTATCTTTCTTCTTATCTTTATTACTATCTATCTATCTATCTATCTATCTATCTATCTATCTATCTATCTATCTATCTTTCTCTTTCTATCTTCTATCTACTATCATCTATCTATCTTATCTATCTATCTATCTATCTTTCTTCTTCTATCTTCTATCTACTATCTATCTATCTATCTATCTATCTATCTATCTATCTATCTATCTATCTATCTTTCTTTCTATCTTTCTATCTCTATCATCTATCTATCTATCTTCTATCTATCTATCTATCTATCTATCTATCTTTCTATCATCTATCTATCTATCTATCTATCTTCTATCTGCTATCTAGCTATCTACCTATCATCTATCTATCTGTATCTTTGGTGCTGAGTGGCTTTCCATGTGCTAGGTAAAATACTCTACCACAGAGCTAAAGGAGGAAAGAGATCAGCAGGAAAAGGGAAAAGGAGATCAACTGGGTGTGGTGAGGAAGAACACAGTATCCTGATGTATTTATGATAACCTTGCAAAGAAATTAACTTCTTTCAATGCTAATTTTAAAAAAAGGAATAAAAATAGCAAACAGAGAAGCATAGAAGAAACAACATAGATCCTGTGGTGGTCTGAGGAAGAATGTCCCCTACAGGCTCCTATCTTTGAATGCTTGGTCCCCAGCTTGTCAAGCTACCTGGGAAGAATTAAGAGACATGGCCTTGCTGGAGGAGGTGTGTCACAGTGTGGGCTTTGAAAAGCCTACACCTTTCCCAGTTAGCTTATGCTTGTGGATCAAGATGCAAGCTCTAGCTAACTGTTCAGTACCACACATGCCTGCTGCCATGTTCCAGACATGATGGTCATAGACTCTAAACCTCTGAAATTCTAAACCCCATATAAACTTTGTCAACTATAAATTGTCTTGGTTATAGCATCTTACTACACCAATTGTGAAGTAATGACGTTAGATATCAATGTAATAACACATGATCAAAGGATCACAGAAATGATTAAAACAGTCACGTTTAAAAAATAGTCAAATGCTGATTACCAGCAAGGTTAATTGCTAAAGAAATCAATGAACAATAAAGGTGAGAAGAAAGTGCATCACTTATTTAATGGCTAGAAAGAATGCATGCAGGTCGCAGGGATTTCTACAATGGTCAGGCTCACGCAATGCAACCTAGCAAATGCTGAATTTGCTTTTGCAAAGCAAGTTGTTTGTCAGTGATCTACTTTTCCCTGCAGGTATTTACTATACCAGGGTGAGGGGGTACAGTACCAAGACACTTCACAGGATTCTCAACTGCTGGTAAAACATATTGTATCATTTCCAAATGGCCCCACAACATGCACAGCATAGTCTCTTCTTTTGATGTTCCACAAATATGAAAAGGCTCCTTAGTTCTCTGTTGTTTGTATGAAACTTAAACACTTGCTCTTGTCTACAAGACAAAGTTTACAGGCCATAAGAGAATATGGTTTATTTATTCTGACATCATGACTTACAGCTTGTGAGACAGCAATCATCACACATATGGACACACACACATGTACATGCAGACACGTGCATGAGCACACACAGACACACACACACAAAGAGCTCAAAGTATAGAGGTTGAGGGTACAGACCAGTGCTTGCTGCACCAGCCTGAGAGCCTGAATTGGAATCTTCAGCTAAGCTTGATAAGCCATCCATAGTCCTACTCTTAGAAGGTAGAGACAAATAGCTCTCCGGAGTTGATTGGCCCATCTAGCTAAATTAATAAGCTCCATATTTAGTACGACACCTTGTCAGAAAATAAAATCCATTCAGAAAGACATTCAAAGTATACCTCTACTCTCCACATGCATGCACACTCAGAGATACATAAACCAGTATGTCCTCATGAACACACATGAATATGTACACACACACACACAACACACACACACACCACACACATTACAAAGAATAAAACTGTGAAATTAATGTATTCGGTATTAACCCCTACACTTGCCTTTTGAGCAGAGACAATTTTGATGCTCATATTATGGATGTCATATTTCAAGCCTGTCATCTAGTGCTTGAAGCTGAAAATTCAGTGACAGCCTATAAAAACAGATCAATCTGTGCAGCTATTCCAGATGTCCTTATTGCCAATCAAATCCTAAGAACATTGCCCCAGTCACTCCACAGGACAGTTCCAACCCCTTTCACATCCCAAGCCATTACTTCCTCTCATGAGCACTCAAAAGTCCATCAGTCCAGTCTGTGCTCCCTGACACACTCCTAAGCTGTCTTTACCCATGCTGCTTCCTCCTCTGATGAAATCATCACCATCTTTTGAAGTCCTTTCATAAATTCTTTGCTAAGTCTCCTCTGCTGACAAGAACCTGCTTTCGTTCTCTTCAGATCCAACTAATAACCAATTTCTTGTCTTTCCTTTGACTTACAACAAGACAGGACATCCTAAACAACAGGGGGACATCATTTGTGAAATTTTCTAAGATTTCTATTTGTAAGCACATCCTCTAAGCATCTGTATCATTATATACAGGTGTCTTATGAAAACTTACCATCTATAATTGAATTAAGTCACAATGTTTAGAACTGCAAATAGGGAACAAGAAACAGAACAAGAACAGGAGCTAACGAAGGAAGGCAGGTATGGGAAGGTGGGGAAGCAAAATTTCAAAAGAACAAAATAGAAAATAAACCATGCTGTGGTTAAGAGAACCAAGAGAGTTTCTTGGAGTCCAGGCTCAGGGTGAGCCAGAGGGCAGTTCTATTGTCTTTCATGTTTGGAGGAAACCTGAACTTTGGTGGCTAAAGACTTGGAAGTTCAAGCTTTCCTGAAAATTTAGTTTTTATATTTGTAAATAGGAATTACAGTTTTTGACTTTATCAAAGTCTATGTTTATGACCTTTATTTATTTATATTATTTATTTATTTATTTATTTTATTTTTTTTTGGAGACAGAGTTTCTCTGTGTCACCCTGGCTGTCCTGGAACTCACTCTGTAGACCAGGCTGGCCTCAAACTCAGAAATCTGCGTGCCTCTGCCTCCCAAGTGCTGGGATTAAAGGCATGTGCCACCACTGCCCGGCTATGACCTTTATTATATAAATGTGTAAGGATGCTAAGTGAATTATGACAGAGAGCACAATTCTGATTCAATGATTAGAATTTGAAGAAGAAATTGGTTTGCTATCTGTAAGATGTTTTCTTAATAAAGCCCTTACAAATAAGTAGACTTATAAGAATAAATATTATAAGAAAACAAAGTTAGCAAATGTAAATGTCTGTAAAATATCAGACAGGCATTTTGGTATTGTTTTGTACCTTGCTTTGAAGATAAAGAATGGAAGCAAAATTGTTAATCGTACACTGCTGTGAATGAAGAAACCTGATCTCAAATCCAGCTCTCAGAGTCTGTTCTCCAACCTGGCTTCTGTGTGTGTTTCCAGGAAAGCAGCAAGGGCTGAGATTAACCCAGAAAACTTGTAAGAAAACCACCCTTTGGAAAACTTATTTCTTTCTCTGAAACATTCTCACTGAAAAGCAGATGATGGGTAGTAACTTCAGAGCTCTACTGAAGAAACATTGTTCCCTTCCTAAGCATCAAAATGTCAACACCATGTCAAATCTAATTGAATATACTCAAAGCTCTTTTGCTTCTATTCAATTTAATTGCAATAAGCTTACAGAAAATTAAGTCTGTAAGGAAAGGAGACTTAGCCAGACCCAAAGTATGATTCTCCTATGACATAAAAAGGAAAGCAATGTATTCTGAAATTGCACAGTGATCCAGAGGGTTTAGACTGAACAGGGGCTTGGGGCCACCAGCATTACTGAGAACATGCTAAACTATAGAAGTGCACCCTGGGCACTGCAGACATACCAGGCAATTACAGGGGAGGCACATGAGAACTCTCTATGCTCAGTAATCAGTCATCCAAACAGAACAGAAAGGAACTTCTATGGTGTAGGGATTCATTTGAACACCATCTGGGTATTGCTTCATCTTACCTTATGCAGTCTGACTATCCCAGCACAGAGGTTCTCAAACACCCCCAAATGGCCAAAGAGCATCTAGACAGTAAACAGTCATTAGTGGTCTGTGTGGGAGTAAATCATTCAGTCACTTTTCGGTTGGGTTTGTTGTTTTCAGCTTCAGAGGCACTCTTCTTCTAGTTAAGACTAGAAATACTTCAGAAAACACTCATCAACTAATCCATGGCAATAAACAGCTAGACTTGTTTTCTCCTGCTGAAACAACATGCTGCAGACTTGGGAAACTGTAAGTAAGAGTTTAGCAATGGTTCTGGGCAGTGTGACATTCAAGATTGGGAGCCTACCTTTGGTACCTTCTTGTTGTATTGTAGTATCATAGATGGTATCACCCTGAGAGAGAGGAGTACAGAGAGAGTTGTACAAAGGTAACATTGGGGAAGAAAGAGTTAGGGAAAGGAAGAGATAGAAAGGGAAAGGAGAAAGGTAGAAAGGGAGAAAGGGAGAAAGAGAGAAAGAAAGAAAGAAAGAGAGAGAGAGAGAGAGAGAGAGAGAGAGAGAGAGAGAGAGAGAAAGAAAGAAAGAGAGAAAGAGAGAAAGAAAGATAGGTCATGGTAGAGAGAGAGAGATGGGAAGAGAGAAAGGAAGCAGGTGAGGGAAGTGAGGAGAAGGAGGGTAAGAGACAAAGGATGGAAGAAGAGAGGAAAACTGAACCAAATTCTCCTTTATCAAGAGAATGTCCTGCATTGGCTAACCCACTCCTATTATGAAGGCATTCATTGATCATTAAAAGGGCATAGCCTCATGACATGATAACCTCTTGAGGGTCAGCATCTTAGTACCCTTATAGTACCAAACACATTTCAGCATGAACTTAGGTTGTATTGCTTTGTACCGGGGAATGTGGCCCTGGTCTATACTAGTGATTTAACCCCTGGCTGAAGAGCTCTGTGGGCCATAAAATTCCTTGGTTATACTTGTTCCATTTTCCCCTGACATTTCAAAGCTGATTTTCAAGTGTAGTCCAGATTCAGACTGTTTATAGATCTGATCAGATACACTGTCAGAGGAGTCCTACAGGATGCCAGGTTTGAGTTGGTGTCTAAACTTAAAATCTCATTGCCAGTGTCTGAGAATGTTCAGGCTACTGCACTGTAAACAGAGTGGTTTATAAACAGCATGAACTTCTTTCCCATGGTCCTAAGGTCCAGAAGGCTAAATCTCTGGTAGTTTTAGTTTGTAATAACTATGTCTTTCTAGTTCATAAGGACTGTCTCCTTTCCATAAAGCCAGAGTAAAAAGATCACTTTGTAGTCTCTTACACAACGCCACTAATCCCATTTGTGAGGGCCCCACACCTCTGACCTAATTAATTTCCAAAGGATCCATCTCCAAATATCACAACTGTGAAGCAGGTTACAACATACGAAATTTGGATGGACACATTGTGCATTCAATACTTAGGCATGAGTTCTGAATCCTGCCCAAGAACTCTACAAAAGGAAGGATTTACTTTTGGCCTTCCTTCTTCTTTGTGATACTCATACTGTACAGAGTTCAACACAGACAAGCCACTCTGTTGATATAAACTTATATATTTTTCTCTTTATGTGTTTGTTAAAGTAGGCATTATATCTTTAACTTAAAGTATTTTTATTTAATCAAATGTTGTTTTATAATTCGGAGAATACTCACTATGTCACAGAGCTGGTTCTGAGTTCACAGACGACGGGATGATATCTTTCAGCACCCCAGATTCTTATTGCAAGTATGTAGACAGCAGCACAATTTAGATGATCTACATAATTCAACCGAAGTCTTCAGTAGTTTGATAGTGAGACAGCAAACATACACATGGTTTTGAAAAAGAAAGCCTTAAATATAAAAATATCTGCGTTGACTAGCTATACTCCTTCCTATATTGTTAGTTCCCCATATTTCTTTCTTATTTTTGCCCCCTCAATTCTTTTCTTTGTTGTTAACTTGATGAAATACCAGTATGTCATTCAGAGACTAAAGTAAGGACTACATATTAATTTTATAGGGGTAGAACAGAGATACACAAAAACTCACACAGGTAAATGCAAACTTTGATACATGCTCTAAAGAGAAGCCTGAGAAATTTTGATAGTCCATAATAAATGGAGACCGCGATGGCTTGAACAAAAAATGACCACCCTAAGCTCATTAGAAGGCATGGCCTTCTTGGAGAACGTGTGGTCTTGTTGGAGGAAGTGTATCACTGGGGGTGGGATTTGAGGTATGAAATCTTCATGTCAGGCCCAGTGTCTCTCTCTTCTTGCTTCCTGCTGATCCAGATGTAGAACTCTCAGCTACCTCTCTAGCATCATGTCTGTCTGTGTGCTACCATGTTTCCCACCATGACAATAAAGGGCTAAACCTCTGAAACTGTAAGCCAGCCCCAATTAAATGTTTTCCTTCATAAGATTGCTGTGGTCATAATGTCTTTCCACAGGAATAGAAACCCTAACTGAGATGAAGATTTTCTTCAGAGAGTAAGAAATCTGAAGGAAATTAAGTCAACATATAAAAGGAGAAGTTTCTAAATCAGATAAATGAAGGACAAAAAGCTGTTGACAAGTAATTGTGAGCCATCCAAGAAACTAAAAGAGAGTCAGTGCATTAAGAGTACCCCATGGTTCCATGAGACTGGAAAGATGGCTGCATCTGACCATGCAGGATATAGACCATGCAGGCAAATATCGACATATTTATCCTCTTCCTAAGAGAAAGAACAGGGTATCAGATGTTTTAAAGATGACGATACCAAATTTCTATTTTGAAAAAAGTGTTTGCAATATACAGGGAATAATTTGTCAGGTTACAACTAAGAATACAGAGAAGCTGTAGAGTACATAACTCAGGAAATTAAAGTTGACTGAGTGAGTTGCTTATCAAGGTGATTATAGTGTTGATCTATAGTAAACGGGCAATAAAATGATCTAAAGTTAGCAAGAGCTGGAGTCAGTGATGCAGAGACTGAGGGTCAAAAAGTGAAGGTGATAAACCATCATGGTGAAGAACCTTCCAACAGAAGCAGAACCATGGATGTAGGGGGAGCAACACAGAGTCAGAACCAGGATCAGGAAGGAAGATGCAAGTATTTGATTTCTCACTTCATGCCTCCTTCTGATCCCTGACTCCATTCACTCATTGACAGAGCCAGAAGGATGACAGGGAAGCACAGCCAAGTGTTATTGATTGAATATGAAGCATCCCCACAGGCTTATATGCTAAAATCTCAGTTACCAGTCGGTCCTGTTATTTTTTGCTGGTTTGGAAACATTAGAAGGTGAAGCCTAACTGGAGGAAATATGTAAGGCAGTGGACATGGATTCCTTTCCCCAAGTTAACCTCCCTCCCTCGCCTTTCTCTGTCTCCTTCTTTACTGTGTGTTTACATAAGCAAAAATCACCCGTGCCTGATAGTCTCAGGGATATAACATTCTATATGTGGAAAGAAGCAACATGAATTGAACCTTCAGAATCCAAGAGCTAAAACTGATCTTTTTGTAAAATTTTTATGTTGTTTACTGAAGCATTGTGTCAGAGCATAAACAAAACAAAAACACCTAACACACTGATTATCATAGTCTGTGGGGGTCAATCTTTCTATAAGACAAATAGCACACAGATATAGTGAGGGGTCTTTGGGGATCACTGATCAGAGTGACAGGAATGTGCATATTTGGATGTAATTGACATAATTCAGTGACTCAGATAGAAGCAATAAGCGAGAACTCTTGGAGATACACTTAGGGGGAAAGCATCATTGGGTCTTGATGGCATGTTAGATTTCAGAAAAAAAGGAAATGTAAGTATTTAGGGCAGCAGCAATGTCAGCTATTTTTGTGCTTTCTGCAGAATTCCTCTGTTCAAAATAATTTCTGAGCGTTTAACCAAATTGTTCCTTCAGCTTCCAATGAACATGAAAGGATGGCCAGCAATTAGCTGGATGTTACACGTCAGCGAAAGAGGAAGTCTGGCGGCTAGCTGCTAGCTGCTACCATGGCAACATTGCTCACTTTTACCAACTAGCAAAGAATGCTGAAAATTACTTAACCAAGAAACAGGATTTGAGGAATAATGGACCTCCTGAATATCTCTTTGGGATAACAAGGAAAATTGTTCTACTTGTTACACAAATCAACTCACTAGAAAAATGAGAAGGATAAGATGTCAGGTAGGTATGGCAACAAGCAGGTATGAGTGTGTGCTTGTGCATGTGTGTGTGTGTGTGTGTGTGTGTGTTGTGCAGGTATTTTGAAAATTTCTGGAAAGAGTAAACTAAATATCTTGTCAAATATTTTAAATGTGACACATTAGAACAAAGGCCAAGGTTTATACCTAGTACACAGATCTGCAACACAGCTGTTTTGGAGATTGAGGCAGGGAGATTGCTAATTGAAGGCTTTCCTGAGATAGAGTAGTTCAAGGATATCTTTAATAACTTAGCGGGAACATCTCACAAATTTTGTGAAAGGACTGTGTTTGTATCAGTGATAGCAAGCTTGCCTAGCATGGGGGAGAGGTCTTGGGTTCAAATTTGAGGAGAAGGAGGGAGAGAGAGAGAGAGAGAGAGAGAGGACATTAAATATTCTCAACAACTTTTGGCAAGAAATATTCAAGAAAGCATTGATATTCTGACAAAATATGAACCTACAGCTGGTCCTTCATAAAATGTGACTAAAAGATATGTAGAGCAATTCTGCTAATATTCTAACTATGTAGTGATATAGTACCTCTGTGACTGAATAAGGAGTGTAGTTATGCACAAGCCATATGCATGTTTGGACTAGTTTCTACACTGGTTGTAATAAGACTCAGATCACATTTCAGAATGCTAGAAGATCCTCTCATTTTAAACTTAAGTTTCACAGCTCATTGGCTCTGGCAAAATTGAATTGCAGAGTCAACATCCTGGTATGTATTGATATTACACACATATTAAAAACACACTTATATTCATGGGAAAAATCTGTATGTGCCCATCCGTACCTTTTCACACATATGTGTGTAAAAATGTTTGAACAGATTATGTAATATGGATTTTATCTACATAAACTTGGGCAAGACAAAGATTTACTAGTTAACTACATAAAATATCATAAACAGCACACAATTTTTGGAGACCAATAAAATACTTCTAGAGATACATGTTACATTACAATAAAAAAAACTGTCTGGAAATCTATAAGGATCATAAAAGATGCTAGTATATAATCCTCCTAATTTACAGAGTCAGAGGACTAAAGATCCAGAAAGAAAATATGTTCTAAGTAAACCTGTGAAGGGCTGATTTCATGAAGATGTAATTAACCAGCTTGATTGCTCTATGTACACAAATAGGTGTGTGTGTGTGTGTGTGTGTGTGTGTGTGTGTGTGTGTGTTTTCCACATGTGTCCAGGTATCCAGGAAGGCCAGAAGCCACCTGACAAGGGTGCTGAGAACTGAAGTCAGATCCTCTGGAAGAAAAATAAACTCTCTGATTAGCTGGGCTATCTCTCCAGGACTCTGTAATTTGATTTATGAAGAAGACATCAGAAGATGGAAAGATCTCCTATGCTCATGGATTGACAGGATTAATATAGTAAAAATGGCCATCTTGCCAAAAGCAACCTAGAGATTCAATGCAATCCCCATTAAATTCCCAACTCAATTATTCACAGAATTAGAAAGAGAAATTCTCAAATTCATTTGGAATAACAAAAAACCCAGGATAGCAAAAACTATTCTCAACAATAAAAGAACTTCTGGAGGAATCGCCATCCCTGAACTCAAACAGTACTACAGAGCAATAGTGATAAAAACTGCATGGTGTTGGTACATAGACAGGCAGGATGATCAATGGAATAGAATTGAAGGCCCAGAAATGAACCCACACACCTATGGTCACTTGATCTTTGAGAGAGGAGCTAAATCTGTCCAGTGGAAAAAAAGGACAGCATTTTCAACAAATGGTGCTGATTCAACTGGAGGACAACATGCAGAAGAATGCTAATTAATCCATTCTTATCTCCTTGTACAAAGCTCAAGTCCAAGTGGATAAAGGACCTCCACATAAAACCAGATACACTGAAACTAATACAAGATGGGGAAGACCGTATAATACCTAGGCACAGGGGAAAAGTTCCTGAAGAGAACACCAATGGCTTATGCTCTAAGATCAAGAATTGACAAATGGGACTTCATAAAATTGTAAAGTTTCTATAAGGCAAAGGACACTGTCAATAGGACAAAACAGCAACCAACAGATTGGGAAAAGATCGTTAACCATCCCACATCTGATGGAGGGCTAATATCCAATATATACAAATAACTCCAGATATTAGACTCCAGACAACCAAATAACCCTATTAAAAACTGAGGTATAGAGCTAAACAAAGAATTCTCAACTGAGGAAATTCGAATGATCAAGAAGCACCTAAAGAAATGTTCAACATCCTTAGTCATCAAGGAAATGCAAATCAAAACAACCCTGAGATTCCACCTTACACCAGTTAGAATGGCTAAGAACAAAAACTCAGGTGATAGTAGATGCTGGTGAGGATGTGGAGAAAGAGGAACACTCCTCTATTGTTGGTGGGATTGCAAGATGTGCAACCACTCTGGAAATCAGTCTGGAGGTTCCTCAGAAAATTGAACATAGCATTACCTGAGGACCCAGCTATAACACTCCTAGGCATATACCCAGAAAATGCTCCAATATATAACAAGAACATATGCTCTACTATGTTCATAGCAGCTTTACTTATAATAGCCAAAAGCTGGAAAGAACCCAGATGTCTTTCAACAGAGGAATGGATACAAAAAATGTGGTACATTTACACAATGAGATTTTAGTCAGCTATTAAAAACAATGAATTCAAGAAATTCTTAGGTAAATGGATGGAAATTAGAAAATATCATCCTGAGTGAGATAACCCAATCACAAAAGAACACACATGGTATTCACTCACTGATAAGTGTATATTAGCCCAAAAGCTTGAAATACCCAAGATACAACTCACAGACCACATGAAGCTCATGAAGAAGGAAGACCAAAGTAGGGGTGCTTCAGTCCTTCTTAGAAGGGGTAACAAAATGCTCAAGGGAGCAAATATAGAGACAAAGTGTAGGAAGGAGGGGCCATCTGGAGACCATTCCACCTGGGTATCCATCCCATGTGCAGTCACCAAAGGTAGACACTGATGTGGATGTCAGGAAGTGCATGCTGACAGGAGCCTGATATAGCTGTCTCCTTAGAGGTCTGCCAGAGCTTGAGATATTCAGAGGTGGATGCTCACAGCTAACTATTGAACTGATCATGGGGTTCCCAAGGGAAGAGTTAGATTGAATACTGAAAGAGCTGAAAGGGTTTGTGGCCCCATGAGGAGAGCAACAATACCAACCAACCAGAGCCCTGAGGGTCTAAACCACCAGCCTATGAGCACTTAGGGAGGGACCCATGGCTCCAGCTGTATATGCAAGGGAAGATGATCCTGTCAGGTATAGGTAGGAGAGGAGATCCTTGGTCACATGAAGGCTGGACGTTGTGTTTTGGGGAATTCTTGGGTGGGGAGGTAGGAGTAGGGGTGAAAGGTGGGGGCACATCCTCATAGATGCAGGGGAGGGGGGATGGGATAGGGGGTTCCTGGGTTGGAGGAAAATGGCAAAAGGGGATCACATCTGAAATGTAAATAAAATATCCAATAAAAAAAAGAAAATTTGCCAAAACAATTTAACCTAGGAGAAAGAGCTAAGGAAGATCATGGTCAATCTGAAAGAAATCAAACATTTTATAACATATACAATGTAATATACCATCCATACAATATATAGTGAAACTATATATATGTGTGTGTGTGTGTGTGTGGTGGGGTGTGTGTGTGCATGTGTGAAATTTATATATACATATGTATATATATGAATATTTAAGATATATTTCAGCTATTTAGTGTACTATTACTTAAGAATTGTTCTATAACAATGGTGAAAGAGAAAATGATGTTAGTATAATCACTTTGAGGAAACGGAACACACACATGGAAATCCTAGTTACAGCAATGGAAGGAAGCATTACTGTGCAGGGACAGCCCCTGGGCACATGGCAGCAGCCCGTTTGTCTTGCTTTTCTTCATCATTTCATGAAAGAAAAACTTCTATCTTTTTGTAGGGGAGAATTGACCATCTCTTCATTTCTCTCATGATGTCCTACTTTATTTCTGACTCAGAGGGATGAGTCCTTTCCTCTTTTCTGGGCCTTCCAAAGGATCTGGATGTAGGGAACATCCTGTAATCAATCAGCTCTGTGGTGGGCCCTGCCCCAGGAGAGAACGCCTGTCATTTTTCCAGTACATAAAATTAGTCCAGTTCCACAGGGAATGTGTTATTCTTGTTGCTCAAGCTATTCTTATTAGCTTTCCCACCCCTCTCACCAATCAGGTTTTAAAGTACAAAATAACATCTTGTTTCTATCAGAGAACTGGAGTTATTTAATTTGTTAAGATCTGAGTGGAGTGTGGGTAAGATTATCATCTAGTGCTTCACAAAAGAACAAAAGCATAGAAATAACTCAAATACTTCTGTGGTAAATGAGCCAAGGAAAGGTGAGACAGCGGTAGATGGAATTTTATTTACCCACAAGCAAAAATGTAGTTATGATGCCGGCCAGAGTGTGGGTAAGTGCTGAAGACAGTAAGTCAAATTAAAGATGCTACATGTGAAATACCACAGCTTCTGTGATTCAGAGTTTGTTGTTCAGAATTGGAAAACCCATAGGAAAACAAGTATGGTAGAAGCTGTCAGGTACTGTGGAAGGCAATTAAGTAATGGGTGTGGAGAATGAGTTAACTCCGTGCTGTCTGGAAGAAACTCACATTAACAGTAAGCATTTCATTGAGGATAGAAGGAGGGAAAATTACTTTAAAAAAAAAAATGAAACTTAATTCATTCTGGGTTCCATTCTACAAATTAGTAACACTTTTCTTTTATAAAATTGATAAACATATGTTGCCTGAAACTGCATACTACATTGCAACAAAAATTATTTTAGATGAATCTATGTACTAGTAAATACTGATATTAATTAAATTCTTAGAATCAAAAAAAAAGGAGGGAAAATACATGTCATGTAGAGTAAGCTGGACTCACTCCACTTAGTTTCTAAAACCAGATATAGCCCGATAGACACACTCTCACAACAGTGTCACATAAGCATAAATACAAACATTATTTCCTTTAACAAAGTGTTGCTAGATCAAGCTCAGCAATATTTAAAAATAGTTATGTGATCCAATCAAGTCATATTTATTTTACTTGCACAAAGATTATATCAACCAATGAAGTAAAGGCTGCAAACTGGCTAGTTTTGCAACTTGACACATGCTGGAGTCATCTGAGAGGAAGGAACCTCAAGTGAGAACATGCCTCCATGAGACTGGGTTCTGGTCAATCCGGTAGGGAACTTTCCAGATTAGTAAAGTGGGAGGCCCAGATCACTGTGGATAGTGCCACCCTCAGCTGGTGGTCTTTGGTGCTATATGAAAACCGACTAAGCAATCTGTGGGAGAGCAAGCCAGTAGGCAGCACTCCGTTATGAGCTCCAGAAATAGGAACCCTAATACAAAGACACTTGAAAAAATTAGTACTTGTCTATACTATGAAAATATTTTAGACAAATAATAAAAGAAAACTTGTTCAACTGACCAGGTGTATAACTCACGGGTAGACTGCTTGCCTACTATGCGTGAGATGCTGGATTCAATTCTCAACACACACACACACACACACACACACACACACACACACACACACACAAATAATGAATGACAAATGAATACAAATCTACAGTAACATCATACTACATAATGAATAAATTAAATACTAAATACTTTCCTTTTAAAATTTAGAATGGGGGGGTTCTGATTATGTAGTATACTGCTAGAATTCTAGTCAATGTAGAGTGAGAAAAAAACACAGGAAGTATTATTAAACATATCCTGTTTGCAGGTGGCTTATTGTCTCCACAAAACAAAGTAAAACTGTCTTCAAACTCACAAATAAACACAGTGAGATTATAGTTTATAAAGTAACAATACAGAAGTATAATTCTATATTCTTAGAATAAGCATGTAAACACAAACCTACATCACACAATAACTTCACCTTGTCTGGCCTCAGTGTAAGAGGACGTAACTATTCTTGCAATGATTTGATATGCCAGGTCAGTGATACCCAAGGGGCCACTCTCCATCTCAGAGGAGACGCAAAGTGGAACATGGGGAGGATTTGTATGAGGGAGGAATAGAAGGGGCTGTAATTGGAATGTAAACTGAACAGATAAATTAATGGAAAAAGAATAAAATATTTCGATATTGTGAGGGTTAGTGTTAATCTTAACAGAAACTAGATGCACGTAGGAGATAAACTCTGTAGAGATGAGTGTGATAACTTTAATTGTTGTGGAAAGACTCATCTTATTTGTGAGCAGAACCAATCCGTGGGCAAGAATTCTGGATGGTAAAAATGGAGGAAAGGAACCAAATCGCAAACAAGCATCTCCTCCTTCTGTTCTTTAGTTCTGATGGTAGACATAATGTGATCAGCAGCTTCAAGCCCCTGCTGCTTTGGCTTCTGAACCAGAATGGTCTGCGGCTAGAACTGTAGCCAAAACAGACTTTTTCTTTAAGTTGCTCTGTCACAGTGTTACATCCCGGCAGCAGGAAAAGATACCCAGACAGAAATGAAACTGTCAGAACACGGAGAGTATTTATATGTTGAAAACTCCCCAGAGAAGAATACTATGAAAATAAACAAAGAGATATATCATATTTGTGAATTGTAACCTCAACATAGTCAAAGGCCAAGTTTCCTATGAATTTGCATGCAGCTTTACTTAATTTGTCTTATGTCCAAGCATGATGTCTATGAATTTTGCCAAAATAATTTCCAAATTGATGTGGAAAGCAGAATATAGGCTAAAGTAATTCTGAAAAGAATAAGGCAGAAAGGATAAAAACTTAATTCAATTTTTTTCTGTGGCAATTAGACAAGATAAAAGAGCAACCTCAACTTGTCTCATCTGTGACTATAAAACAAGCTCAGACTAAAGTGTAGACAATCAGAGGGAAGAATAAGAGAAAAATCATAGAATTTAGAGTCAGAAGTAAGGTTTCAGATATCATGCCTAAAGCACAACCCAGAACAAGAAAGGTGACCCTAACTAAAATCAGTGACCAGTGCTCTCTGTCAAGAAAGTCAGAAGACAATCCTATGCAGTGAAAAGGAATAGAAAAGTATGAATCTGGGTGGCTAACATCATTCCTGCTTTTCCAAAGAATCGGTGTTTAGTTCCCAGCATGCAGATGAGGCTGCTCACAGCCGCCTTATCCTCCAAATCCAGGGGATCTAATGCCCTCTGTTGTGTTCTGGTCCCTTCAGCTCCCATACCCCTGGTATACATTCACATGCAAGCACAAGCACACACACACACACACACACACACACACACACACACACCACACGAGTGCATGTGCACACAATTTAAAAAAAATCATAGAAAAAAATCTATGTATCTTACAAAGGGCTGGTGTTTAAAACATGTAAATAACCTCCAAATACAGTAGCAAAAATTCACAATCAATTTTGCAGATACACAAAAGACATGAAGGCATGTGTTGCTGATGAGGGAGGGTGTGTAAATGTCCAAATGTCACACTGGATGATGCTTAGCAGCATAGTCAATAAGGTGATGTTGTCACTCGACATAAGCCTACAAGGATGCTACAAGGATACCCGCAAGCCTATTAGGATGCTTAGATTAAACAACAATAAAGGAAAGTAGTGAAATTATGTGATAAAAATGCAGAGGGTTGGGCTAACTGGAAGGAAGGAGGGATACCATAGGGAGAGGAAGGGGTAGGGAAAAGGTTTAAGAGGAAAATCTAAGGACACATATGCATGAAGATGCTAAGACAGAGCACATTACTTCGTATGCTAAACTAAAAGCTTGGTAAGAAAAAAAATGCAACTGTTTTTTATTTAATAAATCACAGTGACAGAATCTAATGTTGGCAGTGCACAGAAAGTGGCTCACACACATTGCTTGTGAGATGCACAGTTATTCAGTCACTCTGAACAATCATTAGACAGTTTCCTAAAAGCTAGACTGCTCGCCTGGCATTTTCTCCAGAGAAATGAAAGCATGTGTGCAGGAATGTTTATAGAAGCTTTGGGAATGACAATCCTGACTGGAAGTTCTCCAGATGTCCTTCAGCAGGTGAAAGTACCTGAGCTGGTGTCTGTGTGGTATGATTATTTCACTTGTCATCGGGTGGGTCTCCACACTGCATCCATATTGTTTGCATATTTCATAGGCCTGGAATGGGCTGACTCCTGTGCTAATGCACACATACCACTTTGCTCACTTGCTCCGAAGCTATGGGTACTTCCTTCTCCACATTTGTCTGCTGTGTCTGAACATGGGCGTATACATATCTCCCTGAGGCTCGATTGTCCTCAACATTTTCCATCTTGTCTCCTACTTCATAGGAATATATTGTTCTCTGTTTCCAAAAGAACTGGACTTATTTGGGGATAAGTCTCAGGGAGAAGGGTACTTTCCTTCATCTTTGATGAGTAGGCACCAGTTCTTAAATTTTGAATTTTACTATCTTTGGGGTTTACTTTTTAAGCAAACAACAGATTCCCTTTATGTATTGATACTGTGTTTTAAAGTAAAATTTAGAAAATTAAAATTAATGTACGTAAAGTAACAATACCAAACTCACATTGTTAACAGAAACAATATCATTATATTTTAAAATGTATTTTGTGCAACAAAGATAATCAGAGAAAGTATCAAGTCTTCCAGGTTTACAAATCTCTTCAGAAGACATCTGGGTTCCAGCTGTTCCAACAGTCATTCAGCTATAATGTGACTTTTCTGTTTGAAGTATATGAAACCCAAAACAGAGCCACTCACAAATGTAGCTGAAGAAAATGGAAAGTATTTCATAGCCATTTTATACTAGATACTGTTGTACTACATTGTAAATAACTGTTCTTTGATAGTAAACCAATAACCTGACAATTTGATAAAGATTAAACTGGAATATGGGTTATGAGACTATATAAATATCTTATTTATTTGTATTCTTTCACACAAAATACATTACTCAATTTTATATTTTGCTTGGATATTTTCTGTATATGACATATTGACCATTTGTAAAATATTGATTTACTGAACTGAATAAATCTCTATAATAGGTCATTTCGTTCTATAATATTAACAAATTCTCCTTGTTAATGTTGCCAGTCTTATCAGAAAGAAGAGGCTCTGTCAAAGTTGTGGTAGGGAACTACATTTCCCAAATTATACAGAGAAGCAGTGTGTGTGAGCGTGTGTGTGTGTGTACTAAAAATGTCATGAGCTGCAGAGACTATTGGCTCTTTTCTTGGAAGTGATAATCTCTATTTAGGTGCTCAAGAAAGCATTTATCTAATAAAGCATAATGGTGGGTTTTCTTCTGCTTATTCTTTAAGGTAAACCAGTGTGCCAGGATACAACAGCAGTTTCGCCATGTGACACAGACACTCCACAAGGCCTTCCTGGAAAACAACCATCATATTTTGATATGCAGCAAATATATGGTAGGGAGTCAAGTTGATATCTAATAACATTAGTACCTTCCTACTGCCCCATGGGGGTCTTCTATAATGAAGGAAACTGATGCGGTGGTGAGCACACTGTGATGTAACTATGCAGAATCAGCACTCAGGCATCCAGGGCATTTGTATTCTCACTGAGTGGTGCAGATAGGAATGTTTTGAGAACAGTGTTGACATCACATAACCTCTGAACAGACCTTAGTGTGAGCCCAGAAGACAGAATGTGGCCATCTAACTTTAGTACCACTAAATTTGTGTAATTGTGTGACAGACCAGGAAAGACAGAAATTTATGATTCCTTTAATCACAAGGACAAAACTATATTGTTTGCTCAACAAAATTTTCATTGTATCCAAGAGACATAGTGTTACCCAGGGTGATATGCAATGAAAATAATAGCAGAAAACATTGAGGTATACTGAAATTATCAAGATATCTACATAATTGAAGAGAAATGTTTTATCTGTAAGTGACATGACTTATTAACTGAGATGTCTTAAAGTACTTGACTATCTGTTATTAGAATTTGATGTTTTCTATCAATTTCACTTGATCAATACAATTACCATTTTTAAAACTGACTTGTCTACACTTACAGATAGACTTTTACCTAGGTGCATTTATTGAATGCAATACAAAATAATATCATAAGCTGTATGTTTCCAATCCAGAATACCGGGAGATGAATCTACAGTCTTTATTTCCCAGTGCTGGCATTAAGAAACACTACTTAGTGGCCACCATGAAAGGAAATCATGGCTATTTATTGCACAGTAACAACAACCAACCATTATGTACTTATTAAAGCAAAGAAAGGTGAGACTCAGAGAGAACTCATGCCCTTGCCAAAGTCAGAGCACTAAGAGTTAAGAAACTTAGTCATCATGCATTCTAGAACGGACCAGAGAGAGTTGGGACCACACAGATCAAAGTAGATGACCCCTGTTCTTAATCTGCAGCTGTCCTTACTGTTTACCGGTGTGGACCAGATTCTCTTGTGAAACTGACAAAAGAATACTTGAGATGTAGGCATCTCCGTGCTGGACCTGTAAGCTGAGTTATGAGCACAGATAGCCTGACACTCTTTGGAGCTCAGGGACTCAGCACAGAAAGAGCAAAGCTTGACAGTGAACTTCAGTGTCTATGACAGCTCTTACCCTTGTTCAGTACTGTGAGTGACAGGGGATCTGGAAGGAGCTTCTGGAAACTTGACAGGGGCAACTCGTAGGGATAAGTGATATAGACATCAGAATGTGTTGAATGATCCTTGAGATTTTGAAACCTGGAGATTGCAGTATGTATGCTGCCTTGAATTTCTGTGGGTGACTCATCTTGAAGGGTAAATGGCCATATTTTTCAGGATCTTGGGAAAAGAATTAAGCCCAATCTAAATTACATCAAAAATGCATTTAACCTCTCTGAAGGAGAATTTTCAGGAAAGAACACCTTTTCATCTTTACTGTTCTCATTTATGAAAGTTCCTTGCTATTATCATATAGGTAATACCCTAAACCCTGCTGTTAAGATCAAAGCCTTGACATTACTGGAAAGTCCTGAGTCTGGTACAAAATGGCATCCTCCCCTTTCCAATGGGGTTTCTTCTTCTCAACCTAATGAAGCAACTCAGTACCTTAGTTTTCAGTCAGTGACCTTTGCCCACCTCCTTCCCCGAAACAATATAACCCTTGGTTCACCTGAATAAAAATGCATGCATACAAGCTCACATTGAATAAAGAAATATGCTAAGATAGTCTCAGAGAACGGATTCATTGAAGATTATCAGAGGAGGCCTTTGCCTAAAAGAGCTGTAATGCTAAGATCCTCAGAGAAACCCCCATCCCACCCCACCCCAAGAGTCACTTCTGACTGGACTGGGATCCTGCAGAGCTCCACCCCATCTGGGCTCTGCTTCATCCTTCTAGCCAGGTGTGCAGCAGTGTCTGGACACCCTGAGAGGGAGGAAGTGGAGGACAAGGAACCACAGCTGGATCCCAAAACACATACTGCAATATCACTTCATCCGTGAAATTCTAGACAAAAAACTAGATTTCCATCTCCCTGATGCCTCAGACCTGGTGTTAGTGTGTCGGAGTGTTCGTGTGTCTGTCCGTCTGTGTGTGTGTGTGTGTGTGTGTGTGTGTGTGTGTGTGTAGGGGATGTTTGTGTACAGATGCATGACACAGCTGGCATGAGAAGGTCAAAGAATATGGGTAGGAATAGGGTCTCTCTTTCCACTATCTGAGTACGGGGAATTGAATTCAGGTCATTACATTTGCCAGGAGGTCCCCTTACTCAATGTGAAATATTATCAGTCTCCTATTTTTCTTATAAGAGAAATAATCTTGATATGTGCCAAGGCTAGCCCTGAATCCTCAACCCTCATGTCTCAGACTCCTGAAATAGCTAGTGATATGTTATACAATGTGGTGGTACGATGCGGGATGCTGTGGGAGGGGCTGCCTCGGTGGGCCCATGCTTGAGGTATCTCGCTGCCCCCCCCCAGGTACCAGCCATATGCCAGGTAGTATAAAATGAAGTTTTGGGGGAGGGGCATGAGAAGTGCAGGTGAGAAGAGAAAAAAGGGAACAGAGAAGTACAGAAAGAGAGATGAAAAAGAACGAAAGAGCAGACAGGAACACATGGGGGAGAACAGAGAGGGGGGAGAGAGAGAGAAAGGGAGGGAAAGAAGGAAGAGAGGGAGACTGAGGGAGAAGGAGAGGGGGAAGGGGAGGGAGAGGGAGGGGAGAGGAAGAGAGGGAGAGAAGGAGAGAGGGAGCGAGGAAGAGAGGGAGACAAGGAGAGCCAAACAGTCCTTTTTATAGCAAGCCAGGCTCCTACCTGTCCTTGCTAGGTAACTGTTGGGCAGAGTCTAGAAGCAATCCTTGAAGAAAAGCTAACAGTTGGGATTAGAAATTTGTACCACAGCACATTCGCCTGTCTCAGACAAGAGTGTGGGAAAATCAGGTCCAAGTAATTGCTACATTTCAGACTGCTGGGGACTTGTGATACAGTCGTTTTGCAAGTGTTTAGGAAAGAGAGGAAGATTTAATCATGTTTCAATTATTTAATAAATGCCTATCCTAAGTAAGGCAAAATTCTAGAAACTGAAAGTACAGTAGTGAACAAAGCATGTGGAATTTCATATTTCTGTGGAAATACAAAAATATGTAAGCGTAAGTTAGTATGTATGCTTGTGATAAGAATTATGGGTTAAAAAAAAAGGCTAGATGCAACGGATTGCTGAAACATAGGGTTTATATATATATTTGGTAGTCAAGTGACTATCTTAAAGTGAGATGAGGTTAAGACTAGAGATGTAGAGTGGGAGAGATCAATGGAGGCTGCTGACACAGTGTTGGGGGCTGTGGAGGCTGCTAATAAGATGCTGGTAGATTCCAAGGTGGTCATACACTGAGTGTATTTGGCCTGCAATGGGAGTGTGATCTCCTTGTGTGAGGAAACAGTAAAAGTCCAATCCATCTGCTACAGAAGCAGGCAAGGTGAAATGACTAAGATATATACGAGGTATAGGAGTCCTGCAGACCAAGATTCAACATGTGGAATTTAAACATTATTCCTAGAGCAAAATCCTCAGAAGGTTTTAAGCAGAAGAATGGTGCATTTGAATTGAATTTTAAAATAACCTGGTGTTCTCAAGAAGTCAATGTCCAGTGTCCAATTTAAACTTAAGTTAACAGGATTACATAACCGGATGCAATGAATGGATGTTAGAAGTCAAGGGTATTGTGGAAACTTTGTCCAGGAGACTGAAGAAGGGATGGGTTTGTTTTGTCTGTGGTGGTGCTGATGAGGAAGGGCCAGAGGAGGAAGGACAGTTTTGTTTGAGCTTCCTATTAGCAATTGATGTACAGACATGGTGAGCAGCTACGTGTCAACCATGAAGCTGCACCTTAAGCTCAGGGTGGTTTGAGGTGGGAAACATCCGTGAAGACAGGTAAGAGCAGGAAGAAACATACGGAGGCTGCTTTCTGTTCTAAGAGTTGTTCCCTTTGGAATTTTCCGATCTGTCTGGGATGTTTTAGAACCAGGGTAATTTCTCCAACTGGAGACTTTCCTGTAATCTGTATAATGTCTCCATCATGTCTAATCATTGTGCATGGCTAGTGCTGGTATTATGCCTATGTCAGAATAGACAACTCAGCTTAAACATTAAGTAAGCTAAGTTGTTGGCATTAGGCAAGTACTGAGAGGATTCTTTATACAGTTTATTGTTATAAGCACTTAGTTCATAATTTGGGCTACTATAGAAGGATAATGAATTAATGTTTTATGTGATAAAGTGTACCATAAAATTCCAATAAAAATGCAAATTGAATCAATTATTTACTTTCAAAAATATTAGCTATCAATTATTTTCCCTTTAGAAAAGAGGATTAACAGTGATGATAATAATTTTCAACATAGGATTTAATTAATTAACTAATTTTTTCAAATGCTCAATTATTTACAACACTAGTTTAATACAAATGAATGACATATACAATAAATATTATTGTTATATTTTAATTTTAAAACAATTCCATTGAAAGAAAAATAAAAAGTTTTCTGAGACATTATTGTGTGTGGCTCAGGGTGGCCACAAATCTCTGTGTAGCTGAAGCTGGCAACTGGTCCTCTTGCTTCTGACTCCTAAGTGCTGAGATTGTGGACGTGTGTCACTCCACCCTGAACACTAATTTTATTTCAAATACCAAGTTATTGGTTCTGGCAGAGCCAGGCCTCTCCTACATTCTGTTTGTTGTATTAAACAGCTGAATATAAACTGCAAGCCACAGTGCATGTAAAAATTGGCATAAGTAGAATTTTGAAGCATCTCAATAACCCAATAAGAACACAACTGTGAGAGTTAAAACAGAGTTTTAGGCGTGGTGGGTGGGGCAGACCTTTGATCCCAGTACTCAGGAGGCAGGCAGAGGCAGAGGCAGAGGCAGAGGCAGAGGCAGAGGCAGAGGCAGAGGCAGAGGCAGAGGCAGAGGCAGAGGCAGAGGCAGAGGCAGAGAGGCAGAGGAGGCAGAGGAGGCAGAGGCAGAGGCAGAGGCAGAGGCAGAGGCAGAGGCAGAGGCAGAGGCAGAGGCAGAGGCAGAGGCAGAGGCAGAGGCAGAGGCAGAGGCAGAGGCAGACAGATGTCTGTGAGTTTGAGGCCAGCCTGGTCTACAGAACAAGTTCCAGGGCTACACAGAGTAACATGTCCTGAAAAAATACTATAAATAAATAAATAAAAGAATTATAGCAGAAAGTCTGTCAGGAAATGCTTGTCTTCTCCAGTAAGCTTAAAACACAATGTGGAGACACTCACCATCTTAGCTTTATTTTGATCATCTTCTAATATATAGTATACAGAAAGCTTAGGGATCCATACATGCACATCAGAGCTCCAAAGTTATAAATGAGGCCACTCTCATACAGATGTTCACTGTTGTCTTAGTCAGGGTTCTCTAGAGTTACAGAACTTATGAAATGTCTCTCTATATTAAGAGAATTTATTGTGATGACTTACATTCTATAGTCCAACTAACCCAACAATGGGCAGCTGGGAATGGGAAGTCCAAGGATCTTAGGAGTTACAGAGCTTATGGAATGTCTCTCTATACTAAGGGAATTTATTGTGATGACTTACAATCTATAGTCTAACTAAGCCAACAATGGGCAGCTGGGAATGGGAAGTCTAAGGATCTTAGTAGTTGCTCAAATCCACAGGGCGAGTTGTTTAAGAAGGTCTTCTGTAGAAGCAGATTCCAGCAGTTGTGCTGGCAAGTAAGTGCAAGCAGTTGATGAGTGAGTCTTCCTTCTTCCAATGTCCTTGTGTAGGCCTCCAGCAGAAGGTATGGCTCATATTAAAGGTGTGTACCACCCTGCCTAGATCTAAAACTTGCTTTGTCCAAGGATGACCTTGAATTCAGAAATCTGCTTGCCTCAGTCTCCTAGAGTTGGCTTCTTTGCTTGGGCCTAAGATTTTCATGGCCACTATTCCATCAAAGATCTCTACCTCAAAATCCATATGAGAAACCTGTCTTCCAACCTCAAGATCTGGATCACAATGTGCTCTCCACTTCTGAATTATAGTTCATTCCAGATATAATCAAGGTGACAACCAGGAACAGCTATATACAAATTCCAAGCATTTGGTTTTCATATTCACTGAATATGACATACCTACTGACCACAGCACCCAGGAATTGAGCAAGAAACTCCTTCGTAGTTCTCTGGTGTTCTGAGATGATCTTGCAAAGGCTGTTAATGTTAATGGTGCATAATGTGTACAGAGACAATGGCTGGTCTGTGTTCATCAACATGCAGGCATTTAAAAGACATGACTTGCAACAAAACCCAGACAAAGCAAAAATGTAAGAAATTTTTTGGGGAAAAAACAAATCTTTATAAAAAGGCTATTTTTTCCCTAGTAAACCTGTATCTTAAGCAAGACTGAGAGGATTAAACCTGGTATTTTCTTTGGAAGAAGACACTTTTCTTTTTTTCTAAGCTGATTCTCCTACAGTAAGGTAGAAGTTTAGATTTAAAAAGTCTAAATAACACTGGGTACTTCATCTCAATCTACTTAGTTTCCTAGGATTCCTGGCTAGAAAACAATGTTGTTTTTTAAACACATACCCAGAGTTCAGAGGATAACCTGAATTCATGCTCCAGCTAAGCAGCAGAGTGGAAAAGCCAGAGCTTAGGCTCACAAGAGTCTTTGGCCCCATCAAGAATTTTGTGCGTGTGGGGCTTTTTCCAGGTCCCAGTCTACTTATTGTTAGAGAGAAGTGAGTATATCAGGCAAGATTCTTTGAGAATTATCTGGCAAACATGAAAACTAAAGCATATTTAAGAACACTCAGAATTTAGTCTTGAACATAATTGAAAACATCGGAGTTCTAAATGCCTCTAGATGTACAGTATCACTTACTAGCATCCTCAGGCTCTTCCCCACTCCTTAGGAAAAAAGCACCAAGTGTATACAGCAAAAGTCTGTATGAGAGTGGCCTTAGGTCTTATAACTGAAGCTCCAATATGCCTATATTGAATCTCCCAGCCTTTCTGTATATTATGTATTAGAAGATGATCAAAAGAATCCAGGTTCTTCCTTACCTGCAGAGATGACTTCGTGTGGGTCTGTTACTGCTTTGGCTATATTTTGTTTTGTTTTGACAAAGGCTTTCTCCCTTTTTTGATGATGTATTTTATTTCATGTTCGTTGGTATTCTTCCTGCATGTATGTCTGTGTGACGGTGTCAGATCCCTTGGAACTGGAAATACAGACAGCTATGAGCTGCCATATAGGTGCTAGGAACTGAACTCTGATCCTTTTAGAAAAGGAGCCACACTCTTACCTGCTGAGCCACTCCCCAGCCTCTGCTTTCTCTTTTAATCCAGTAACTTCTAAGCAAAGAAAGATGTCTTTCCTAACAGTTATCTTAATAAGAGATCTTGAATGTGATTTCATTAGTTCAACATGGTTATATGCTTACATTAACATAATCAATACTCATTAATTTATTACTAATCATTCTTTTATCTCTAATAGGTGATAAAACTTGTTCTAGACATGTTAAAATAATAACTAAAAATTAAAAAATGAAGTCCCTTGTTTATGAAATCTTCATTCTCATGGGACAATCAGGCATAGCCTTGCATATGATTAAAGAATACTATATTTTTGATGCTTATCAAATTACACTGATAAAGAAACAAGAGAGACATAGAGTGTGCTGAGAGGCTACTTTGTGTGATCAGCCTTTGTTGATACACAATGTTTGAGATTCTCTTGGGAGCAGTAAGGCAAGTTTAGTAGACTTGCTTGCTTCTCAGAGTGGAGAACAGCTGGCGTAAGAGGAGACAAGAAGAAATGTTAAGACCTAAGGATGGCGAGGTAAATACCTACAGATTATTTTAACTCAGTTGGAAATACAGGGACTAATGATCTGCAGGGTGATGAAAGAATCATCTAAGCTAAATCTACAAAGGTTGCCACTGCTGTTGCATAGACAAATGCCTGTGGGAGCTAAGACCGGAAGAGTAACCTCAGCTGAGAATTGTTCCAACGGCCAGGATGGGGAGTGTCATGATTCCGCAGTGCTGCCAAAGAGAAATGGTCAGATTCGTAAGAAATTCTGAAGGTGGAGTCAACAGCATCTGCTGATGGGTTAAATGTCCTTCAGAAAGAACAAAAGTCAAAAGACGCCAATTGCAATGAAGTAAAAGTATAAAACTGTATTCTGATTCATAAGAACATTGTTCCCCTGCTATAGTGGTAAAGAGTTCTGTAGTTCTGCTAGGAATGAGATAGACTAACGCTCTCGCCTCCGAGTTGGGGGTGAGTGGTGGAGGTATCATCCCAACCACACTCCCAAAAGTGAAGTAGGTAGGGTTTCTCAGACAAACCACAGTGCCGCTATTGAAGTAGACGCTAGACACACAAGATTGCAGAAGTTGTCTAGAAAACCTTTCTGGAGCTTCCCTTCAGCTCTGTAAGAACTGTTTTCCCCTCAGAAATAACTGAAACAAGGAGTCTGGCGGTTTAGCCAGGAATGGTGGTGAGCTTGGGGGATGGGGACAGAAAGAGCAAGGTCACTCTCAGCTACACGGCCGTTTCAATCAAACCTGGATTATATGAGACCTCATCCTAAATAAAAAATAAAACAAACAAACAAACCCTGTGCACGTTATTTACTCAGTGAATTACCTTCAGGCCTAGGAAGTGTATAAATGCGGTTCTCTCCTGCTCTAAAAATGAGCCTGACTTCCAGTCAAATGCTTTTTGAGATTACTCTTTCTAGTCACAGGACTGATGTTAAGTATTAACAAGAGTGTGGTGGGAGAGTCAGGGAAAGCGTTGAGACTCTTCAGTTATTTTTCTCTCAGTGATCAAATCTCTCCCTCTTTGACTCACTAGTAATCCCCTCAGCTGGCCTGTGGCATCCACCTCTTTGGAGTGTGCTCTGCAACTTGTTCTGTCTGAAATGTCCTTTCTCATATCAATCTCTGCATCCGCAAGTTTGGTAAGATGTGGGTCTAGCATGAGAAGCTCTTTATATGTTTCCCAGAATAATCCATATATAACAGAGTTTTCTCAAGGGACTCACATGTGCTGGTCAAGGATCCTGTTCTTTAGGTCTACTTCCTTATTTATAGCATGTTCAATGACAGCATACATCCATGTAAATCCTTTTTTTTTTTTTTTTTTGATCTAATCTGTAAAAAGTAAAATAAAGGCATGATTTTTTTTTAATTTTAAAGTTTTTTTTTAATTAATTCTTTGAGAATTTCATACAATGTATTTTGGTTGCATTCACTCCCTATAACTCCTTCCAAATCTATCCCCACCTTCATACTCATCACCCCCTACTTTGTGTCCTTTTAAATTCTTTTTTTTTTTTTTTTTTTTTGCTTTTAAACAACATCCAACTTTTTCCCCATATTTAATTGCATCCAATTTTGTTCTGCCTATATACTTCTGGGGGCTTGGCCAACCACTGACCTTGGTTGACCAGTAGCCATATCCTTGAAGAATACTGACTCCTGTTTCTTCAAAAAACCATCAACTGTCCAGAGCTCCTCTGTTAGGGGTGGGGGTCCACAGTTCCCTCCCATTCAATGTCCATAGATTTGATCTCCTGCAGGTCTCATGCAAGCAACTTGTCCTAGATCTTCTTTCTATTGCTGCGCTGAAGCACCTTAACCAAAAGGAAGTAGGAGAGAAAAGGGTACACTTGTACAATATCACTGAAGGAAGTCAGGGCAGGGACTCAAATAGAACAAGGGCCTGCAGACAGGAGCTGATACAGAGGCTGTGGAGGGGTGATGCTTACTGGCTCTGTCTTCATTCTTTGTTCATCCTGCTTTCTCATAGAACCCAGGACTACATGCCCAGGGATGACACCACCCACTATGGGCTGGACCCTCCCCCATTGGTCACTACATAAGAAAATGCCCTTCAGGCTTGCCTGTAGCCAGATGTTATGGAGGCATTTTCTCAACTGAGTCTCCCCTTCTCTCAGATGACTCTAACATGAGTCAAGTTGACATAAAACTAGCTAGCATGCAACCACAGATGCTGAAAATCCATGAGAACAATTAGTGGCCCTGCCCAGAAAGCACCATTTGGCTCCAGCTCTCCCATACCTCTGGCTCTCACAATCTTTCTAATCTTTCTGCTCCCTCTTCATTCTCTGAGCTTTGAGGGCAATGACGTGATACTAACATCCTATTTCTGGCTGATCACTCTGCTGATATTTATTCTCTGCACATTGATCAGTTAGGAATTTCTGCATCAACTATCATCTGTTCCACAAAGAACCTTCTCTAGTGGGGTCTCATAGCTGCACTAATCTATGAGAGATAGAAATTTAGAGGGCACATTTAGGAGAATGATAATGGTAGGTTCATCCCTGGCATTGTCAGCTCCCCAGTCATGGGTTCTTGGCCAGATTTAAAGTGCCAGGCAATGTTTAGAGGACCTAAAATCTCACAGAAAGCCATGGATTTTTCACAGTAACATCCATGTTGTTATTGTAACCCATATCTTACCACTTGGATGGGTACGATTATTGATGACTATCCCTTTTACAAAGAGCTTACATGGCATCTTTCAATATTATGAAAGATAGTCAGCAGCAAGTATAAACTTAATTTATCCAATTTCAAGAGGATACTTTTAGCAGGAAGTGAACAAGGAGAAATTGGTAACACAGGGAAGGACTATTTACATCTGAGATTTAGTTTTTTTTAAAAGTAAAATTGGCTTACAAAGTCAGTTTCCATAGGGCTTTTTATAACCATTTGCTGTGGTTAGCTCAGATCCACATCCTTGTCTACCCATTTCCACACCCAATACTCTCCTGTCTAGTTAAAATCTAGGATATACACATGTGTGAGAGAGTGTATAACATTCATCTCTATGCATCTGGGTAATCTCACATAGGGTGATTTTTCCAGTCATCTATTTAATTACAAATTTTATACTTTTTACACAGGAATAAAATTCTTCTCTCTCTCTCTGTGTTGTATGTATGTATGTATGTATGTATGTATGTATGAATGTTCCACGTTTTCATTTTCCATTCACCAGTTGATTGACATCGAGGCTGATTTTACGTCCTGACCATTGTGACCAGAACAGTGACAAACATATATATCTGGGGTAGGATACAGAATCCTTTCTGTATGTGCCCAGGAACAATATAGCTGGTCCTATGGTAGCTCTGTTTATAGCTTTCTAAAGAACTTCCAGCCTTATTTTCAAAGTGGCTACCCAAGCTTACACATCCATGGGTGTTCCTCTTCCTCCAGATCTTCAGAAGCATTTGTTGATCTCATGATGATAGCCATTCTGACTGGGATGAAAGGATATCACAGTGTAATTCTAATGTTCATTTCCCTGATGGCTAAGGAGGTTGAGCATTTAAAAAGGTGTTCTTAGCCATTTGTAATTTTTGTTCTGTGAATTCTCTCTTCAGATGTATAGACATTAAAAAAAAAACAAAAAAACAAAACCAAAACCTGTTATTGGTTCCCTGTGAGTTTCACATCATGTACCCCAGTCCCACTCATCTCCTATCCCCTCATATCCTCCCTTTACACATGCAATTTTTCCCCAAAAATAAAAAAACACACAGTTTTTTGGCTGGAGCAAACACCTAGCTGGTCTGCTCCTGTGGAGACACCTTATCCTGAGCCATCCTAGAGGAACCACTGCACTCAGAGCAGCAGGTAAGAACCCTAGCCCACTACCCTACACCCCAGAGTTACAACTGGAAGCCAGGGGCGCTCAGGTCCGATCAACAACCCAAACCCCACCCCTCCGGAATACCACTTCCCTTCCGCCCGCACCTGGTCCTTTTGGCTGGGGCAGACACCTAGCTGGTCTGCTCCTGTGAAGACACCATATTCTGAATGATCATAGAGGAACCACTGCACTCAGAAAAGCAGGATTTCATGATCACAGAGGCAACCTGAGTCCCAGCAGTTCTTCCACCCAGGAGCTCAGGATCACAGAGGCATCTGAACTTGGAGGAGTTCTGACACAAGCAAGATAACTGAAAAGACAGGCTCCAGTCAGACACAGTGAACACAGGTAACACTAGAGTTAAATAGATGGCGAAAGGCAAGCACAAAAACATAAGCAATAGAAACCAAAGTTCCTTGGCATCATCAGAACCCAGTTCTTCCACCATAGCAAGACCTGGACACACCATCACACAGGAAAAGCAGGATTCAGAATTAAAATCACTTCTCATGATGATGATAGAGGATTTTAAGAAGGACATAAGTAACTCCCTTAAAGAAGTACAGGAGAACACAGGTAAACAGGTAGAAGCCCTTAAAGAGGAAACACAAAAATTCCTTAAAGAATTGTAAGAAAACACAACCAAACAGAAAACGTAGGAAAGAGATCAGGAGTCATAGACATAAGCATCACCAAACAGAATACAAGAGATAGAAGAGAGAATCTCATGTACAGAAGATAACATGGAAAACATTGGCACAACTGTCAAAGAAAATTCAAAATGAAAAATGCTCTTAACCCAAAACATCCAGGAAATCCAGGACATAATGAGAAGAACAAACCTAAGGATAATAGGTATAGATGAGAGTGAAGATTCTCAACTTAAAGGGCCAGTAAATATCTTCAAAAAATTATAGAGGAAAACTTCCCTAACCTAAAGAACGAGATGCCCATAAAATTACAAGAAGCCTACAGAACACAAACAGACTGGACCAGAAAAGGAATACCTCCCATCACATAATAATCAAAACATCAAAGCACAAAACAAAGAAAAATACTAAAAGCAGTAAGGGAAAAAAAGTAAAGTAAAATATAAAGACAGACCTATAAGAATTACACCAGACTTCTCACCAGAGACTATAAAAGCCAGAAGATCCTGGACTGATATCTATAGATGCTAAGAGAACACAAATGCCAGCACAGACTACTATACCCAGCAAAACTCTCAGTCACTATAGAAGGAAAAATCAAGATATTCCATGACAAAGCTAAATTTGCACAATACCTTCCCACAAACCCAGCACTTTAAAGGATAATTGATGGAAAACTCCAACACAAGGAAGGAAACTACAACCTAGAAAAAGAAATGAAGTAACATTCCAGAAACACCAAAAGAGGATAGCTACACAACCATAATTCCACCTCTAATAACAAAAATAACAAGAAGCAACAATCATTTTTTCTTAATATCTCTTAACATCAATGGACTCAATTCTCCAATAAAAAGATGTAGACTATCAGACTGGAAACATAAACAGGACCCAGAACTTTGCTGCATACAGGAAATGCACCTCAGTGACAAAGACAGACACTGTCTTAGAGTAAAAGGATAGAAAACAATTTTCCAAGCAAATAGTCCCAAGAAACAAGCTGGAGTAGCCATTCTAATAACAGATAAAATTGACTTTCAACCAAAAGTAATCAAAAAAGATAAGGAAGGACACTTCATACTCATCAAAGGAAAAATCTATCAAAATAAACTCTCAATTTGGAACATCTACGCTCCAAATGCAAGGGCACCCACATACATAAAAGAAATTTTACTAAAGCTCAAAGCACACATTACACCTCACACAATAATAGTGGGGGATTTTAAACCCCAATCTCAGCAATGGACAGATCATGGAAACAGAAATTAAACAAAGACACATTGAAATTAACAGAAGTTATGAATCAAGTGGATTTAACAGATATCTATAGAACATTTCATCCTAAAACAAAGAAGATACCTTTTTCTCAGCACCTCATGGTACCTACTCCAAAATATACCATATAATTGGTCACAAAACGGGCCTCAACAGATACAAAAAGATTGAAATAATCCCCTGCATCCTATCAGATCACCACGGACTAACACTGGTCTTTAATAATGACAAAACCAATGGAAAGCCCACTTGCATGTGGAAACTGAACAATGCTCTACTCAATGATGACTTAGTCAAGGAAGAAATAAAGAAAGAAATTAAAGACTTTTTAGAATTTAATGAAAATGAGGACACATCATACCAAAACTTGAGACTCCATGAAAGCATTGCTAAGAGGAAAATTCATAGCTCTAAGTGCCTACAAAAAGAAACTGGAGAGAACATACATTAACAACTTGACAGCACACATGAAAGCTCTAGAACAAAAAGAAGCAAATACACCCAAGAGGAGTAGACAGCAGGAAATAATCAAACTCAGGACTAAAATCAACCAAGTAGAAACAAAAAGAACTATACAAAATATCAACAAAATCAGGAGCTGGTTCTTTAAGAAAATCAACAAGATAGATAAACCCTTAGCCAGATTAACCAGAGGGCACAGAGACAGTATCCAAATTAATAAAATCAGAACTGAAAAGGGAGACATAACAACAGAAACTGAGGAAATTTTAAAAAAATCATCAGATCTTACTACAAAGGCCTATACTCAACAAAACTGGGAAATCTGTATGAAACAGACAATTTTCTATACAGATACCAGGTTCCAAAGTTAAATCAGGAGCAAATAAACCATCTAAACAGTCCCATAACCCCGAAAGAAATAGCAGCAGTCATTAAAAGTCTCCCCACCAAAAAAAGCCCAGGACCAGATGGTTTTAATGCAGAATTCTATCAGACCTTCAAGAAAGACTTAATACCAATTCTCTTCAAACTATTCCACAAAATAGAAACAGAAGAACACTACCCAATTCGTTCTATGAAGCTACAATCACACTCATACCTAAATCTCAGAAAGACCCAACAAAGAAAGAGAACTTCAGATCAATCTCCCTTATGCATATTGATGCAAAAATCCTCAATAAAATTCTAGCAAACACAATCCAAGAACACATCAAAACAATCATCCATCATGAACAACTGGGCTTTATCCCAGGAATGCAGGGATGGTTCAATATTTGGGAATCCATCATTGTAATCCACTATGTAAACAAACTCAAAGAAAAAAAACCACAAGATCATCTCACAAGATGCTGAGAAAACATTTGACAAGATTCAACATTCATTCATGGTAAAAGTCTTGGAAAGATCAGGAATTCAAGGTCCATACCTAAACATAGTAAAAGTAATATACAGCAAACCAGTAGCCAACATCAAACTAAATGGAGAGAAACTTGTAGCAATCCCACTAAAATCGGGGACTAGACAAGGCTGCCCACTCTCTCCCTACCTATTCAGTATAGTACTGGAAGTCCTAGTCACAGCAATTAGACAACAAAAAGAAGTTAAAGGGATGCAAATAGGAAAGGAAGAAGTCAAAATATCATTATTTTCAGCTGATATGATAGTATACTTAAATGACCCCAAAACTTCCACCAGAGAACTCCTAAACCTGATAAACAACTTCAGCAAAGTGGTGGTTATAAAATCAACTCAGTACAAATCAGTAGCCTTCCTCTATGTTAAAGATAAACAGGCTGAAAAAGAAATTAGGGAAATGACACCCTTTACAATAGTCACAAATAATATAAAATACCTCTGTGTGAATCTAACCAAGCAAGTGAAAGATCTGTATGACAAGAACTTCAAGTCTCTGAAGAAAGAAACTGAAGAAGATCTCAGAAGATGGAAAGATCTCCCATGCTCATGGATTGGCAGGATTAATATAGTAAAAATAGCCATCTCACCAAAAGCAATCTACAGATTCAATGCAATCCCATTAAAATCTCAACTCAATTCTTCACAGACTTAGAAGGAGAAATTCTCAAATTCATTTGGAATAACAAAAAACCCAGGATAGCGAAAACTATTCTCAACAACAAAAGACATTCTGGAGGAATCACCATCCCTGACCTCAAGCTGTACTACAGAGCAATAGTGATAAAAACTGCATGGTGTTGGTACAGAGACAGGCAGGAAGATCAATGAAATAGAATTGAAGACCCAGAAATGAACCCACACACCTATGGTCACTTAATCTTTGAGAGAGGAGCTAAATCCGTCCAGTAGAAAAAGGACAGCATTTTCAACAAATGGTGCTGGTTCAACTGGAGGACAACATGCAGAAGAATGCTAATTAATCCATTCTTATCTCCTTGTACAAAGCTCAAGTCCAAGTGGATAAAGGACCTCCACATAAAACCAGATACACTGAAACTAATACAAGGTGGGGAAGACCCTAGAATACCTAGGCACAGGGGAAAAGTTCCTGAAAAGAACACCAATGGCTTATGCTCTAAGATCAAGAATTGACAAATGGGACTTTATAAAATTGCAAAGTTTCTGTAAGGCAAAGGACACTGTCAATAGGACAAAACAGCAACCAACAGATTGGGAAAAGATCTTTACTAATCCCACATCTGATAGAGGGCTAATATCCAATCTATACAAATAACTCCAGAAATTAGACTCCAGACAACCAAATAACCCTATTAAAAACTGGGGTATAGAGCTAAACAAAGAATTCTCAACTGAGGAAACTCGAATGATCAAGAAGCACCTAAAGAAATGTTCAACATCCTTAGTCATCAAGGAAATGCAAATCAAAACAACCCTGAGATTCCAACTTACACCAGTTAGAATGGCTAAGAACAAAAACTCAGGTGATAGTAGATGCTGGTGAGGATGTGGAGAAAGAGGAATACTCCTCTATTGTTGGTGGGATTGCACTATGTGCAACCACTCTGGAAATCAGTCTGGAGGTTCCTCAGAAAATTGGACATATCATTACCTAAGGACCCAGCTATACCACTCCTGGGCATATACCCAGAAGATGCTGTAATATATAACAATGACATATGCTTCACTATATTCATAGCAGCTTTATTTATAATATCCAGAAACTGCAAAGAACCCAGATATCCTTCAACAGAGGAATGCATACAAAAAATATGGTACATTTACACAATGGAATATTACTCAGCTATTAAAAACAATGAATTCGAGAAATTCTTAGGTAAATGAATGGAACTAGAAAATATCATCCTAAGTGAGGTAATCCAATCACAAAAGAATACACATGGTATTCACTCACTGATTATTGGATTTTAGCCCAGAAGCTTGAAATACCCAAGATTCATCTTATAGACCACATAAAGCTCATGAAGAAGGAAAACTAAGTAGGGGTGCTTCAGTCCTTATTAGAAGGAGTAACAAAATACCCAAGGGAGCAAATATGGAGACAAAGTGTAGGACAGAAACTGAAGGAGGGGCCGTCTGGAGACCATTCCACCTGGGTATCCATCCCATGTGCAGTCACCAAAGGAAGAAGCTGATGTGGATATCAGGAAGTACATGTTGACAGGAGCCTGATATAGCTGTCTCCTTAGAGGTCTGCCAGAGCTTGAGATATTCAGAGGTAGATGCTCACAGCTAACCATTGAACTGATCAAGGAAGGGGTTCCCAATGGAGGAGTTAGAGTGAAGACTGAAGGAGCTGAAAGGGTTTGTGACCCCATGAGGAGAGCAACAATACCAACCAACCAGAGCTCCCAGGGTCTAAATCACCAGCCTGTGAGCACTTAGGGAGGGACCCATGGCTCCAGCTGTATATGCAAGGGAGGATGATCCTGTCAGGTATAGGTGGGAGAGGAGATCCTTGGTCACATGAAGGCTGGACGTTGTGTTTTGGGGAATTCTTGGGTGGGTAGGTAGGAGTAGGGGTGATAGGTGGGGGCACATCCTCACAGAAGCAGGAGAAGGGGGGATGGGATGGGAGTTCCTGGGCAGGAAGGGTGGGCAATGGGGTTAGAGGATAATATCTGAAATGTAAATAAAATATCCAATAAAAAAAATTAAAATAAAAAAGGAAAAGAAAAGCACACAAAGAAAAAACTAAAGCATAGAAATCTCATGATGGAAACTGTAGTATGCTACACTGTGTTCCACACTATATCCCTCTGTCCATACATCTTCACTTACAAATGTTCATTGCAATGAGTCATTGGTTTGGCTCAAGATCTCTGGCTTTTTTTGGCACTATCAACATTGGATCCTTATCAGGACTCTTCCCTGTGATCCTGTTTTTGCCCTGTGTCATAGAGATCCTTCAGCTTTGGAACCTCAAGACTGGCCCGATCATATGTCCCACCCATTTACAGATAATATAGATTTTGGGGTGGGCCACCTCTAAAACCTGGGCAGTAGCAGATCTGGTTAGCTCACTTGATCAATTTACCTTATCTGCATTACCAGGGTGAGCTTTCCAACACTGCTCTGGGAAGGCTACCCAATATCTCCGTCAACCGGAGGCATCAGTTCTCCTGCTGTCTTGCTCTTGGGGGCTAATCTGCACCCACACCACCAGAGACAGCTTCACTGTACTACCCAGTCAAACCACAGCGTCCACTCTCCCAAGTGTTGAAGCCTGTGAGGAGCTGGGACAGCTCTCCAGCTTCCTCAGGACTGGCTCACCTGTGCTATTGCCATCAGGGTCCAGGGTGTTGCCCAGACAAGCTGTAGGGCCTGCTCTCCTGAGTACTCTAGCCAGTGAGGGGGCAAGGCTAGCTCTCCAGCAATCATGCCCTGGAACAAGCTCTCCTAACTACTGCAGATGGCAAGGAGAGGGCATCACACCTATACATATGCCACCACACAACTTATGAGTCAGCCAATTTTTTTTTTTTTAAATTGAGTTGTTTTCTTGATTTTTCTTTTTAGTTGCTTGAGTATTTGGGAAATTAACTTCTATTAGGTGAATTGGCAAAGATTTTTTTCCCATTCTGTAGTTTGCCTCTTCACTCAGTTGTGTGTTTTCTTTCACCTAACAGAGGTTGATTGTTTTTCCCACAGCAAACAGTCTTATTTGGAAAGCACTTACCTATGTGTCACTGCTTGCTCCTGCCTTCTGTTCTAGTGACTTCAGAGTTTCTGGTTTTCTGTGAAGATTCTTGATGCATCTCGAGTTTAATTTTAATCCCAAATGGGAGATAGTGTCTAATTTCATTCATCTACATGTAGAAACCTAGTATTTCTATCATTTATTAACGATGTCATTTTTCCTCCCACTTGCATTTTTGCCATTTTTTTCAAAATGTAGGCAGATGTAATTACATGGATTTATACCTAGGTCTTAAATCCCATTAATCTGTACATTTACTTTTCTGTTAATATTATGCTGTTTTCATTACTATGGTTCTGACATATAACTAGAGATTGAGTATGCTGATGACAATAGCAGTGTTCTTCTCACTCAGAATTGCTTTGGCTGCCAGGGCCCTGTCATTCTTCCATATGAATTTTAAGGTTGTTTTCTTCTATTTTTGTGAATAATGGTGTGAAGATTTTATTGGTTTTGGATTGAATTTTTAAATTGCTTTTGGTGGGATGGTCATTTTCAAAATATATATATATTTTCCAGTATCTTAACTCATGGTCTTTGAATATTTTACTGTCTTCCTCAATTCCTTCAGAATTTTAAAGTACAATTCTCACACTTTGTTGAGAATGTTTATTGGAAGGATTTTGTGTTTGCCTATGACTTTCCAGCTATTGTGATAGGATTGTTTCCCTTATTTCTTTCTCAATGTGTTTGTAACTTATATAGAGAAAGTTTACTGATTTTTGGATTAACTTTGTATCTGCTACTTTGCTAAAAGTATTTACCAATCTTAAGAGTTCTGTGGTAGAATCTTTAGGGTCTACAATAGGTAAAATTCCAACATAGGCAAACAGTGATACTTTGAATTCTTTGTTTTCTACTTGTATCCCTTTTATTTCCTTCTCTTGTCTTATTGCTGAAGCTAAGACTTTGAGTATCATATTTAACAGATGTGGTGAGAGTTGACAACCTTGTCATATAAGAGATTTCAATTGAATTTCCTCATTTTTCTCCATTTAGCATAATGTTAGCTATGTGTTTATTTACATATAGCTTTTACTATCCTGAACATTTCCTCCATCCCTGTTCTTTCTTGAGACTTTACCATGAATAAACATTGAAGGAAGTAATCACGCATGGCTGGATAGTGCTGCTCCTTCTCATGGGTTATTGAACAAAAATCGCATGCCAGGTGCAAGAAACCTTTCTAGATGTTACTGGTCACAGAGGCCTTAAAGGTCCTCAAAAACAAAACAAAATGAAATGAAACCAACAAAAAGTAAAACAAAACTGTCTTTTGCCATTCCTCTTGAATGCATACCGAAGTGGTCAGTAAGACCTTATTGCTGAAGAAATTACCCATTGGTTACAAGATACAGAGAGTTCAAGCTGAGGCTGAGCTGGAAGCTTCCTCTTTATTGGTTAGTTTTCCTAGTGGCTGGAAGACCTGTGTAGGTTGCTAAATGAGAAAAAGATAGTATAAATGATTTTACATAGCTGTGAACTCTACAAATTATAATATTAACCTGCCAGGCAAAATGTGCCCACTGGTGCAATAATGTTTGTTATACCTATTACGAAGGTAACCATCCACTCTCTGTTGGATTTGAGGTTTGCTGCAAAATAGAAAATGTATGTGGTAATGGTGAATATAGTCAGAAACCTACGGCAGGGAAGGTCCTAAGCTCTCATTGTTGTTTAACAAAACTGGCATGGTGCTATCATTTTGGCATGGCCCAGTGATTGAAGTCATGATCTCAAAGGAGCTACATTTGCTTGCACTATGGTTGCCCAAGATTGGGCCTGTCAACTTTCAATTATGGATCAGGGAGGAGATCATGGAAATAGGGGATCCTATCTCTCCATATGGAGCTATTGGCTACTGTTGAGTTCTAAGGGAGGTGCAATCGTCTTCAGTTGTGTGCCCACTAAGCTCCAATGAATTGTTCCAACCTCATGATCACACAGATAGCCCTGGCTAAAAATTAAGTGTATCACAAAACAAAACAAAATGACATGAGTGTGGTAAAGAGATGGGAGGGATATGTGAAAAGATGTGAGAGTACTTAAAATGCATTTTATACAAGTATAAACTAGATAAAAATCATTTAGCAAAAATAGCTTAAAAAGTAAAATTACTTGAAAATTGATAAGCAGCTAGAATGTATAAGTATAAAATCTAAAAGATTTTTATCTTTTTTTTGGTTTTCTTTTTTTTTTTTTTGGATTTTACTCTTCTTCTTTAGCGCTTACCTAAGTTAGGTAGAATCTTACTGTGTCACACAAGCTGTCCTCACATGTATGATCCCCCCAGTCTCCTGCTTCTGTATCCAAAGGCTAGGTTTATAGACATGAGGCATCATTGATGACTACTAGAACTCTCTACTTTTTACATAATTCTTCCTTTGAAAAACTAGTGAATAGCCGGCCAGCAGTGGCGCACTGTTGTAATCGCTGCTTTTGGGAGCCCGAGGCTGGCTGCTTTCTGAGTCCAACCTTTGCTGCACACTGAGTTCGTCTCACAGACCGAAAAAAAAGAAAGAAAGAAAAGAAAAATTAGTGAATACGTTTTTCATGTCTGAGCAGATTACAGCCACAGTATTGTGCTTTCCCTTGCTTCTGAAGTTCAAGAATTTCAGGCAAGCCTGTGACCTGAGAAGTGTGATCAGAAGATGACATAATCCTCATCTCACCGGGACAGTGAGTAGATGTGGCAGGGAGGGACATGGGGAAGGTCTGTATTCAGAAGCTGATGTGATGATGCAAAGATAACCTTGTGAGCACAGAGGATGGAATTAAATGGGAGTCACGGTGAGAGCATTAGTTTAGACTAGAGGAAAAGATGCTCCTAAGATGTGGGAGAGTCTATGAAACAGATCAACTGTTTCTAGTGAGTTCCTAAAAGTCAGATGGTGTGTAAGCAACCACCATTATTCCTGTCATTTGCATTCATTTATCATGTTAAAATATTATTTAGCATTTATTCACTGCTTCATATATCCATGATTTCATTTGTGTTAAAAATCCAGAAACTTCTCTTCTAGCTATTTTGAAGCATTTAGTACAGTATTGACAACCTCCTCACTCTCTGGTAATCAGCCACCTTTCCTACCAGATCAGTTAATTTTACAGCCCACATATGACTGCAGTGATTTTTTAGAAACATGGGTGACCTTGGAAGACACTTTATTTGGAGAAATAATCCAGACCCAGAAGGAAAACACTTTTCAAGAGATAGACTTGATAATGTTGGGATTCAAAGGCCCACCTGGCAAGCAGTGAGTGTCATGTTTATGTGTTGGAGTTGCTCCAGTAAACTCTGGGAATATAAACACCAATGCCTTTTTACCTGAGTTCTGGCCCATTGGTGACGATTTAGGATTCATCTGCTTAAACTGTCTATAACTTCTTCTCAGTCTCAGTATCTAGGCAATAAACACCCACAGATGAGGAGGGAGAAGCCTGGCTTTCAACTTGAGATGTGAGTTTGAATCCCTCTGGGCTTTGTTTCAAAAGAGCCTTAGTCTGCAGAGGAAAGTTTAACTCTTGCTGTGATAAAAAGCTAAATCTCAGATGCTATAGTGTACTATGTCATGCTTACTAGAGAAGGTAGCAACAAAGCAAAACCAAAACTAATCCAAAGCAACCAAAGAAAACTTCCAAGAATAGGCTATAGTACAGAAGGACTTTGCTGTTATTAACATTTAGCCCATCATCGTGTTCTTTCATATGCTTTCCATTTTAAAACCTAAAGTTACCTAACATTTAACTGATTATACTAATATTATCAACTAATAGTTAACAGATAATAATAACTAAGTACTAATAACTGCTAAATGTCAGTAGACTTCTTTCTTTTGCTGTCTGATCCTTGTCTCGGTAAAGAGCAAGCACATTTATGTTTGAAACAATTGATAAACTCAGAGTCTTTAGACACTATTATTTGATTTTCTATTTGTATTTTTCCTTTTTTCCCCCTGAAGTCATATTATCTGGAAGTGTGTTGTATACTGTGACACGAAGCACCGAAATTCTACAATATGGAACTAAATACTGAGTTCACATATTATTCTATTCTGAAAGACAGACACTGAAGGATTATACCAAAATTAGCAAGAGGACTCTACTCAAAGAACTGAATTTTAAAAATATAAAATGTATTGTTTCACAAAAGAAATATACCTAAGAAATGTAACCACTTAAGTATTTGTGGTATTTTTGGTTTAGAAAAACCATTCATATGCATTATACATCTTTTAATCAGAATTCGTGAAATAAACTGTTAGTGAGGTGAATTGGTGTATTTAGTCACTGTCCCATAGTTAGTGAGGCTGGCAGAGGCTGGCAGAGGCTGGCAGAGGCTGGCATAGGCTGGCAGAGGCTGGCAGAGGCTGATGGGTTAAACAGCTATGCTGCTAATTTTGAAATAAAACATCCTAACTTTGCCTGTGGCCAAACATAAGGAGGAAGCCATTCTACTGAAGGAAATGTGAAACTGAAAGCTTGCTGAATCTTTATTTTAAAAGTAAATTGTATTGCCTTTTCCATACTACACTTGGTGCGTGCGCCTGTGTGTGTGTGTGTGTGTGTGTGTGTGTGTGTGTGTGTGTGTATGTGTGTGTGTGTGTGTGTACGCATGTGCAGGGATGTATGTAGGTGCATGTGAATTCGTGTATGTGGGAATGTATGTGAAAGCCAACAATCGATATCTGGTGTCTTTCTTGAGTGTTCTCTATTTAACTTTTTTGATACAAGTTGTCTCACTGGCCTGGAGCTTTGCCTGTTCAACTAGCCTGGCTGGCTAGCAAGACCGTAGAATCCTCTCTACTTTGCCCTCGATGGGATTATACGTGAACATCAATGCACCCAGCTTTTTTACATTGGTTCTGGAGATCACCTTAAGTCCTCACGCTTGTACAGTGAGCACTTTACTCTCTGAGCTCTCTTCCCAGGACTGAGAGACTACTATCTTTAATTCATTTTCCCTATAGATGTTGTAGCATCAGATTTCTTAACTTTTATCAGTCAAGTGGAAATATGATTCTGGTCAAAATACACAATTTTGTACATTTTTTATTTTTATGAATAAGGTAGAGCATATGTCCACATTTTTGTGCTCTTGGACCATCTATCCTTTGTGAACTGTCCAATTGCCATTGCTTTACCTTCTTACTGTGCTACATTTTTGGATTGCTTTCTTGATGTTCTATTTACATTCTACATAGCCAGCCATTGCTTATCATATGCTATGTGGTTATTTCCCTCACAATTTCCAACAGCTTTTTTTCTGATCCTATTTTATTTTCCATAAGCAGAAGCTCTTCAGTTGTTCTCGCATACATCTAATTGTTTTAAATCATTTTCATATCTTGTTTACTGAGAAAAATTCTCTACTCCACATGAAGGAATCTATTCTTTATTTATAATCTGAAATTTTTAAGGGTTTGTTTTCTTATTTACATTCTTCACCCATATGTTGCTGATGTCAATTAACTGCACTCAAATTGTCCTGGCGGTGGTGGTGCCAGTGTCCCTTGCTACCCACCCCTTTGTTCTGGGTTCCCAAATGAAAGACACACACACACACACACACACAAACACACACACAGAGCGTTTATATTTTAATACCTCTTAAACAGCTTAATGACTGAGCCACTTCCAAACCTCTATGTGGCTAACACTCTCCCCTCCGATATTCTTGAGTTATTATTTACAAAAACCTATATTCCATCTTGGCTGCCCCAGGCCCAGACCTGCAGCAGTCTTGGGTTGAGTTCCCAGCACCTACATGATGTCTTTGTTCTCTGTCTAGTGTCTCTCAGGTATGACATTTACTCCTTTACCACATGGTGGTTCTGTCTCCTTCCTCCCCCCTCAGTTGTTTGTGTGGGAATCCTAAATTCCAGTCTCTGTATCCCTGCCCAGCCATTGGGCACCAGCAATTTTATTTACCAGTCCAAACCTACTGTGGGGCAGGATCCCTCAGCATCTTATGTGTGGGCCTGTGGATTCTCATGTAACTTTGGGGACCAAATTAACATAATATATGTAGCATTAGAACAAATCCACAGCACCCATATAACATTGAATTTTACATATGATCTATACTAGAGTCCGTTATTCTACATAGATACTCAATTGCCCCATGGTTTACCTGGAGGGGGTAGGTAACGCATTTCCTAATTGACCTGTACACTATCTTGTACACAGCTCAATGGTGACGTGGGCTATTTAGACTCTATTTTATTCCATTGTTTCACTCTACTCTCCGTGGAAATCTCTGAGAAATTAGTGGATTTTTGAAGTATTACTTATTCCTCTGTGCTTTCTTCCTGCTCTTCATCTTCCATTGTATAAATAAATAAATATCTAAGTCATAAGACATAAAGTCTTATGTCTTCTTTTAATTAATTACTTTACTTCAGGATCACAGCATCTGAAATGTAAATAAAATTTCCAATTAAAAAAAATAAAAAGAAGAAGACATAAAGTAAAAGCAGAGTAGCCTTCCCAAAGTAGCTACAAGCGTAAAAACCATAAACCAAGCATAACAAAGTAAAAAGATTGAAGATGTCCAAACTTTGATGTTATGACATTCTGATCTCTTCTTCCCTGTATTACCTAGGCTGGATCACCTGACAAGGTGGAAAAATCAACCTCTATTTGGTTAAATCTGCATGCTTTCATGTGAGAGCCAGGAGGTGAACATTAGTATTTAGCCGAGGATTTAGACAGACTGTTTACAGCTTTACAGTGTGGTACTGCTGGTATTGGCTGTAGCTTTCTGGTGGAAGACGTTCTTACTCAACAGCTGAGGTGCAAGGGCCTGGCAATTTTGGTCTAGTGCATTACACAGTGGACATCCTTTAAACTAGAATTCTCTAGATTGTCTTCAGGACTCACAGGGCTTCTTACCAGTCCCACACAAGTGTCCTCTCCTCCAAATCTCTTCCCAAATGTCTGCCTGGCCCATGCTGGTTAATCAAAGCCTGTGATCCGAACCTGGACTTCAGCCAGTTTTAGTATGGGCTATAAACTAAGGATTCCTTTTACATTTTAAATCAGTGCTTCTCAACCCTCCTAATGCTGTGACCCTTTAGTACAGTTCCTTATGTTGTGGTGACCCCTAACCATTACTTTTGTTGCTACTTCATGACTGTAATTTTGCTACTGTTATGAATCATAATGTCAACATCTGTCTGTGTTTTCCAACGGTCTTAGGGGACCCCTCTGAAAGAGTCATTTGGCCCCCCCAAAGTGGTTGTGACCCACAGGTTGAGAACCACTGCTTTAAATGGTTATTAAAACAAACAAACAAACAAAAGAACAATATGTGAGTCTATAAGACCTGAAATATTACATTATGTCTATTTATAGTAAACAAAACCTCCAACCAACCAACCAACCAAAAACAATTATTGGGAAGTCTCTTACTCCTAACTTCTGCTTTTTCCACAGACATTCACAATAGTCTCTGTCTTGGCTTCCTCCAAATACCTTGATGAACATATTTAGTTTCTGTCATATTAGATTATTAAAGCACAGTTTTAAAAGGTAGAGCTAGTCTAAGACAGAACATGGTCCACATCTGGGGCAAGTCTATCTTAGAAACATCAGTGTCTTCAAGGAATTTCTAAGGAGAAAAATGGGCTGAAAATTGGAAATAAAGAAAAGATAGATACAAAATGGGCAATAGAGTCTATATCTCTGCCCTATTGGGTTTTTAACCTAGTAACAGATGGCTGTTAACTTAATTGTCTCAAGATCAGTGAAGATTTTTAGTTTGATGAATTCTGTGAAATTCATGTTTAATTTCTGTTTCCTCCTGAAAACTCTTTCTCTTTTTTAGCTCTCTGCACTCTTGTCTTAGGCTTTGTATTACTTGGATGTACAATATATTTCACAAACTCAACATGCATAAAATTAATCTTTGGTCTTTCTCTTCGGAACCCACTTCTCCACATTCCTTTGTTCCATGGCAGCTGCTCTGTATCAATTGCATAAGTGCCAAGTTTGGAAGTCATTATTTTAAAACCTCATGATTCATTTTCAGTAAATCAGCCATATCTCCTGGGCTTACTTTAAAATATTGTCCAGATTCTAAACACTTATTCCTTTTATCTGTCACTGACTCAAGCCACCTTTCCAGTGGATAATTGTAACCACCTCTAGCCTGGATTCACTGAGGCTGTCTTGACTTGTATTATTTTCAACAGGACAAGAAAAATGGTGCTATGACATTTTGATGTATGTCATCATGCATTTCCTCTGCACAAAACCTAACAGTGTCTTTCCATTTTAATTACAATGAAAGGTGAAGCCCTTAGAATGCTTGCCATATCCTCTGCAGTCTAGATTGGTCTTCCTTTTTTTTTTTACTTCACCTCCTAACCACCCTTAGCTTAATCTAGTTGAACTACCCTGGCCACTGCTTTTTCTAGAACATTTAATAGACTGATTCTACTCTAGGACATTTGTGCATACTGTATTTAGAATGTTGTTTCCTGTAAGACACTGACTGGATTTGCTTGTTTGTCTTTTTCAAATGACTTCATAGAGACTGGTAAGATAGTTTATCTGGTAAAGGTGCATACTGCCCAGCCTAAGGATATAAATTTGATTTTCAAGCTCCAAATCACCAACTGCTGCAAGGTACCTGTAATAGCCCTTCCTGGTTGTCAAATTGACTACATCTGGAGTGAACTACAATTCAGAAATGGAGAGTACATCTGTGATCCAGATCTTCAGGCTGAAAGACACGGGCTTTGAATCCAGATCTTGACATGGCAAGACACAAGCTTTTGATCTGGATCTTGAGGCATAGTGGTTATGGAAAGCTTAAGCCCAGGCATGGTGGTACATGCCTTTAATCCCAGGAGACAAAAGCAACCAGATCTCTGAACTCAAGGACAGTCTAGGATACCCCAAGTTCCACGTAAAGAAAAGATTAGGTCCAGGCATGGAGGTACACACCTTTAATCTGGGCCATACCTTCTGCTGGAGGCCTACATGAGGACAATGAGAAAGGAAGAGTTTGTTCTTCTTTGGCTGCTAGCATTTACTTGCCAGCACATGTGTTGGATCCTACCTCTTCAGGATTCCAGGTTTTAGAGAAGACCATCTGAAACACCTAGCGTCATGGGACTGAGCAACTACTAGGTTCTTGGACTTCCCATTTACAACTTCCAAATGTTGAGTTAGACTGCAGATTGTAAGTTTTTCAATAAATTTCATTCCATAAATTCTGTGACTCTAGTGAATCCTGACTAATACAGTATCTTTTCACTTTCATGTATGCACCATGGTACAAACTTTCAAATAGATAAATAAAAACATTTAAAACGCTTGGTCATAAGCCAGGTGTGGTGAATGGGAGGATGCCTTTAATCTCAGCACCTAGGGAACAGAAGCAGGGGGATCTCAGCTAGTCTGAGGCCAGTTGTGGATACTATAGTAATAATGAAAACAAGAAAAATAATTGACAAACACCCTGAAAGGGGGGGGTGCTCCTTGTGATGAAACTAGGAGACTAACTAGTCAGGTAGGGCAGGAATCTCAATGCAGCAGGGATGACAGAAGAAGATCCTGGTTCATGGTTCCCTCTTATCACTTCTTCCAAATAAACACCCTGGCTGGAGGCTATTCATGAGGATGTGGTGTCCTAACTGGAAACCTCATAGGTAGTCCAACTGGAAAGACCACTTCCCCATGCCTGACCCTAGTTTCAGCCTCCAGGTTACCAGCTCAACAGCATCCCATTTCCCAGGAACTGCTCCTGTACACAGGGTCTCTGCCTTGTCACGCTTTCTTAAGTTGCCACCTAAAAATCTGTAATCCTTTCTGAAACTTAACCTCTATGATCTGACTATTTAGTTCTTTGGATTCAGGGACAAAAGCTTGGATCCCATAGACTCAGTGGACTGGTGTGTCAGTGAGCATCTGGCACCAGAACCCCAAGTTAAAGGTCATGTGATTCAAAATAAAAGGAACTCCGAGACACCCCTCCTCCCTGTATTACTTGAAGTAACGTATACCGTAAGTCATATCATACAAGAAATGATAGTTTTCAAACTTTTAACTTTTTACCAATAAGAGTGTGTGTCTATGTGTGTGTGTGTGTTTGTATCTCTGTATGTGTACATGTATGTGTGTGTGTAAGTGTATATGTTTGTGCGTGTATATGTGTGTGTTTGTGCGTACCTTCTTTTTCTTTTTGAGTAAGAAAGATCAAGGCAATAGTTCACAGAAATGATGAAATATGTAGATTAAAACAGTAGAAATGTTATTTACTTAAAAAATGAAGCAAGGCTAATAATGTTTAAGGGCTTCCTTGAAATACTACATAAAATAAGAATAACCCAGGCTCCATGTGTACATATACTCAAGTACACATTGTTGTTAAATAGAAAGTTGGTCTTCAATACAGTATTTGCTTTGTATGAGTGATTGTGGGTATAAATTTAAAATAGTGGAGACTATCAAGGAAGGAGGCTGTATACAAAGAAATACAGCAAATGGTTCTGTGGGCCTTTAATCCTTTAATCTCCTACATCAAACACAAGCAAAGCCCAACACCAGAGAATTAAAAGGTGACCTTAGAGAAAAAATGAAAGACAAACTACCAAGTCTTTGCATGTGTGTTTACACAGAATACTGGACTAGACTGGACTTCAGATACTGAGCAGTCAGTTGTCACATGGCATCTGTTACATGTTCAGGCCAATTCAAATAGGACTCCTTCCTGAGAGCTTCTGGGCTACTGATTTGAAGAATCAAATCAGTGTTTGAAATTAGAAAGTTATAAAAGCTCTCAGGTGACGCTAAATTGCTTTTACTGAGAAAATCCACTGTGGGAACCTATGGAGTAGTTGGTGGGGAACTTCCACACCCCCATGGCTATCCGGAGTGGAATGAAAGCTACCTGTGTAACTCATGTCTCAGTATGCATCTTTCATGCTACTCAGGCTCAAGACTATGTCTAATTTATTTAAAACTGTCATTAAGCTTCCTGTGTTTAATGGAACTGGCCCCATAATAGGGATCCAGTAAACATTAATTTATTAAATTTATATTTAGTTTCTGATGGCCAATATTGGCTTCCTTGGAAAACTGTTATTGGAAGTGAGATGTACAGAATGCCACAGTATGGAGAGTTGATCTCACCATGTTATTCCCAAGTAACCCAGGAGTCCCAGAATGCCTTTGTTCAGAATTTCTAATCAGCTAAATTTAAAAAAAATTTTTTAAATGGTCATGTGTAAATGAGATTGAGAAGGATGGATAAAGAAGAAACCTTTCACATGCAAATAGAAACGGAGATGAAATCCATAATGAGATCATAATAGGATGCTAACACCAGGCAAAACAACATGGGAGTTTCCTGCTGGATGTGGGAGTATGCTGGAATGCTAAATTAATTAGGGGAGGGAAAGGATTAGTTGTGCAAGGCAAAGGACCCTAGACATGGATTGGCTCCTGGAAATAAAATCTACAGGGGTGATTTGTAATCTGTTTTTCCTTCAAGTTCTTGGTATTTCATGTCTTCAAAGTTCATGAGCCTGGACCTCACCTTTTGGAACTTAATTTTTGTGCAAGCAAGACATGCTGCTGCTCCTCAGTTTAAGGGGGAATTTAAACTGATGGCAAAAGATTTTATGCATTCTCTATTATGTACCACCAGAGAATGCCCCATAGATTGGAATATATTCCACATTCATATAAAAATTACACAGGGAGAGTCCATGAAGCTAGTCTCATCCACAGATACTTTAAGCTAACAAGGGAAGCATTTTATCACTTGCATTTCTAAGAGGTAGCTTTCATGATACCTATCAAATGAATAAATAAATAATAAGATTCCCAGACTATGTCTTTTACTCTTCATTCATTTTTGCTTGCTTTCTATGGTTGTAAAGAAGGGATTAAGTACACTCTCTAGGTGTTTATGTCATCATCCTAGAGAGAGGCCTCATTTGGGAATGATATATAGCTTTGTGAATGGAGCAACACAAATGTATGAAATACATGTATGAAATTCATACAGGGCAAATATTGGTGAGCGCAAGAGATAGAAACAGATCATGTAGAAACAGGTCAAGTCTCCAGGGTAGAGACATGGCAAAAAGCAGTTCATTCCTTGTCCTTGCTCAGAAGGTGGAAATGATCTCTATCGTGTGTGGGCTGCACGTAGCTTTGGTTTCTGAACTTGCTCCTATCATCTCTCTTCTCTGACATGAGCTCTTCTTCCTGGAGGCTACATCTGAGGGTGTGACTGAAACCACAATCCAGAAGCTAGTTCCTCCTGATGACCAGCTTTGGAACTGAATGTTAACCTACTCATAACCTAAATGTTTTGAGGGTCTTGAGTCTTGATTAAAGGAACCTATAGTCTTAGAAACCATTAAGGATGGGTATTAGAGTATTATAGCTTTGTTAAGGTCCATTAAGGGAAAGTTATTTCTTCCTGTTCAAAAGACAGGAATCTGTTTCTGGCGCAGGGTGAAGACACGGCATTCTGATCTGCTCCAAAGATTAGAACATTACATACTATTGTCTTCTCCTTTATGGTAACCAAATTGGGACTAGCAGTGACCTTGCCAAGAGACCACTCCTCAAGAAAGATGATTCACCTAAAGGCATGCAATTGAGATGGGAGGAATAATTATTCCTTCAATGAGCTCATGTACTTATCCTTCTCAGCAGCTCCTCCCCTATGTAGTAGCTTGCAGGGCACCCAGCATATAGAACTGGTGTGACATGCTCATTTTTCTGATTCATTCTAGGCCATCCTAGGATTTGTCACTCTTACTCTGAAGACCCCATTCTCTTTGGTAATGCAGCTGCTAATCTGTCATGTGACTACTTGCTGACCTACATCGTTGACTTATCCTGTCTGCTTCCTTAAAAGCTTAGTATTTCCTCTTCTCCATCTCCCTCTTCCAGGGAACTGTAACGATTTGCAGCTTGTCTAATTGTTTTTCTCACAAATAAACAAGAAACAAAATGTTCTTCCAGGTCTGTTTCTAGATTATTGAACTAATAAGATAAGGCCCCCAAGTAGGAACCCCAATTTCCTTGGAAACCTAGTGAGCAGGGTCCTATCTCATGTATTCTGATCTTGTACACATTAACAGCCTTGAACTCCATGATTGAAAAACAAGCTATGAAGCTCTTCTTTTAATTAAAAAACGACATTTATTGAAAAAGAGTAGTGCTTTATACAAATTCCCATCGCAGCCCCCAAATATCAATTGACTGGTTTCCAGGTTTAGTAATAGGGTATAAAAATATCAAAACTAGGTAAGTTCTGACATAAGATGGAATTATTTTGGAATATAGAACCTGTGTAGTTTAGCAAGTGTTATTTCTATGCATTTACATTACACATTAGGCACAATAATTATGTCAAAAGATCTTTGCATGATTACTTTACACATACAAATACAGTAAAACTTACATAGTACAAATTCACATAAGACTCCATTCTTTCTATTGCTTCTTCCATGTGGTTTTACCATGAATTATAATTCTTAACTTCTCCTAGAACTATCAGCTTCCATTTAACTTTGAAAGTATCACTTCACAAAGAGCACTTTATATGTGTGCCTTTAGTGTAGACATATACTGTCACTTTGGCCATTTGCTTAGCAACAGAAGTACCAGGCCAAACTACTAAAACTATGATGTAACAGTGGGACAGGGCTCATGCCTACCATCTCGACAGTTGGGAGGCTGAGGCAGAAGGATCTTTGGGTGACACAAAAGTTCCTGGCCAGCTTGGGCCATAGCTGAAGCACTGATTCACAACCACAAGTCTTAAGGACTTAAGATCAGTTTAACTTAGCAAGCTTTAGAAACTCAAAGCTCGAGAGAGTTCTTCAGAAAAGAAACCCATTTAACATTTTTTCTCTTTCCAGTTGTTTGAAAAATAAACACAAAACCCATTAACTTAAATTCCTTAATTTATAGAGTTACTTGTTTTCTAATATAAAACCGTATTTGCCTCCGTCTCCTCTTGACTCATGTGACATAGGCATGGCAGGAGTTAATGAACCCGTTGTCTAGATGTAGAAATACATGCAGGGCAGCCAAGTGCCTTTGCCCAAGCTCAGTAATTAAGTGATAGCACCAAGATGCAAATCCAGGTCTACCCATGTCAATGGCAACACCCTTTGTGTTACAACACCTTGCTCTGCTGAAGGGCCTTTCCTACAGACAAGAATAATGAGAGCACTGGTCTGAATGAAACAGCACCGACAAGAGGCCATGCACAGCTAAATGGGAGGAAATGAATTCATGACAAAGAGAGATACAGAACAGTGTTAAGACATGTGCCTAGATTTTATTCAGTGACTTCAAAACTGCTAATTGAGCAAGGAAAAGCACTACTTAGGCATACTTCATGTTCAAAGAATGAGAGTCATATCAACTAATTAATACTCGCATTACCTCTACCAGCTGCTTAAGTGTAATTATCCCAATTTGACAGATGGGAAAAACGAGGTATAAGGATTGTAAATTGTCCACAGCTACAGAGAGAGAATATTTGTCACTAGATTATCACTCTGGCAAGTCCAGCAGTTTGTGTAGATAAACAGACCACACCTATCTGAAAAGAGCTAAACCTTAGGATAATTATATGTGGGGAAACGAGATAGCTGAGGAGGGGAGAGGAGAACTGTCGTCTGCAGGATTTGGAATGGAAAATAAGTACCTAAAAAATGCAGTCAATAAAACTGTTTCAACAACAGAGTTAGCAACACAGCCACTCAGGGAAACAAATATTTTTAAAGCAAACAAGACAGCTCCAGACCAAAGTGCAAGGACCATGCGGAAAAGTCATCAGAAAAACATCATCTGTCTAGAACACTGGTTCCCACAGCCCAGACATAGAAGTAATACTTGATTCCTACTGGTTTTACTCTTCAAAATGTGGACTCTGAAATTCATTATTATATTCAGGAGTTAGAATCAAAGCTCAGAATAACAGACTGAAAAAAGCAGTTGTTATTAGAGTAAAAAGAAAAATTAAATATTTTGATGTGAAGAAGACACATGGGAAAAAAAAGAACACAGTCTGAGTTCATAAGCAAGTCTGGCCTTATGGCGAAGATACTAAATGCTGATCAAAGAATGATATTTGACTGATCATATATGCTCATAGAGAACAAGAATAATACATCAAAAGGCTTATTTAATCAATATGGAATTGTATATATTTTAGTTTAATTTAAAGTATGCTGGTACAACATGAAGAGAATAAGAGATTGTTAGCTGTCTATTTTTAATAGAAAATATGTCTATGTACATATCTATACACGTGTAAGGAGCACCCTTCTCCCCATTTGAGTGTGATTGCTCAGTGGGAAGCAGCAGTTCAAAGGCAAAAGGCTTCCCTCCTGTACTCAGGAAAGATAGTAAGGCACAACCAAGCCCTGCATAGCCATGGGGATATATAAAAATATGCTTCCTTTTGTTCTACCACAGTTCAGATAACCATCGTCAACAGCCTAAGGTCTTAATGTCAATCCTAGTTTCAATGTCCATTTTGTATTCGCTCCAGGAGGATTTCTTCCTTTGCCTCTGTCACACATAGTCTTTCCCACTAGAAGGTGTTGGCTTGGGATAAGGCCGTGGTGTTGGGTAAGAGGTTGTTTTCCGGGGACAGGAGCAGGAAAGTAGGGCACCTCCTAGGAGGCAGAGGGAGGAAGCGGCCCAGCCAGTAAAGAGGGCCTGGCCAAATTCATACCTGAAAGAAAAGACAGCAACAGGCTGCTATGAGAACCATTGGCAAGAGAAAAAGAATCAATAGCATATATATATATATTTAAAAATAACCCTAAGATCCCTCAGAACCAACAGCTGTTTGTGAGCACATACATAAAATAATGTTTACATTGTAATTATCGATAATTTGTAACAGCACACCAGCAATAGGCCATGCAATATCCCAGTTTAATTACACAAATATTTCCAAAGACCTTTCCAAGCAAAGGAGGCTTGGAAAGGATGTGTAGGCTCTTGAGAAACGAAGACCAGGCCAGAGTCCTAGGCTACTGCTTACAAAGTCTGCTACCCTCAAATAGTAATCATTTCTGTAACAATAATGGCTATTGATCCATGAACCTAGCTAAAATTAAATATAAAACTTATATTTTGACAGAAAGACATCTGAATATCACATGGCTGATTCCCACGTTCCTGGAATGAGGAGTTTGTGGCTGACTGTGGACATCAAACAGGAAAAAGGGGTTGGCTGTAGAAGTCTCAGGGTTTGAGTCCAGACTCAAGCTTAGCTGCTGCACTTCTGGACCACCCCCCAGCCATGCTTTCCTCTCTTGGATCAGATTGTCCCACTCACTTCCCTGGAGGGAGTTCAGGGCAATGTGCCATCCTATGACGACAAGGGCACAGAGCCCAGAAATTTATAAAATGCTTGCTCGTGCACTCCTAATGTTATTACCCTGCTGCAAATGTGGCCCGCTGACCTCCAGCCATTTCTGTCCCTACATTATACATCTTACAGGATGGGCGAGGCTCCAGCAAGCACTGTAGCCTGTGTTCTTCTGTATCTGGGTGACTGTATAAAGAGGCACACGCTTATCTCTGCAAACACTGGGATTTTTCATTCACTCACCCTAGCACTCACAAACAGTAATTACGTCTTAACAGTCTAGCTTTGAATGTACTTATTAAGCTTTAAAGATAGGAAGTCAGTGAGACAGTAAGTCTTGTTGCTGATCAAAGAGCATTGTTACCTGAGAGACAAGACTCAGGTCCTGAACTTGTAAAACTTGAACTGTTAAGAAAGGTTACCTTTGTCAAGTCCATTTTCTACTTGTAATGGGACACAACATTTTAAAGTAGCTTTTAAATATACTAGAAAAATACATCATGGTTTCATGTGGAAATTATTGAGAGTGAAGCATTGTTCATTAACCACTATGGTGGCACAACTTTTTTCGATAAGTCATGACCCTGTATATTAGTTCCGAACAATTCCAGGTATTAGATAGAGAAACATCAGAATACAGTTCAGGAAGAACATGTCCGACGCATTAGCAGTTTTGCTCATATTGGGGGAATAAATAAAAGAAGATGTGATATATTGTTGGCTACAATCCAGCTTAGAACATTTCTCCTTTGAAGTGCATTTTGTCATCAGTACTGGCTGTTAAAGCAATTATCCAATTCATTTTAACGTGAGTCACAGGTCATTTAAATTGTTTGCAAGTTTGACATAAATTTCCATACAATTCTTGAAAGCAAATCTGAGAAACTAAGGCCCTGGCAGGAGTCTGCCAAACACAAAAACGAGTTTTGGGTTTTTTTGTTTTTTTTTTCAGAGAATGAACTATTTTATGCATGACTAGAATTACCTGGCATTGACAGGGGTCATGGGGTCATAGAATTCTTGAACAATTCTGTTTCCATACCATGCTGTGGCCACTAATGTCGCCAGACCTACAGAAATTCAAAGCAAGGCCATTAATCACTATGAGACACTGAGCACAAAAACACAGACTATTAAACTTAATTGTATTCTATAAGAATTGAATCTCATCAACAGTGCTGACATTTTATTTTATTATTATGAAAATCAATTTGACTTAGATATGATTTATACCAACTGTTCTGCAAGGAATTACAAAGATATTAGATTGAAGTTGGGCCTAGATTATGCTATTTATGACATCGTATTTATTTATAGTCCAAGGCCACTGGCACAAGTACTGTTACTCAGAAAGAGCCCAATAGATCCATCTTATTCAAAAGCTCTGTCAATGGTTTGCAGTACTGTAGTTTTGTGTATGAAACTACTTTTGAAAAGAATGTTCATATCAGCAGAGAACTGCTTACAAAACGTAAGATGAAAATCTTCCTGCATTCTTCTTGACAAACTCAAAATCAATTTTTACTTTCTCGTCTAGCAGCAAAACCAGAGCAAGCTTGCTAGCATGGGGAGTAGCATTCAGATTCCTCCTCATCCAGGTCTAAGGTAATCCTTAACACTGGGATCGTCTGCTGAGGTGACACTCTGGGTTGATTTATGTAACTGAACTCAGTTCCTCATGGTATTTTTGTATTCAGTAATGAAAGGAAATGAGTTGGTCATCATCACTCATTCAACATTTCTCTGATGTATAAAATACACACTTATTTTTATCCAAAGAGATGTTTGCCAAAAGATTCAAACTTTCAAGTAGAGAGTAAGATTAAGATCAAGAGGTTTCTTGTACAACATCATGACTCAAGAGTCCTTAATAATGCTAGAAAGTAGCCTGGCAGAGGTGACACACATTTTTAAGCCCAGTACTTGGGAGGCAGAGACAGGCCGACCTCTGTGAGTGGAATACAAAGTGAGTTCTAGGATACCCAGGGCTACACAGAGAAACCCTATCTTAAAACTAGCTCCACCCTGGGGAAAAAAATGAAAAAGAAAAGAAAGAAAGAAAAAATGCTAGAGAGTCGATGTCAAGTGTTATTCCCACAGAAACAGTATTTGAGACCAAACATACATTAATTAGCCTAATTTATTTATTATAGAACATATAAACACTTCCCAATACAAATTCCATTACTTAAAATACACAGAAAACTGTCAAATCCAAAACAAATTTAAAAAGAAACTTCTTTTATGGTACATAAGATCATTCTGGCTGACTGTGTAAATTGACCATGCATATGCTCTAGAACTGGTCACCTAGACTTCTGAAACCATCCCAGATTGAACTGGGATACGTATATGTCTACAGTACTGTAGTTCATGCGGATATAATCTTTGTAGTTGTGTGTCTTCTCTGAGACACCTAGCCTATTTTGTCAGAAACTTTCAAATCTTTTTCTGTACTGTTTTCTTCCATAGCAGAGCTAACTTTACATCTTACCTTGTTAATATTCCACCTGTACCCCAACTGACTTATCTTTTCTCCTGTCCATGGGTACATAGTGTTTATTGTGAAATTGGCTCTGTCCATCTACAATGTTACCTCCCTCCAGCTTTCTACTAGCTCCAATCTCATCTTTCCAAATCCAATACCATTCACATATTATGTATTTTTTCTTGTGGCTGGCCTTGAACTCCACATTCCCTGTTCTCATTTTTCCCATGCTGGGATCACAGCCATGCACCATCACAACCCAATAGCATTTTCTGAATCACATCAAATTGGTCCAGACTCTTTTGCTAAGTATCAAAAAAATCTTTCTGAATCTGAGTAGACTGGCCAAGAAACTAATTGGCACCCAAGTCCTTCATGGTTGTACTTGACAGAAGTATACAGAGGCCAAATTTCCATTTGGTTCTTACTGAGAAGATGAGAGCCAACTGACTATAAGGCTCATGTCTTCAGATGGTAAGATACTCTAATAAAGTTTCAGATTCAGTGAATTGAATACAAAGCAAAGAAACTAAAAATTAGAAAACTAGGTTTCAAACCACACTTGAGAAAAGTAGATAAGGGAGAAGGAGAAGCCTCTCTTACCTGAAATTAAAAATATGATGCCCCCAATGACCGCCATCCACATCTTCTGCACCTCGTCGTCCTCCAAGCACCTCATGCACTTCATGCCAATGGTGGACACAAAGATTGCGATCAGCCCCAGGAGGATGCCAATTACCATCAAGGCCCTGGTGGCTTGCAATGTACCTGGTGGGAAACATGTAGGACATATAAAAACCATGCCTAAGAGCAGTCCAAGGAGAGTGGTGGGAGATGAAATGTATTTTAGTAATTTTAGGGGAGGGATAAAAGTGAACAAGGTGTTCAAAGGAAAATGAAATCTAATAACATTTCTGCTGTAACCACTGGACAGTTGCTAGGAAGACAGGACCAAGAATTGAGGATGTGCTGGTACTTCAGTTATGAAATCCGAAATCAAGTGGAAAGTTATTAATGAATAGGTCTCACTGAATTGAATATGTAATCATTACCATTGGATATTTAGATTCAGAACAAACAGTCATACATATTATTCTTAATGTTTATCATTTGTAATCCAATGACTTAAAATACATATTTAGCACTAGTCACTAGTTTTAGACTGTGGTATTTAGGGTTCAGAAACAAGTGACTATGGACAAGTAAATGAGTTTTTCAGAGGAGAGCATGGCTAGATCAGCAATATTTTATCCCTAGTTACAAGAGGTTGAGTGGGGGAAGGGTACAAGCTTCTAGAACATTGATGTTCAGGCAAAATTTAAGAAGGTAACTTGGAACAGCAGTAGATTCATAGGAGATGATACCACCGGTTTTGAAAACCACAAAGCAGCATGCTACATTATGTTGGGGATAACCCCAGCTCGCATTCCTCAGGGTTCTGCAAATGTTATATAAAGGCCTCTTCTTATATTTGTTGCCTTAAATTATTACCAGAGTCAGGATCAGATCTGACAGACTGTGCCAATGTGTTTCCTAGAGAATGAAAACTAAAACAATACAGTGTGTGGGGGAGAGGGGGGGGAGGACAGGGGGGACGGGTGGGGAGGTCCCTGATTAAAAGATGTTTAAATTACAAATGAATTTCCTCTTTCAACTGAACATCACCATCTTACTTACACCCGTAGTAAGTGAAGTGGAAGGTTTTATATTGAGACATGTACACTGCAAGCAACTGGGATCTTGAGAAAATTACCTACTATTCTTTGGGACCATATTTGTATTTTGCAAAACATAAGGGACAACATCTCTATGCAGGAAACAGTTTGCTCCTTTCTGGTCTTCATGAGTGACATGATGATGATCTGCCAAGTATTTACTGTGTACACAAGGTTAGTCTTCACATGTTCAAGATTGAGAAGTTAAGTTACCAATCTTAATTCAAAACAAACATCTCTGAAATGTCACTACATTTTAACTTACAGACATTTTTATCCTTGTTATTACAATTGATAACAGAATCACACTAATGTCTTTCTAAGCAATATCAAATGTATTTTCACAGCATTTCGTTGATATTGGGAAGCATTTTTTTACCCTTTCATCAACATACAAAACTGTACATTCTCTTTCTCTTCTGGCATATTCTTCTGCTTATAAGTGTGCAACAATCATATGCACACCTCTCTTGCACACTTATCACAGGATTCCAGGGTAATGAAGGAGCTACTGATCAGAGTCACATTCCATGGCTCATGGCTTTACTAGGAATGGAAGCTGACCACTAGAAAACTTTCCTTGGAGTCACAAACCATGCTGTGGTTTAATGAGAAAAAATCCTGAGGACTCCCAGTTAAGGTATATACTTCCTTCTGATTATTGGCAGTATTTTGAAGGGCAGCTGTTATTTCTTAGGAAAATGAACTAAATTATGTTCTTACAAAACATAGTTGATGTTTTGCTCAGACAGAAAGCATTTTGAGAAGATGCTGTGGGCAATGATGGGTTATATGTTGTGCCTGGAGAAGAGGGTAACCATTCCTGCCAGTTTGCCAAGGATTCTCCACATTTTAAGTGCAAAATTTAGCATCCTAAGAAGGTCCTGGATCCTGAGTAAAGGATCCTATAAATAAATGACAAATGGTAGGAAGTGAAATGAAGTTTACTAAGGTTGACAGAAGGTATATATACATATGTATTTATGTACATATATGTACATATTACATTTGTATGTGTATAAACATACAAACATACCCATACTGATTCACATATGTACATATACATATGCATACATATATACATTATACATAAATACACATACATACACAACTATATACATATGCATATGCATACACACACACACTATATATATATACATACATAATCATACTATATACATATACATATCTATTGCATATACATACATACACTATTACTATACATAACATATGCATATGCATATACATATACACACAAACACACACACACATATACATTAAAGCTTTGTAGGCAGGGTCAGGAGTTTAGAGTCTATCCCAGTATCCCAAATGTAATGACAAATCATTGGAGGATTCTAAGGCAGAGTGACCTGAGTTTACTCTTGTGAAGAAAAATGTAATTAGAAGGCATTAATGATATGGTAGTCCTTCACAAATGTATATAGCCTCTTCTGTCTTAGACACCTTCTCTTTATTTTGTTACAATTCACTCCTCAGCTCCCTATGGATGACTTCTGTTGCTGTCTTTGATCTCTCTGGATATTGCACTTGTTACACAGCTTCCATTAGACTTTATATAATAACCATTCCGATCCACTCATGAAATCAAAACACAGGCCACTAGCACTGCAGGTCTGAACACAGTGCACAAGGCATCCTTCAGGAGCCTCCTGAATTCCAGACTCATAAATCAGGGTTAAAAAGGAGCACCAAAGTACAGCCTACGGATGTGCCATCTATACCCACTGACAATATTTACAAAAATTTCATCTTTAAATTATGAAGAAGGCATCTGTGCTTCATGTCTTCCCGTTTTTATTTATTACTTTTGCAAAGTTGAGGAGAAGTGACAGATATTCTGTCTGGTGCTTGCTAACAACTCTACAATGCTTCATTTCCTTATAGAACAGTGTCATTTGTCTAACACACAGACTTGGAATCAAGGAACAATATACTTTGTAACCACAAAATCACAGAGACTAGGAGCCTTATTTCCATTTAAAAACATGAAAAAGCAGTACAGAATAAGAATGTTGTTTGACTAGCAACATTTTCCATTTATACCTGGAAGCCAGTGAGTTACGAATTGTCTTCTGTTTATATTGGACTGGAATCAAATGGAGACATTGGCTAATGCCTACCGAAATGACATGTGCAGGGAGTATACAAAATAATAAAATTTTCCTGCATACCATAGACAATGGTAGAAAGTTGTAACAGCAAAAAACTTTACAAGCTGGGCACACGAAGTGATGGATTACAAATCAAACTAAGAAACTACTCTTTGTGACAGATTTGGGTAGAGATCCATTCTAAACTAGAGCGTTCATCTGGACTAGCTTATTTTTTTCCAATGAAGGTCTAGTGAAAGCTGTTCCAGTCCGAGCCATGGACTGTCTACTCGTGAGCTGCTAGATGGGGCTGCACTGGAGTGGTGTCTGTCTGAAGCACTGGTCACACGTCCTGACCATGCCTCTGACTACTCAATGTGTTCTCAGTGAACTTGGACCAGCCAGATGCCTTGCCCCTCCAAACTGGCAATAATGTGACAAAAAAGCACATATTTGTGTTTAGCTACATCTTTGAAATGATACTTAGACAATAAACACCTCCTTTGATGCTAACGGTGTGTTACATAAACCTAGGCATAAATTGGGTAACAGAGGGAAAAAACTGTACTTTTCTCTTAACTTGATAGCATTTTTAAAAGTTGTAAATTCAATGAACTCTTATGACGGGGTTCTGTTTCTTTCTCTCTCAGAGGAATGAGGCAGGCAGGGCATAGAATTTGATAGTGAAGCATGCACGCTACAAAATATCTGGAGAAGAGATACACCCATTTACTCTTGCACCATCCCTAGGAACACTTACATTTCTTACTTTCATCTTTAAATTTGTGGCTGATTTTATAACATTATAACTAACCCTGTGTGGGGAGAAGGGAGTTAACAAATACTGCAAAAGTTACATTATTGTTTCTGAAATTTATCCAGCAGTAAACAGGAAGGCAGCCTTTTAATAAAGCTCAGCCAGATTGAAAATCTGCAGCTTAAAGACCCCCTAAGGAGTCCTCACCACTTTCAGCCTGAAAGTATAATTAAAAAAATACTTACAAAGATCTCTACTTATAAGACAAGAAATGAGTTAGACAGTATCCTTTACTACAGTTATTTTAATCAAAGTTTGCAAAGACAAGCATAGACAGGCAGGGGATTTTTTTTCTCTCTCCAAACTTTAAGGACATGCTCTTCGAGCAGGAGACTCCCCCATAAATACCTGGCACTGTGAATACTCCATAGATAGGCCATTACCATTTATACCTTATGTTCTATACACCACAGCAAGCCAGATTTTAATGGTATTTCTGCCCTCACAGTCCTTCTTTATTACAGTATGTGCAAATAAGTCTCGGGGGATAAAATAACTACCCACTGTGTGATCAGAGCAGAAATGCCCTTTCTCTTTCACAGCTACATGAACTTACTCAGACTGTTAGAGAGCACTGCTGTACAAAGTTTCTCTTTAGCCGGTGTGCAAAGTTTCACAAGTGCCTTCATTGTTGCATTTCTATCTTACAGGCGTGGAGCTGGTGGGCTAAGTGTGACTCGGTGCCTAAGGGTCAATCAGCAATCCATGGGGCTTGGAGGATGAGAGATTACCACCACTCAAGTTCATGAGCAGTTTTGCTATGTCTTTTTAAAAACCTACTATTCATTTTTACATTGCCTCATTATTACATGTCGTATATTACCATTTCTGTGGCATTATGTTTTATTAAAATATAATCCCATCATTTCTCTACTTCCCTTTCCTCCCCCAACCTCTCCCACTCTCACTCTCCACCTCAAATAACCTTTACTGTGACAACCATCACTGCAATCTAGAAAACCTGTACTGTGCCATTGCCCTATCTCCTTTAGTCGCCAAAGTTGGTGACATCGAAGTTGTCACAAGCTGAGCCTTACAAATGACCTTTGCTGCATTCCAACAAGTGAGAATAGGGCCAACTCAGGTTTGCTAAATAGGCCAGTGGACCTTTGATTCATCCCTCCACTCCTCCTACTCTGCCCTATGTTACAAATTGTGAATCCACCTTAGTCCACAAGTAGCTCTCCCTGGACAGGACCAACTGGAGTAAGAACTCCACATGTTTTCATTTTAGACTTTGACTCTGGTTTAACTTTTGTTCTACTCTGCACACCCATGGCCTTTCTGGATGTTTCCTATATAGTACAGAAAGGAGTCTGGAGAAGCCGAGTCATTCCTCCTCTCTGCCTGTGCTGCACAGATATCCCAGGCAGGGATGTTGCTCCCCCGCTGAGCTTGACATCATGGCAAGAATGCTGGGAAACCTCACAGCCACCAATACTCATTAAGCACACCTACACACATGTGGATTCATGCAGAGCAAGTTCAACAGGCTGGGGTAGTTATAAACAAATTACAGCAGTTCAGGGCTAGATGAGACTTAAAGAGAGTCTAGCATAACCTCCCATTTGTCTGGTGCTTAAATCTTCACAACTGCATTCCACGAAAATGCTTACTTCTCTGTCTTCACACCTCCCAACGTGCAGCCTCCTAGGAAAGCCCTGTCTTTGGACAGTGCTGGCTACTAAAGTGTAGCAAGAAGAAGCAATTAGCTAAGTACATGGCACAGCCAACTGGCTTTCCACAATGTTGGGAATTAAATCAAAACCAAGAAAGATGTTCAAATTAGACAAAGAAATTGTACTACACCTGTACTTAGCCCTCTACTTTGTATGTCCAAACTTCAGCTACAAGGATCATCGCTCTAAATTATCACAATCAGGGACTTGGCAATGATCTGGGTGTTGTGGGCTATATAATCCACGGTGTAGCTATTGCTTCTCCAGGAAATTATTCAGTTACATTTTTCACAAACTGTCAGCAAAATCTCTGTACAATATGGCCTCTTCACGCTATGTACAGTGGTTCTATTTGGGACGTGATAACACTGTACTCACTGAACATATTGTGTAAAGGTCCTGTGTCTTTCACAACTGATACCAGATCTGAAGAAGTAGCTTTTAAGGTCTGGTTACAAAACACTAACACACTCTTCTATCTTATACGTAGGTAAAGTGGGCTCTGCTGGCAAAACTCAGAAGTACAATATTAGAAACTTATAGCATCTCATGAGAGGTAAACTTCATCATACACACACACACATCACACACACACACACACACACACACCTTTTCATCTCTAGGCGTCATGGAACTACAGCAAAACCAGCCAGTGAATCACCGACCAGATCTCTACATCAGGTAGGCGTGAACACCACGCTCAGGTGGAGAAACAGAGACAAGTTTTCTGGGCCTGGTCCAAAGGCACCTACTGAATCACTGCTCAGCTGGGAGAGAAGTGTGAGTCGGTTCACGCTTCTGGGAGTTGGTTTGCAGAGAGAGGCTACTGGGTTCCATCTTGAATAAACTATAGCTTTAACCAGAACAGAAGATGGAAGCTGTCCTTCATTAAAAAAAAAAAAAATCAACAAACAAGCCATTTCTGAAAACTCCTCGAGATGGAAGGATAGGCAATGCATTTATCACAGTGTTATGGAATATATAACTATATTTAAAAGAAATAAATTATAATTAACCATTTAATTATTATTCTGGGTAGGGGTGATGTGAATATTTGCTGCACAGACCATTATTCTATCCAGCCAGTTGGGAAAATTAAACCTGATAAAGAATTGTATTAGAGGAATGACATTGCTAGGGAAGCCCTCTCCGGTGCTGTAGCACCTCACCTGCCAGGTCCTTTATGTGGTTCTGAACATGCCTGGCACCTTTTTCTTCAATGCCTTTCTCTTTCCACTGGGCAATTTCATTGTTTCTCAGTTCTTAAATGTCTGAGCATATCCCAGAGGGAAATAAACAACACATACTTTCCAAACGTATAGATTACTTTTGATAGAGGAGTCCAGATGTAGACACAAACCATGCCTGCTGACTACATTCTACAGGTACTCAAGGGTCAGGCTGACTTGTAGCAGGTCTCATAGACTGTAAAGTGGAGTGCATTTGTGGGATAGATGAAGAGCTTCGCTGTCACAGGACAGGGACAATGCCAGCACTGTTCACACCAGCAATCTCAGAGGACTGTGGAGTAGCTTTGTTTAGGCAAAGGCTAAGGGAACGCTTCCTCCTGTGAGTCAAATGGCAGAACAGGCCCACAGGACACAACCAATGTGATTTCTCCAGGAAGACATGATGGCCTGTAGGAATGAGATGGCTTTCTGGCAAAGCACTGAAAAAGTTTTAGCTGAAAGTGAAGGTGAACACATCACCTGTCTCCCCAGAATCGGAGAAATATTCCTGTCTATACATGCCTTTCTCACTTTACATATGAGGAGCAATCGATCAATACAGAGAGATTCTTTGGCGGAAGGGAAAACATGGGAATAGCCTTTTCTTTTCCCTCACAGCCTTCTTCCCAGCTGGTGGCCTCCACCAGGCTGCCTCCTTCCATGCCTTCGCTCTTGCTGCCATGCTGCCAAGGTTATTTAGAACCATTCTCTCCAGTGACCCACTCCCCAGATGCCACCAGCCCTTCTCCTTCTAAACTTGTACCGCCCGGCAAGTTGACTTTCTTGCAGATCCTGGGCTAGAAAGCCAGCCTTAGGGGGTGGGAATCTCAAGAGGTTCTTCAAGAAGGAAAAACCCAAAAGACCCAAAGAGTAAACTTTAGCTGTGCGTAGGAAACTACCATGAGACAAGTCAGAAAGCGTCTTATTTAATATTTCTGAATCATCTACTTAAGGCTTGGAAACCTACCCAAATGTGCCATTTTCTTGACCAAACCCTATTAAAATGTGCACAAGAGGCCCAAGAGTCTAAGTTTCACTGTGATCTTCATTCTCCTAATCTCCACCTACCTTTGGTTGGAATTTGAAGAAAAAAGAAAAGAAAAAAAGAAAAAAGAAAAAAAAAAGAAAGAAAGAAAAGTATACCTAAAGGGGCAGAAAGTGCCAAGCAAAGACTTAGAGGCAAATCTAGGGTTTTGACCTGAGGCTCCGGTTCTTTCTGCTTTCTCAGGACAGAGCACATGCTGAGAAACCTTGGCCAACTTTGAGGGTAACCTCCTACAATCCCAGGACAGCTCAGGGCTGAATGAAGCTATTACAGAGGACAAGGACTCGTGGAGAGGAGGTAAGAGAGGGTGGGGAGAGTCAGGATGGGGAGGGTTGGAGGGTGAGGGTGCACTCACTGTTCAGATTCAGCAAGGAGTCGAAGACTTTGCACTGTATCTGCCCAGTGCTTTGCGAAACGCAGGACATCCACAGTCCCTCGTAGATAGCCTGGGCGGTCACGATGTTGTCCCCAGCATAGGAGTAAATCTTCCACTGGGGCAGGGCAGTGCTGACGATGGATCCGATCCATCCCAGGGAAGCCAGGATGAAACCCAGTAGCTGCAGCCCCGCGTTGGCCATGGCTCTTTCTGAGGCTCGCGCGGGTTCAGTGGCAGGTGCGGAAAGCGGAGTTTGCAAGGTGCGCTCCTGAGCTCCCCGAAGGTCTCGGCAAACAAATTAGTGCTCCCTGTGCGGCTGCCGGCGAGGCTCCTGGCTTCTGGTCCGGGTCGGTGGTGGAGTCTGGAAGTGAGAAGTGGCGGAGTTCTCTGAGACACTGAACCGCCCGGCGCGGCGATTTAAAGCAGCTCCGCCCCTCCCTGCATGCAGCGCCCCCTAGTGGTTTCGTGGCCAAATCCCCACAAGGGTCCTCGCAGGCCAGCTCCTGGTGGGGAATGTCCTGTGGACGACCTGGGGACCACCTGAAGAGAATTAGGCATCCCTACACGTCTCTCCTAGCACTTGATAGACATTTTCTTCATTTCAATCAGTATTTAATACAAAAATTACCGCATCTGTGTAAATGAAAAAAAAAAAAATGCATAGGGATGAAAAAAAACTGGAGGGAACTAGAAAACTATTTTCACTTTTAATATCTTCCCAGGATTTTATTCAGGAATACGTCTAACTCAGTACTTCCGAATTCTCTTCCCCCTCGGGCACCTCTTCTCTTGTTTGATTAGCTTTCTCCTCTTTCTTTTTGGAGCCCTCTGTTCCTTTCTGTTCTTCAAGATCATTCCATTAGATTCCTCTCCCATTTCTCTCAGGGGTCTCAGAGATGTCGAAACTTTATATATTAGGGAAGAGCTACCCTGAGAATGACACAGTATATCCAATACTTAGTTCTCAGATCTGGGTGCTTTCCACGGCATTTTTAGTTGACGGGGAAAAAGTATATCCTTTGAGTTTTTAATCTTCCTTTTGAAAATGTAGCCAACTATCTGATACACTCCTGAGCGTGCTCGTGATGCGCGCGCGTACACACACACACACACACACACACACACACACACACACACCTACATACCTTCTTCTTAAAGCAATTTGCTTAGCATGGTAACTCTTTATCTGAGATGCCCGGCCAGTGAAGACTTATCAGATGGAATTCAGCATGTTCCCCCACAGTCTCTCCCAGGTGAAAGAGGGACACTTGGATGTATCCTAGCAGAGCCTGGCCTCTGGCTTTGGATCTGGCAGTAATGGTTAAGCCATCTCCTCAGGCTTTGATCTAGGCAGCCTCTGGCTGCCCTCTCCTGGTCTGTATAGCTTTCCTGTTTGTTGCTACTCAGAAGCCCACGTTGCGGTTGAGAATAATTAAAATGTTTTCTCAGCTGTTATTTTGTCTGTGGCGTGAGTATGGTGGAAAGAGAAGCTTCTACGGTTTTAGGGAAAAAGGGGAGAATGAAAGGCAGAAATAAACATATGAATGAAAACAAGGGATGCTTCCGTGCATGCTAAGGAAAGTACAAGCTTGCCACAGGAAGAAATGTTAAAAACAAAACAAAACGACAAACAAAGCCTTACCACTCTCACTCCCATGCTGCCTGTTCTTTTCAGACCAGCTTTGTCAATGCTTAGGGATAAAATCCCAGATCTGGTGTAGTCAGGGACTTAGGGAGTAGTAATGACAACAGAACATAGCAAGATTTAAGCAAGTGCAGATTGTCTCGCTCCTGTTCCTAGCTTTTCCCAAACACCAAGGATTTTTAAATAAGATCTGTAAGTAGGCAAAGCCATGGGGGGCTTGTGCCCTCCGGCCTTCAGTCTTCAGGCAGTACTACTCTGTGAGTTCAAAGGAATATTCCCCTGGTATCCAGTGTCTGTCTGGACAGATGAAATGTCAATCAGGCTTGGAGCACCGAAATCCCAGAAGACCTACTCTGTGTGAGATCATATGATCCTATCAATTTCTGTCAGTTTTTCAGAGTCCCTTTCAAAAACAAGATTTGAATTCATCCAATGTAGTTGTGCCTTAGGACCCGTTTCTATCAAGCTGCAGTTGGCAGGGAATTAGAGGCATGGCTTCTGTTTTGGTTTGTTTTGTTTTACATTTAATCCAGGTCTGTGTGAGACTGATTATTTCGCTGCCCACAACTGTGTTTGGGAGGCTGCGGTGAGCTTGCCACTCTCTTGCTCTGTGCTCACCTCGACAACCTAATCCTGTCTAGTTTTCTGACCCTAGCCTCAGAGGAGCAACAGATGAGGTAATAGCTCATCGTAAATCCATTCATTTGAGAAGAAAAACAACCCACAGACATCAGCTTTTCATATATAAAGTATAAATAATAAAGGCAATAACATGATCCAGAAGATTCTAGAAATGCTTCCAGGGGAATGGTCAATATCCTGGTGCAATCTAAGGAAATAAACTGCCATGTGCCTGCATATAAAGTTTTCCTTTTTTCTGCCTCAGTTTTCCAATCAATAAAAGTAGGGATTGACTTCTCAGTCATCACCTGCCTGCAGCGTACACTTGTGAGCAGTACAACATTGTCAAAAGCTAAGTTTGGTCTCTTCAGTGCTATCTTACTTCTATGTGATGGGAACAGAGTGAGAGGTCACATTGCTTACCTAAGGATCACATTTGGTAACATGCAGTGTTGACCTCCCACATGGCATCTTTGCTCTGGAGTCCAGGTCTTGAACCTGGGCTCTACAATATTTCTACAGAAGTACCAAGCACACTGAGCACAAGTGGAGTTTTGCTCCACCTCCAATTTTGTGCTTCTTGGTCCAGGCAGTGAGAAATATACTGTTCCATGATAGTCTCTTCCTAGTCTCTGTTCCTCCCCAATGGAGACTATTTCTGGAATATCATGAGTCTCTGCATGAAGGGATGTTGGTGCCGCTGAGGGAGGTGTATAAGCTAACATCAGAGTCCTCCAGCTACTGCACATACTTACATGACTGATGCTTGGGCTCAGTGACTCTGAGGACCAGCAGAAGACACACATAAAGACACATACAAACACAGACACACACAGAGACACACACGAACAGACACACACTCAGAGACACATAAACAAAGAGACATACACACAGACATACACTACACACACAGACACACATATCACATACATAGAGACACAGCCAGAAACAGAAACACACATAGACAGACACACACTGACACACACAGACACCACACACACACACAGATACAGATAGATACACATACTACATACAGGCAGACATACAGAGACACATACATACATATAGACACACACACCTAGACACATACACACACATAGACAGACACACACACACATACACACACAGAAGCAAGAGCCCAATGATGCAGAAGAGAATGATGACAAAGTAAGACAGTCTAGAAATACACAGACACATAGACACAGACAGACAGACAGACAGACACAAACGCCACACACACACACACACACACAAAGAGAGAGAGAGAGAGAGAGAGAGAGAGAGAGAGAGAGAGAGAGAGAGAGAGAGAGAGAGAGAGAGAGAGAGAGAGAGAGAGAGAAGCAAAAGGCCAATGATGCAGAAGAGAATGTTAACAAAGTAAGACAGTGCCAAGGGGCACTGTGATGTTCTCAGGTTGCTGAAGGGACAAAAGCCTTGGGATGCAAACCATTGACTAAGGGGTGGTATGTGTTCAGGCTCACTGCTCACTTTAGAATGGTTTGGGAAAGAAATACAGAATGGATCCACGCTCCACCGAACAATCCTATGAAGATTCCTAACACTACAAACCATCGTTCCAGGTCTAAAAGCATCTGAAAACAGCCTTTGAAGCTGCTAATAGCTTTTGAGATGATAGTGAAGGGTTGTAGCTAAAAAGCATCAGGTGTTTCGGATATATAGTTACTTGTACGTACATAATTACAAGGTTGATCATGTGGTATTGAATAACCAATTGGAGCATTCCTGGCAATTTTATGATGTAATCTCACAGTAGACACCCCATTCCCCTGGCTCTTACAATCCTTCTGCCCCATTTTTTATGATGTTCCCTGAACCTTAGGTTCAGATGTTATTTTGTAGATGGAACAGTTGGGGCCACCACACGATCAGCTGTTCTCTCTTTATATATTAAAGACTGAAATTGTGTGTGTGTGTGTGTGTGGTGTGTGTGTGTGTGTGTTTAGCAACAATAAAAAAGGCCAGAAATTATTAATTTGAGAGAGAACAAGGGAGAGGAGGTACATGCAATGGGAGTGGAGAAGGAAAGGAAAAGGAAAAGTGAGTTACTTTTATTTTAATTTCAAAAATGTTTTGAAGAACCAACTTTGTGAACCATGATACATTTACTAGTTGAGGAACTAGAGAAATTCACACAACATCCTTGTCCTCTTTTAAATGAATCAAAGTCTAGGGTTGAAGTGGGTGTTGAAAAGGCTAATCCCTGGGAGTTGCCTAGCATATGGCAAACAAATAAAAAACAGCAATTATTATTACTTACAAAGATCAGATTCACTACACTGTCTCACCCTGTCATTTGCAAATGATCCTCATGGTTGTTCAGAAAAACCTTGTCCTGCCTTGGGTCTATTAAAGTCCCATTTAATGACACAGTCTTAATTATGGCACAATATGCAGGTCTCAGGCCTGGGGGATGGCTCAGCATTAAGGTGTTTGTTGTCAAGTCTAATGGCCTGAGCTTAATTCCCTAGACCCACAAGATGGAAGAAGAGAACTGCTTCGACCTGTTTTCCTCTGATCTCCATGTGCTGGCCATGGAACAAATGCACCTACACAAATATACATGTTACACACTAGATAGGTGTGAGATTGACAGATAGGTAGATAGGTAGATGATAGATAGATAGATAGATAGATAGATAGATAGATAGATAGATAATGATAGATGATAGATAAAAATGGGATTTCAGTGGTTCTCAGATGCATCTATGTAAATTCACACATATCACATAGATTGATGATAGATATGTAGATAGATAATAAATAGATGATAGATAGATAGATAGATAGATAGATAGATAGATAGATAGATAGATTAAAATAATTTTGCATTTCTCTATCAGAAGATACCAACCTATATCCAGAAACAAAAAAGGCAAACAGAGATGGGGCTCTGGTCTTAAATGAGATTTCTTTTTTTTGTTTGTTTTTTTTTGTTTTTTGTTTTGTTTTTTCCTTTTGGTTTTTCGAGACAGGGTTTCTCTGTGTAGCCCTGGCTGTCCTGGAACTCACTCTGTAGCCCAGGCTGGCCTTGAACTCAGATTAAATGAGATTTCTAAGCCCCTCCAGGCACTGCATAGTTTTCCTCTCTGAGTGCTGTGTACTTACCATGACTAGGATAAGAATCTGAAACATTCTTCCTGTGAGCTGGGAAATGTGGATATAATCAAGGAGGACATCAGAAGTCCTTAAGATGTGAGCTTCATGATTAAATCTCTGTACTCTGTACTATCATCCAAGCATTAAACTTTTTTTTAGGCTTTCCCCTCCACTCTTGATTAGGATATCTCTCTTCAGCAAAATAGAGAGAAAAAAGTTGGGATTCCAGTTGTGAAATCTATTTCAGTCACAGATATATAGTTTGAAGCATGTTGGTGGAGGTCTGCAATCTCTGTCCCCTGCTTGAGTTATCCAGGAAAAATGTTCTTTTAATCACAGGAGGTGCCAGTAACATCTAATTAATTTGATCATGGAGTCAAGGTTATCTCTGTTATGTTATTTCACTTTGTGTCTCATAAGGCAAGACCATCTAGTGTACTTCAGAAAAAACAAGCCACTAGGGTACAGATATGTAATAGTGGTGATAGGTGATAGAATGTGTTTGTGTATATTGAGGACAAAGAGGGAGGAGGGAGGGAACACAAGACACGGGAGAGAGAGAAAGTGCACAAGAGAGCCAGAGAGGGGTTCGGGAGGATGGGTGGGTGGGAAGGTTTTGGAGAAGCACTGGGATCATTATTGATCTTGCAGTTCAGAAGAGAATTCTTTTTCTTTTCTGGTTGGATGAGCCCTACAACATCAACAAGAGTGATGAGCCTCACTCAGTTTACTGGCTTAAAAGTTAACCATATGTAAACAAACCTTTGACAGCCATATCTAGGCAAGTGGTCATCAAACAAGAAGACACCACAGCCTGACCACGTGGAAACAAAAAAGTTAACCATCACCATACTTAGGGTGTATGGAACTGTTAGGTTCTAAGAATTTTGCTCAGTCCATAAAGAAGCCACCAAGTGAGGGAGTTGCCATTATCGATAAAGAAACTAACTCAGGTAGGTAAAGTGCTTAGTGTCAAATGAGCTGTTAAAGGGCAGAGTGGCATCCTAACTTGCCTGACGTGGCTTCCTAAGCAGACAGCAGCTCATTCTACACCACCTAAGGCAAAAGCTTATCCACTAGTTACCCCATGACTATTCTACAGTTACAAGCTGAGTTCCTAAAAGATAAAAGCAATTGTGTCAGAGGGGAGCATAGTTTTGGGTGGCTGTGGTAATATGTAACTGACACAAGGAATGGAACTGATGGAGGAGGTTCTGCATTTTGTGGGGGGAAGAAACCTACAAGTCACCAATGTGATAAGAGTCATTTATTTTGGGCTGGAGAGATGGTCCAGCAGTTAAGAGCACTGACGGCTCTTCTGGAGGTCATGAGTTCAAATCCCAGCAACCACATGGTGACTCACAACCATCCCTAATGAGATCTGATGCTCTCATATGAGCGAGTCGGGGCCAGGGGCAAGTAAGGCTGGAGCAAGAGGGAGAAGGGGAAGGGGAAAAAATAAAATAAAAATAAAAAAAGAATCATTCATTTTAATACCTTTGCCTATACAACAAGATAGTATGGGATGCAGGGTTGCATTTTTCCTGTGGTGAGTCTATTAAACAGGTTACTTCATCTCTCTATGCTTTCTTTCCTCACCTGTTGAACAAACTAAATTTAGGTGATGCACAGCATCCTCTAAGACACATAATGTGGTTTCAAGTAACTCTGTAATTCGAGTCCTGTGCCTCGAACAATGATCTGTGATGTACATGCTGTGGGTGATGAGTGATTATGCCTCTGTGCAGAGGTAAGGATGTGTGAACTGATCTCCTTGTTATGTAAGGGAAGCATACTCAGCGCAGACATACAAAGCTGTAAGAAGCATGTCAAATTTGCCAGCATATAAGTATTATTTTAAGATTTGCCCTAAAGATATAGATTGTGGTTCATCTAGAAGAGTCGTTTAAAAACATTCTGGGTAATTTGTGCAGCGATGTGGGGGAGTCTGTGTAACCCTCGAACAGGGCATTGGAAGAAAAGCGTGGCTTTGGTTTCCTGTCAGCTGTGATGTTTTGGTGATTCTGCAAAGCAGAGCTGGAGCTTTCACACTTGCACATCAGTCTCAGCTATGCTTTCTCCTCTGGGACTTTAGCGGGATATTACACTATATAATATTTTCTCCATATTTACATCATTTTATCCATGAAGGTGAAGCTGATGCATTGTATTAGGAGGAATAATAAGATAATGTGTGGAGGATGGGGGAGGAGCAACATGTTTCAGAGATTATTTCCCATCAATGTGCAAGCAGCTCCTTGAACCAGGACTTTAGGACTCTTTCTTCCCCTCAACGGTGATAGAAATAAGCAGAAGTTCTTTACATAGGCCAGGGATGTGGCTCAGCCATTAGAATCCCATCCCATCCCCCTGACAACCTGGCACTTGAACTGAAAGTGTGGAAGGAGACGTGGTGGAAAGAAAAAAAAATCAATTCCACAAGTTGTACTCATGCTATGGTATGTAGAGCCTCATACATGCAGGCATGCACAAGCATGTATGCACATGCACGGTCACTCGAGCCCACGCACATACACACACACACACACACACACACACACACACACACACAAACTGTAATTCATAAAAAGTCAGTAGTAACAGAACAATTTGATAAGATCTGTATTTCTACCTCATTGATTGGAAGGGTGGAGAACGACCTAGATAGGGGACTGGAGAAAAGCAGAGCAGTGCTTCCCTGTTGGTCTGCTAGTGGAGCCCAGATGAGAGAGAGAGGCAAAGGCCATTGTAGAGGGAGGTCCTGATGTTAAAATCCCATTCCCGAATTGGTTCTTTATTTGTCAATAAAGAATGCCGGGGCCAATTGCTGGGCAGAGGGTCCAGCTGGGATTTTTCAGGTGCCAGGAGAAAAAGACAGTTGCAAGGAAGGAGAGAGTGCTTTTCTGCCATGCTTTGGAAGAAGAAAGCAATAATCATGTAAGGCCTTAGGGGTATGAGAGGAGAGCTACAGCTTGTGGTGTCCACTACATGTGGGTGGCCAAGGATATTTGGCAGGGGCTAGATGGAACAAGCTACTAAGTTTAGGGCAGGAGGAGTGACAGAGATAATAAATTGGTAAGGGCACAATTTTCCAGGCTGTAGATATCTGCGCTGAGCAATTGTGACAAGAAGTCAACTTATAAAGTAACAAACTGTGTGTGAGTGTCTTTTATCCGAGGATTCAAGGGTCTCAAGAGTGGGCTGGTAGCACAGCCCCTCCTGGAGTAAAGATGGGTAGAAAGGGAAGCCAGCTTAGGGCTAGTGTTTGCCAATCCCGGTGCTAAGCTGGGTAGGACAAATGGGAAACCGGGAGGGGCTAGAGCTCAGACAGAGCCCAGGAAAAGATGATAGCATTTTTAAAATTACAGGCAATAGGCCAGGACTGAATAATCCAAATGGAAAGGAAAACAAGGACCCAGAGTGGAAAAAGCCTGGTGGGATTCTACGACTGGCATGCTGGAACCTAGATAGCTGTCTAATTCAGAACTAATAAACATTTTGTAGGAGCAAAACCCCACCCTTTTCCTCCTTTAACCCTACATATGGCCACATGTAAGGTTATATGACAACCAAGGTGCCCAAACTGTATTTTCCAACTTGAGAATAGAGTATACTGCCCAGTCTTTATGGAATTCTAGCTGAATTCATGCTAGATTAAGAATTCTATCTTGAGATTTTAGAAGCAGAAACATCGATCCCTTTCATCATTAGAGAAGGTGTTTTGTTGGTTCTCTTCCTTAGAACGTTGGTTCTAAGGAGTAAGTTAACCACTTACTACATTAGGAAGTTAACTGTGCTATTTTATAATATGGGAACTAACTGTCCTGGTTGTTTGTTTGTTTTGTGTTTTGTGAACTTGGCACAAGCTAGAGTCATCAGGGAAAAAGAGACCCTCGATTGAGAAAACACTTCCATCACAATGGCCTGTTGACAAGTCTGTGGGACATTTCCTTGATTGATGATTGATGTGGAATGACCCAGCCCATGTCAGCAATGGTGTTCCTGGGCAGCAGTCCTAAGTTTTATACAAAAGAGCCAACTGAGTGAGCCATGTGGAGCCACCCACCAAACAGCATTATGGGTCTCTGCTTCAGTTCCTGCCTCTAGGTTCTTATCTTGAGTTCCTGTGCTGATTCCCGTCAATGATGGACAGTGATCATTAAGTAGAAGCCAAATAAAAGTGTTATCCACCCCCAAGTTGATTTTGGTCAGTGTTTTATCACAGCAATAGAAATCCAAACTGGAACACAACAAATTGACTGGTACTAATGCTATTCCTGATGGTCACCGGGTTATGCCATAATAAAGCCGTGGAAGTTGAATGCCAAATGGTCAAGAAGGGTTTAGTTCTGGATCTGCATGTTCCTAGCTGTGAAATCTTGGTACATTATTTATATTCTGAATGCCTCTGTTTCTCCATTAAAAGTTAATATAGTGGTATTATTAATGTTACTAGTGGTTGGTGTCTGGGCTGAGTGTTTTCAGCTTCTTGACCTCTTATGCAAGGATTTGAAATAAAAGCTCACAGATTTGCAGCAGTAGAAAGGAAATTTAATGTTAAACAAAGCAATAGAAAAGATCAGACTCCATTGTAAGGGAGCATCAGACCACATGAGTGAGGGTACTCAGAGGTTCTGACTACTGATTGGGGTACAAGAGAAAGAGAGGTTGGGTTGCTAAGTGGCATGGTAAGGACAATTCTCTATATTGATTGATAGATTTGGTCACATACCCATTTTACTACTGTACTGTATGTCCCTTTCCAAACGCATCTAATTTTAATCACATGGATACCTGCAGTGGTTTGAATTAGAATCATCCCTATAGACTCAGATATTGAACACTTGGTCCCCTGTTGGTGGAGATGTTTGGGAAGGATTAGGAGATGTGGTATTGTAGGAGGAGGTATGTCACTGGAGTGGGCTTTGAGATTTCAAAATCTCATGCCATTCCCAGTTCTGTCTGTCTGTCTGTCCGTCTGTCTGTCTGTCTATAGTGCATGTGGATCAGAATTAAACTCTCAGCTACTGCTTTAGTACCATGTCTTCCTGCCTGCTACTAAGTTCCTTACCATGATGTTTATGTTGTCTACCCTTCTGGAACCATGAGCCCAATAAACTCTTTCTTCTTTAAATTGACTTGGTCATGGAGCTTTGTCACAGCAATCAAAAAGTAACCGAGACAACATCCAATTATGCATAGGCACAAGGTAATGAAAAGAGGTCTCCCTAAAAGTTTGCTTCAGGACACAGGTGTGTCTTGCCCCATATGAGCTGCAGAGGTGGGGTCAGGGGTAGGGAGTGGCTGCAACAGGAGGCATTGGGAATAGGTTGGAGTAGAAACTATTTAAGTTTGTTTCTAAGGAGGTTTCTAGGGAACTTACCCTATTGTTCAGAGAGAGGTGTGTGTATGTATAGTTTGATTCAGGTAAGGGCCCAAGGTTCCTAGGAACATTGTCTGGCAGGAGGTGTTACAGAGGTAACAGAGTTATACTGCCAACTATGTTATTAGAAAATGAAATTGTCCCAGGGGTGAGTCCCCTCTTGGTAATCCAGTATGAAATGGTCAGCCTTGAAGTCATAAACTTATAAACAACACTGCACTCAATAGGTCATATTTTGAATTTAGTGCATGCGTGTGTGCATGCATGCTTGTGTGTGTGTGTGTGTGTGTGTGTGTGTGTAAAGAAATAAATATTAAAAAAAAAAAAAAGAAGCCAGGATTTGACAGGGGGTGGGGGGTGTGTGGCAGCACTCATGGAAGGAGTTAGAGAAAATAAAAGGATAAGATATTTATATTTTAATGATAATTTTGAAAAGGAAAATAAAGGGGATGTCCATAACCTAATCTAGTTGGACCAAGTTATCCTTGTTCTTGTTAGCCTGACTTGCAACATATGACGGTTAGTGACAAGGAGTGAATTATTACATGCTTAGTGAAGGGCTTGACACAAACTAACTGTTCTATAATTTTATCATCTGTGACTGGTGTAGGAAATCTGTGAGAATATGAGCCAGTATGTGATTATGAGGATGGAGAGTAGACTAAAGGTGAGGGACTTTGCAGTGATAGAAGCTTCGCTATTATACCCCCAGTGAGGTGTCAATAACATTCCACAGTCACCAGAAAATCCATTGAAAGGAACAGGACTTGATTGCCTAATGACAAATATGTACAGGTGTATATTGAACTTTGAATTAAAATCTAAACTCTCTGGAGGCGTTGTGGAACACACTTGTAATCCCTGCTTTCAATGAGACCTGAGCATGAGGAGTGAAGGTCATTTCTAGCTACATAGGGAGTTTGAGGTCAGCCTGGCTGTGAGATCCTGTCCCCTGAACAAAATCTAGTCTGCTGCTACTGTTTCACTCTTCTTCCTCCTTTTGCTTTTTAGAAAAATTTCTGTGAAAATGGGGGTTAAGTTAAATAAAATGACGATCAATGAGTAACCGTGAGAAATATTACAAGAGCAAAGAGCAGCACATTACAGAAGTCCCACCGATTCAGCAGATCAGAGTGACCAGGAGGTCGTTTTCCTGGTAGTCGGACCTGTGATGACATCCGTGTCTGGGGTCAGGTCTGGTCTCACTGAAAGCAGTTTGCAGACTCAAATCATTTGACTTCGCTGCCTTAGAGACTGATCAGACTGAATTCAGCTGCTCACCGTGGTCGCCTCGCTGGTAGCTGTCTTCTTCTGCTGTGTCACATTGACAGATGCCTACACCATATCCCCACTGGCCTCATTAAATATTGACTGAACACACAGTTTGCTAAACACAGTCCCAGGTCTTCGATCAGGCAGACACTTGTCTCTGATTTTGTTCAGTATTATCTTGTGAATCTTTGACAGGTTACAGGAAAAAAAATATTTAAATGTGATCTAGACTGTGCTTCATGCAACTTGAAAAACAATAGTCAAATGTGGGCTTTGCAGTAAGTGGTGTTCTTTTGTTGTTGTTTGTTTTTGTTTGTTTTGTTTTGTTGTTGGAGCTCTGATATGGATTTCACTAAATACACAATCTTCATATCTTTGGAAATTTTCTGTTTGTAGCTCTAAATATAAGCTCACTAGTTTTCTGTGGCTGCTACAATAAACACTAGTTAAATAATTTGAAAGAACACATATTATAATCATAATAAATAAATATTACATATTTACATAATATAAAACATTTATTGTTTCAAATATGGTTCAAAAAACCCGAAACCCCTAACTGTGTTTCATTGCGTTAAAGTTATCAGCAGGGTCACATACTTTTCTGTAACTTTTCGGTTTTTTTCATTGCCAGATTTTGGAAATGATAGCATTTTGGTTCATGACTGCTTCTTCCTACTTTCAAAGTCAGAAGCTTGAAGTTACTGTTTTTTAAAGAAATTACATCAAGTTCTTTAATTTTTTTACAAGTATAGATTGTATATTGAGCCTATTCTCTGGCACCCCTTGTCCCTCTCTCTTAAAGACTCTTAAGTGTTAGATAGCACTGTGTTTGCAGAGATAACCTGAGCTAATTGATGAGAAACTTTATTTCTGTCTGTAACTGTAGCTCTCCATTTCCCACGTAATATAGTTTATTCCCCAGGTGAGGTAATCAGATGTGAGCATCTCCAGGCAGGGAATTTATTAATCTGTTTATTATAATGAATCAATACTTTACAATATACAATGATCTTCCTTAAGACAGAAGCTACATGAATATATTACAGATATTACAGCTACTGTTTGTGTTTTTAATATAATACAATTCTGATAAGTAATGGTAAAATAATTTAAATTATTAATTTAAGAAAAATAAGGTATCAATAACTTATCCGTAATACAAGATGCTGAAGGCTTAGCTCATAAGCAGCTAGTTATATTCATGAACACATGAATGCATGTGGTTACCTGTGCCTGAAGTGACAGTTTGCAATAAATGGACAAACAGGAAGAATCTCATTAGAAAAATGGAGTCTTCTTCCTGGCATGGTAATATAGTTATCTGTGGAATCTCAGATTTTAAGATCTTATCTACTTAGGTTCTTAGGAGACCAGATTAAATGTTCTCTATGGTACAACTCGTAAATATTTTCTTTCTGACTTAAGATAGCAAAAAAGATAAGGTTGCAAAACTACAACATTGAGCAACTGAGACGTAGTCTATATTTCTTGAAAATAAAACAAGACACTATGTCCTAGAAGATTAAAAAGAGATGATTTAAGATATACTGTGGCTGAACAGTCATGAATTTGGGTAAAAATAGTAGAACAGCCCAGCAATGGTGATAGCAATCACTATAAAGATCAAGTCTGAAAGAAATGGGCTAGAGAGATAGCCAAGCAGGTCTTATTCACCAAGCCCAAAAGTCAGAGTTCAGTTCCAATAACTCATTTGGTAGAAAGAGAGAAATGGCTTCTGAGGCATTCTGAAACATACACACGTGAACACACACACACACACACACACACAGAGAGAGAGAGAGAGAGAGAGAGAGAGAGAGAGAGAGAGAGAGAGAGAGAGAGATGAGAAGGGAGAGAGGTGTAAAAATTACTCATATCTCTAGTTGGGTGGGAATATTAATTATTAATTGTAAACATGTTTCAACACTGTTTCATCTCTCTGCTCTGTTTGAGTGGGATGTTTTAAAGGAGAATATGGTTGTCATCAGAAGAGCTGGTCGGTGAAAACCTACCAGATGGTAAGCAAATAAACCTTGCACCTGATGAGGCTTGTGAACACCTGAGGCCTCCTGCGCATGACATTAGCATGCGTGTTATGCAATAGCACTGAAGGGCATCCCACAGAACATTAGGAAAGACAGCTTTTGCATGAAAGAAACATTGAGAACTCTGAGAAGGATACTCATTCAGTAAAACATTCTTACAAATCTTTTGGCTATGCTAGATGTGGTGGTGCTCACTTTTAATCCCAACACTTTAAGAGGCAGAGGCAGGTGGTTCTCTGAGAGTTCAAGACCAGCCTCGTCTAAGCATTAAGTTCCAGAACAAATAGCCCAAACCGAGTCCAAAACAGAAGAAAATCTTTGGGCCTGTATTATTCTAAATATGTTAACAAATTATCTATAATGAGTATCTTAAAATATTCTAACTTTCATGGATATATCTTTATTTTAAAAGAACTGTGGGTATAGTTACATTTATTGCCAATGAGAAATTTTCACTTACAAAAATTAATATGTATATATCTATGTAATTTGCTTGGATTTATCCACTGGTTTATCACTTATCTATGATACTGTCATAGTCAAAGTTCTATTGCTGTGTGGAGACACCATGACCACAACAACTTTTATAAAGAGAAGCATTTAATAGGGGCTGGCTTACCATTTCAGAAGTTTAGTTTATTGTTAGCATGTCGGGTAGCACGGCAGCATGCAGGCAGACATGGTGCTGGAGAAGAAGCTGCAGGTTCTACATCTAGATCTCAGGCCACATGTTCTAGTCCTTTTAAATAGTACCACCGCCTATGAGCCCATGGGGTCCATTCTCATTCAAACCACCACAGACACTCTACATAACACTGCTGAGTCTTAACATTGCACTACATTAGGGTATTGTATTGTGGAGCCTTATTGACAACAGCACACTTTCTTACGATCTCCTTATAATTTGGGGTTATTTTCTGATACTAGAAAAGTGACAAGTGCTCCTTTTTTTTTTATTTTTTTTAACATAGATTTTTTAGTTTACCACTGTCTGGTGTATTCATGCATTCTACCATTTATTTAGTTTTTCATATTTTTCAAAGATTCATTTTTTGTGAGGGACCAGAAATATAATAACAAAACGCTCATTTTCTAGTGGAAGTTACAGGCACCTGAAAGAAATATTGTAATAAAACCATGAAAGTGCTACAAAATGTAAATAAAAGGGGGTCTTGTTTGTTTATTTTTTATTTTTTGTTTTTTGTTTTGTTTTCTTTTTGGAAACAAACTTGACGGCTGTCTGGTAAGATCACTTGTTACTAAACCAGGAGGACCTGACTTCAAATTCCCTAGAACTCACATAAAAAAACCTGTGTGGTTGTGTGAACCTGATAACCCAGTTCTGGGAGAAGGGAGGGGACAGGAGGCTCCCTGGAGCTTGCTGTTAGCCAGCTGTCATATTTTGGGTTTCTATTGCTATGATGAAAGACCATGGTCAAAGCAACTTGGAGAAGAAAGAGATTATTTTGTCTTATACTTCCTCGGCACTGTTCATCTTTGAAAGAATTTAAGACAGGAATTAAGTCAAACAGGGCAGGTACCTGGGGGCAGGAGCTAATGCAGAGGCCATAGAGGGATAGTCCTTACTGGCTTGTTCAACATGACTTCCTCAACCTGCTTTCTTAAAGAACCCAGGACAATCAGCCTAGGGGTGTGATCTCCCTATAATCTCTAGTTTAAGAAATGCTTAATAGAATTGCCCACAGTCCAGTTTTATGGAAGCATTTTCTCAGTTGAGACTTCTTCCTTTCCTGTGATGCTAACCTGTATCAAGTTGCCATAAAACAAGTAAACACACCAGCTTAGCTCCAGGTTCAGTGAGTGACCATGTCTCAGGGACATAAGACAGAATGTGACAAGCAGGACACCTGACTTCCCTCTCTGTGTATGTGTCATAAATTTTGTTGACTATCGATAGATGTAAGTGGGGCCTGTCATTTGGGGGTGGGGAGGGCTGCCACTCCTGGGCAGGTGGAATTGTGAAGTGCTTAGGGTCTGCACTAGATCCTCTGCATATATCTGTGGTTGTTGGCTTGAAATTTTGGAAGAACTCTTGATAGTGGGAATAGGGGTACCTATGATTCTTTGGCCTGTTCTTGGGACCCATTTCCTACTACTGGGTTCTGTCTTCCAGCCTTGATGTAAAAGTTTGTTTGTGCCTGTTTTTATTGTATCCTTTTGGTATGGTGTTCAGTTGATGTCCCTCCAAGACTTGCAGTTTTCTGGGGGCAGACAGGTGTGGAATAGAGAGGAATGGAGAGAGGGAAATCTGAGTCTGGACATACTGAATGAGAGAAGAATAAATAGAAATTTAAGAAAAAGAAAGGAAGAAAGGAAGAAAGGAAGAAAGGAAGAAAGGAAGAAAGAAGAAAGAAAGAAAGAAAGAAAGAAAGAAAGAAAGAAAGAAAGGAAGAAAGAAAGAAAGGAAGAAAGAAAGAAAGAAGGAGGGGGAGGGAGGGAAGAAAGAGAGAGAAAGAGAGAGGGAGAGAGAGAGAGAGAGAGAAGAGAGAGAGAGAGAGAGAAGAGAGAGAAAGAAACAGGGTTAACAAACATGAGACACAAGCCAGTAAGCGGCACTCCTCCACGGCCTTTGCTCCAGTTCCACCTCCAGATTCTGTCTCGACTCCTAGAAGTGTACAATAACACCTTTCCTCCCTAGGTTGCTTTGGGTCATGGCATTCATCACAACAGTAGAACCTTAAAGACATCACTCCGCCCATCCATCTTTTGTTGTGATGCTACACCATTCTCTAGATGCTACATATGTTGACTGCTAAGAAAACCATCAAACAAGCAAACAAGCAAAACTCTCATCATTGAGACATTCGGAACTGCTCTGAATTCCAAACAAGACAGTATGCACTATCAACTGTCCACCTGTAGCAGGCCAGCCCCTGTGTGCAGGCAGTGAGACTCCAAGATAACCTACCCTTCAGAATTTTCACAGTTTGACACTGAAACCTAAATTCTTCTAACAGCACCGGTGTCTAGACTCTTGCTTTGTTCAGTCCTGTTTTCATTTCCCCCATTAAAGACTTATTTTGATGACATAAATGAACTGTCTTAGACTTTGGTTCTAGAACAAATCAATTTATGATAGTTGTCAGAAATGCACTACAGAACAGACTCTGAGATTTTGATTTTGTGTTCTGTGATGACCCAGCTGCACGGCAATTAAGACTTCATCCACGAGATACGGGAATGCAAACGGCTATTTTCATGTTTGAGCAGTATAAATACTGTGGCAATGATGAAGTGATAACTTTTGTAGTGACATTGAGAAAGAGGAGTAAACTTAAGGAATGTGGAACTGGGTAGCTATTGGTGAGGGACTTTTGGTGCACTCTCTAGAGAAAATAGTCAATTATTCATTAAAAACTAGGGTGCTAAAAGGTCCTTCCTGGCAATCTTTGAAGTGCTTCTTATCACTTGCATGTAGAAATCATATCAGCAGGTGGAAAGCTCCCAGCAGAACTTCAAAGCAGTTTAATTTACAGCTCACAAAGTACAACTGGATGTCAGGATAAGATATGTGTGCTTGCTTCGGAGAACAGGGGTAAGCCTTTCACACATCAGGGGTAGCCTCCTGACATCTGTGATAGTCCTGGGTATTGAGTATTCTTAGTCACACAGGGCAAACCTTTCCAAAGTGATTGCATTTTACACATCAAACCATTAAGAAGGAAGTAGATTGTAGAGAATGCCATATGTTGGGTACAGAACTAAAGTATTTAGCAAGTCAAAACAAGAAAGGGCATACCAGTATATACATATTGTAAGATATTGTAGTATAATATATATATTACAATGTCTTGCCAAGTGTCTCATATGACGTCACATATACTATACTACAGTGGCACAAGCGTTATTTCTTGAGATAAGGGTGCCCTGTAGAGTCTCTGTCAAACCCCACCAGATAGCGGTAAAAGCATTTATGCCATTGGCATCCACGTGCATTGGAGAACACTCGAAACAGGAAGGAGACAGATATTAGCCAGAGAACGTAAACAAAACACTAAGCAAGCCTGAGGAAAGCAGCTTACTCTGACCTGGGGACAAGCTTACGCATCGAATCATAAACTCGGCAGCCTGCCACGGTTATTACAAAACAAAGGGATACATTTTACATAACCATTAAGCTGGTCCAGCAGGATTAGGAAAATTGGATTAGCAAGTGTCTCAGACTCCCATCTCTCTAGCAAGCTCTCCCTAGATACCTTTCAGCCCAAGCTCACTCTTTCAAAGTTCTAGCAGAGGAAGAGCTAGTAGAAGAAGGAAAATATGGTGGCTCTGTTCATAGATTGTCCAGCTCAGTAGGTTGACATGAGCCCAGTATGAACTCCTGTGACAATAAAACCCCATGCAAAGAAAGCCTGTTGAGCTTTGGTGTTGGGACATAAAAAATGGAGAAAGTTCTGGTCAGAGTGACTCATGTGCAATGACAAACAAATTGTTAAAAATAAATATAAAATTCTCCTTGGCACACAGAAGTATATATAATGTACAACTATATACAAATTTAAAGCCTTTTTAGATTGACTAAGAATTTATCAAGCACCATAATCTAATCTTGATAATTTCAAGCATGTTAGCAAACACAATAAGGCTTTTTTTTTCTTTCCTTATAAATTCAGGGATAAATTTGTTCTAATCACATTTTTTCAGCCATGACATGTGGATTTTATTTCCTTATAAAGAATTGTCTCATTTTCACTTAACGGAAGAACATTAGCATTTCTATCTGGCACATTCAAATGGCAGCATCGCTGCTCTTATTCTGTGGGGTCATTGTTAGTATATGGGTTATATACTTGACTGCATGTATGATAACCAGATACAGTTCCTAAGCCACATACTGTATGCAGCATTGGTATGTTGAAAGAGAAGATTCACATCCTAAGTGAGCTAGTGTGAGGTTTTTATCATGATAATCAGAATGGCATTCAGTTGTTTGCTGACATCTAAAATCCATTTTAACACATTTCCTTAAATGTTGATTTTTTTTTTTTTGTAATGGAAACTTTCCAATCCTCTCTCTTACCTTAAGAACAGTACATAGTAATGATCTCTAATGACTCTGCAAGGCGACAGTGGCCCAGAGCCTCCTGCTTCTATCTGACTTTGACTCAGGACAAAAGGACAGCCAACTTAATTGGGAATGATGAATTCTTGATTTTTGAATTTCTATATTTGACTGATTTGGATCCTAACTAGATACTGCTATATTAGGAATCTGAAATAATCTCCATGAGCTCACATTTGAAACTTTGCTTCTCACAGGAGGACCTACTTTGGGATGCTGTAGAACCTTGCAGGATACAGCTCTAGATAGCAGAAGTATAATATTAAATGAAGACTTTAACCTGACAATAGTCCAGCATCATTGCCAGCTTCCTGGTCTACCATGATGGGATTCATTGCATCCTTTCCCACCTTGGTTTTCAAGAATAGGTTTCTCTGTGTCATCCTGGCTGTCCTGAAACTCCCTCTTTAGACCATGCTAGCCTTGAACTCAGTGGGATCTGCCTAGTTCTGCCTCTCAAGTGCTAGGATTAAAGTACCATCGCCACCCTACTGGTTGTCTCCTCTAAGAGGTTGTGGGCAATTTTAATTTAGAGAAGGAAGTATGAAATGAGGGCACTATCCCTTAGCAAGCAGGATGTTTGATCTAACCCCAGGTTCGTTGTATAGTGCTGATTCTATAACAGATGGATCTACCAATTCCAAAATGAAAAGATGGAGAAAACAGTGACTATGTTACAGGACCACCTCACGGCTTGATACAGAAATTTAAAACCCCTGTCTCCTCATCTTTGATCCTATGGGTCCAAGGGAACCTAATTCTCAGGGACCAGTAGTTTGCTTCATGGCTTATGGTTAGTGTTTGGCAACTTGACACAAACTGGAGTCATCCTGGAAAGAAACTCAGTCCATCCAACTGTAGATATGTTTGTGAAGCATTTTCTTGATTAATGGTTGTTGTTGGATGTACCGCCCCTGTGCAGGTGGTCTTGGGTTGTATTAGAAAGCAGACTGAATAAGCATGGAAAATGAACTTTTAAGTAGCTTTCTTCCATGTTCCGCTTCTGTTTCTGCTTCACTTCCTGTCCTGACATCTCTCAATAACAGAGTGTAACAAAGACAGGTAAGAAAACAACCCTTTCCTCCCCAGGTACTGGGTTTTAGTCAATGTTTTATCATAGCAACAGAGATGCAAACTGGGCTACACCAAGAGATTTTTTTTTTGTTTGGTTGGTTTTTTTTTTTTTTTTTTTTTTTTAATTCAAAAGCATGACCGATTCCTGACACTTCAAGTTCTTCAATTAGACTGACAAACAGAAAATAATTGTCATAAGGGTGGGGTTGAGTTATACTGACTTGTCTTAATATGAACATTGTTATTTAGCCAGATTATCTAAGGTGATCTGGCTGCTGCTATTTAATAGGGGTCTGGAAGAATATTTTTGGTTTTCAGGTGAACCACAGGTATGTCTTGGTACTGCTGGACTTTAATTATAAATTAAAAAGTATAGTAATCATTGTCTGAGACAAACACAGTAACTAGGAAATAAAGCTTCTTGGAATAAAGATCTGAGTTACCGCTCCAGACAAGCCACCTGGACCATCTGCAGGTAAGAGAAATCAAGAATTGTGGGTGAAAGAGAAGATGAGTATCATTTGCAGGCCTGAGACTAATTGCAGCGGAGAGAGCTATAATTTCTCCTGCTAATGCCTCACTTACAAGCATCTCTGGGAATTGAGACCAACAGTATTGCAAAGAAGTTGAAATCAAATGGGGAAAACTTGATTCTGGAAGCAAATGCACTGAGAAGTAGAAATTGTCGGTGTAGCAGAAGTTCTTGGGACCTCATCTATCTCCACGACTGACACGATGTAGTCAGCATTTATTCGAAGCATGTTTGTTTTTACAGTTGTTCCTCTTGATCTTTTCTCTGTAAGATTTCTCTCACAAAATTGAAAAGATTTCACCAGAGATGTTTAAGAACTTATATTTTTCCCTCCTCTAATGGTTATCCTGTAGCCAGTAGCCAACAGGGAGGGGCAAGCAGTGCTGTTCTCTCTTCTGTGAATAGAAAATTCTTTGGGTACCACCTGTACTCTATAGTTTTACATGGTGTTCTATTGAGCAGCCCAAGACTCTACTGAAGTCATTCTTGTCTAATTCCATCCTTTCTCTTTATCTTCTCTCCTTAATCTCTTACAGATTTCTGGTAAGAGCTTTTCCACCAGTAAATCATTTGCATGTCCATTCCTATTTAAAGCTCTATTTCAAGATTCCCTGTCCTGAGTCAATAGGGGACAGCAATGGCTGTTTGTCTTGGAAGACTGGAGGCAGTTTTATTTGGTCGCCATTTTCCATCTGTCTACCTCACATGGCAGACTTTAGTAAAGGCTTCTTCCTGCCTCCCTTTACTTTCTTTGTTTGATTTTGGTTTTTGAGAAAGGGTCTTAATGTATAGTCCAAGTCACACTGACTACAGTGCTCATGTGCTCTATCTTAGCCCCTTGGCATGCACCTTGGATTCCAGTTTCTCCTTTCCCTCCTAAGAAGACCATCAGTAGGATAGCTTTCTTCTCGATAGTATTGGGAGCATTTGCATTCCTTTAATGTTGCTCCTATCTTCCAAAGGAACTTTTCTTTTTTCCTGTATAGTTATAGCATTGTTCAATTTATTATACCCTTATTGAATAATGTTAGTTAAAATTTCAAATATTGTGAACAATTGCATTGATGTCACTGTATGTACATCCTTGAACACCTGAACAATGATTTCCTTTGAAGGGAGCACCCATATTGGGTGGCTCACAATTTCCTGTAACTCTAGCTTTAAGGGGAATCTGGCTTCTGGCCTCTGTAGGAACATGCACATGCCCTCTTCACTCACATATGCATAATTAAAAAATAATAAAAATAAATTCTTTAAAAAAGTTCTTGCCCTGCCCTGTATATATTGGAGACATTTTCTTCAATTTGTCCTTAAATTTTGATTGTATTCTCTTTCTTTTTTTATTGGATATTTCATTTACATTTCAGATGTTATCCCCTTTCCCTATTTACCACATACCCAGAAATCCCCTATCCCATCCCCCCTCCTCCTGCTTCTATGGGGATGTGCTCCTACCCTGCTACCCTCCCACCTATTCCCACCTCCCTGTCCTCGAATTCCCCCACACTTGGGTATCCAACCTTCACAGGACCAAGGACCTCCTCTCCCACCTATGCCTGAGAAGGCCATCCTCCCCTACATATACAGCTGGAGCCATGGATCCCTCCCTGTGTGCTCCCAGGCTAGTGGTATAGACCCTAGTTAGCTCTGGTTGGTTGGTATTGTTGCTCTCCCCATGGGGCCACAAACTCTTTCAGCTCCTTCAGTCTTCTCTCTAACTCCTCCATTGGGAACCCCATGATCAATTCAATGGTTAGCTGTGAGCATCCACCTCTGTATATGTTAGGCTCTGGCAGAGCCTCTAAGGAGACAGCTATATCAGGCTCCTGTCAGCATGCACTTCCTGGCATCCACATCAGTGTCTGCCTTTGGTGACTGCACATGGGATGGATATCCAGGTGGAACAGTCTCCAGACAGCCCTTCTTTCAGTTTCTGTTCCACACTTTGTCTCCATATTTGCTCCCATGAGTATTTTGTTACTTCTTCTAAGAAGGACCGAAGTACCCACCAAAGAAACTTTTCATTTCTCAGTTCTCAATTCTGCACATGCATTGAGAAAGCACAACCCAGTAGCTCTGAGCAGAAAGACAAATGAAGCTATTCATCTTCCTTCCCCCAAATCATAGATCAGGTATCATAACAATCCAGAAAAACACATAATAGGTTATGCTAATAAACCAGAAACTGACTAAACAAACCAAAGTCAAATATCCATAAGGAGAGGATGTTGGGGGAATTTGGAAAGCTGGTAGGCAGTAACCCGTGGAATGCAATGAAGGATTAAACTTTGTAATTCTCTATGAGGATTCAAGACACAGGTAGCTTTATGATTGTTTTCTTCCAGACTAAAGTATGTATTCCTGCTCCTGGTGAATTTATAGTCTAATAGTGAAGCACAACCAATGTGATCATTGATTTAAAAGGCACTGTAAGCAGGATTCTCTCTCCTCTCTCTTCTGTCTCTCTTTCTTTTATATATTTATATATATATATAATGTGATATATATTAGTACTAGGAAAGCAAGAAAACAAGAGGCTGATATCTCAGGTGAACATCAGCTAAAGGTTAGTAAAGAGACTGCAATAATACTTCAAATTTTAAACTGATTTAAAAAAAATTGATACTTCAAATTTTAAAGTGGTCCTCAAGGATGGGACATTTAGGTCAGTTTCAGCTCAGGGGTCTCTGGGTCCTGTTTATGAAAGGCATAGTGTATTTAGAAACAGGGACCTACCTTGTACCTCTGGAGATAGGCTAACCGAGGGAAATAGTGATACAGTATGTGTTTCGGAAGTCTCTTGACTGCCCTGAACAACAACTAAAAGGAGTGCTTCTTGTGTCTGGTATTGGGTTTTCTGTAAGGTGTTCTTTGCCTTTTAGAAGGAGCATTATCATCCCAGAAGAGCAAAGTTTATAAAATTCTGAATGTATATTTATGTACAAATTTATATGTATCACAGATATTTGTTTAGGTGAATAGTTGATTGTTTGGTTCCTTTGGGCCAAATGGGTATGGAAAAGCCCACAGTTCTACACAAACAACTATAGGCAACTGAGGAAAGCCAGGAGTGGAAGAGAGGAAGACCACACCAATTGGTTTTCCAGTGCCAAAATTCACCCTCAAAATCATATATACAAGTACCATTGTATGGGCTGAACATGTTATATTTAGGATGTAATTAGATATACATATGCATGAAATAACAATTAGTGAAAAAGGGGAAAGAAATTTGAAGGAGAGAGGGGAACCAGGGAGTTTTTAGAGGAAGGAAAAAGAAAGGGAAAATGCTTTAATTATATTATAATCTCAAATATAAAAAAAAATAAGTAGAATTCTTCTTTAGTACATTTTTAGGGCATGTAAATTAATTGGTATATTACAGGTTAACAGGAAAGAGATGAAACTACAATCAGAGCAACTGTTTCAGAAAAGCAGCACATTTCAACACCTTTTCTTGAAGTATAGTATCTTGAGCAATTTAGATGTGAAAGGGAAATTCTCTAGTTAGCACCACAGTCAATGGGGGAGAAACAGAGTTTCCCTTCAAGATCTGGCCCAAGGCAAATGTGTTCCCGTGTGTCTCTCCTATTCAGTACAGCACTAGAAGTAATATGAACAATTCTATGAAATGTGAGAGATAAAGTGTCCACACATGTGAAAAGAGAAAGTAAAATGATTTACTTTCCAGATGACAATAGAAAACTCCAAAGGTTTTATCAAAAACTGTAAGATATGATAAAGTATTTCAGTAAATTTAAATAATATTAAACCAACAAATTGAAATTCATGGCATTTCTATAAACAACTGTGATGGTTTAAGAAGCATATCCCTCATATGCTCATATATTTAGATGCTTGGTCCCCAGTTATTGAAACTATTTGGGAAGGAGCATGAGGTGTGGTCTTCTTGGAGGAGATGTGACTTTGTTGGAGGTAGTGTGTGATTGGGTTGAACTTTCAGGTTGAGCTTACAGGTTTCAAAAGCCCACACGAGGCCCAGTCTCTTCTCTCTCTGTCTGCTGCCTGAGAATCAGGATATAAAGCTCCATGTCTCTCTGCTTTCTACCATGGTGATTATAGACTAACCTAAAACTGTAAGCAGGCACCCATGTAAATGCTTTCTCTTATAAGTTATCATGATTATGTTGTCTCCTCATGGCAATAGTAGCTATAACTATGACAACAGAAATGTAACTTAAAAATTAAAAATAGAATCAAAATAGAACTAATTGTAAGTGGTTGTTAGCCATAAGGGAAGTGCCCAAGAATCAATAGGAGTGACCTTAGTTGTGCTCACTACATTGGGGATATGGAACTTGAAGAGATCACCTCCAGTAGTTAAGCAGGAACCCCAGTGGAGTCATAGAGACACCAAGCTACCAAAAAAACAACACTTTCAACCCAAAATTTACCCTGTATACAAGAAATGTATGAGGGATGGAGCAGAGACTGAGGGAATGGCCAACCAATAACAGGCCCAACTTAAGACCCATCCCATAGGCATTCACCAATCCCTAACACTATTAACGATACTCTGTCATACTTGCAGGCAGGAGCAAGTTGTCCTCTGAAAGGCTCCATCCAGCTGCTGACTCAGCAGATACAAACACCCACAGCCAAGAAGTGGATGGAATTTGGAGACGCTTATGGAAGAATAGGAGGAAAGATTATAGGCCTTGAAGGGGAAAGGAACTCCACAGGAAGACCAACAGAGTCAACTAACCTCGATCATTAGAGACTGAACCACCAATGAAAGAACATATAGAGGCTGAACCTAGGCCTTCCCCACACATATGTAGCAGATGTGCAGCTTGGTCTTCGTTTAGGTCCTAAACAGCTAGAGCAGGAGCTATCCCAAAAGCTGTTTCCTGTTCGTGGGATATGTTCTTCTAGCTGGGCTGCCTTGTCTAGCCTCAGTGGGAGAGGAAGAGCCCAGACTTTCAGAGACTTGAAATGCCAGGATGGAGGGATACCAAGGGAGGCCCCCACCTGCTCAGAGAAGGGGATGAGGGATGGGACTTTGGGGAAGGATTGTTTGTGGGGAGAAGTGACTGGGAGGGGGGCAGTGAGTGGGATGTAAATTGAATAAGTAAAAAAATGAAATTAAACAGAAAACATATTTTAAAAAAGAAACAAGCTAATTAACTAAACTAATCTAAAAACTTTTATTAAACTCTGTACAAATATGAATTTAAGTGTCTTAGCTTTTATATATCCATAAAGAATATTAAATATTAAATACCTCAGTATATAGAAGTTTTATAATTTTTAGAATTTTATTTTGCTTTTAGTTGTGTGTGTGTGTGTGTGTGTGTGTGTGTGTGTGGTGTCTGTGTGTGTGTGTGTGTGTGTCTGTGCATCTGTGAGAGCACTTGAGAGCACAGGTACTAGAGGAGACCAGAGACATCAGGTTTCTTTGGAGTTGTAGTTACATCTGGTTGTGAGAAACACATAAGCTGGGTCCTAGGAGCCCAGCAAAAGCAGTACATGTTATTAACTGCTGATCCATGTATTCACAGCCCCAGGTTTATAGTTCTGAATGGCTAATAGTGACATCAAGTAATATGTGTGTATGTGTGTGTGTGTGTTTATAGAATATATTATAATTTATTACTAAAATTGTATATGATAAAATGTTATAATGAAACTTGTTCTTTTACAGAAATCCATTACTTCATTTTAAATGCACTACTAAAAAGTTAAGCAAAGAAGGAATATTGTGGGCCTGGGTCAGTCCTGCTGCTGCTGGGCATGGTATCCTGGGGAGGCAGAATGCAGGGTGTTGACTGCAGTGCTAGGCAGGTGACAGACTTCCAGGAAATGCTGATACAGACTCCTGGGATGGGAAAGCACAGCCATAGATGTGGGAACACTGAGCTGATTGGGGGTCCCCAGACCTTTGCTGAGTTCTCTGACTCTGGGATATCCAGGCACTGCTGGGAGTCTCACCAAGAATGGAGTGGGGGGCGGGGCTCAGGCTGGGAATGTTGTCTAGTCCAGGGCTGGGGACAGGGAGGGTCGAGGGGAGGGGAACTCTTGCTTGTCCCACCAGTGATTGTCCTTACCTTCCTGGAGGCAGGCTTGGTGGCAGTTGTGGCTGGGAGCACAGAGAGACCTTCTATAGGAGAATTAAGCTCCTGCTCCTGCTCATGGCTCCCCACAGTGGATCTTGATGAAAGAGACAGTCCGTGGTTCCAAACAGTTTATTGGTTGTTCATGGCATAAAATGGATACATCACATACCATACCATACCATACCATACCATACCATACCATACCATACCATACCATACCATACCCGCTTCTTAGGGTAGACCTGAGATTAAATATGGGAGGAATGTCTGGAAAGGGAAACTTATTTGCTAAGCCCTCTGGGCCTCTAGGAACCTCATTAGCGTAGCTAACTCTGTTTTGGGCCTATGTGATCGTAGGACATGTTTTCTTATGTGAGGAGGGCAGTACATGTTCCAGGTCAGGAATCTAGCTGGAAGCAGGGAGTCGCCTTAGTCTCAGGTGTGTGCCCGTTGAGTCTCAGGATCTCAACCTGCTCTAGCTTACCAAACTTCCTGGTATGGTTTTATGTCCAACAGAACATGTTATATATGAATGTATACTTTAGTTCCAATTATGTCTATGTGTGTGTGCCTGTCCATTTGCATGTGGAGGCCGCAGATATTATTCCTCAATTGCTCTCCATATTAACTTTTGATGATCTCTACAGAACCTGGAATTTTCCAGTTTAGCTGGATTTCCTCTCCTAGCCAGCCTAAATTCCTTGTTTCCACTCACCCATCTTCAATGCTGGTGCTACAAAAGAACACACACACGCACAGACACACTACACCAAGAGAGTTTTCTGTGAGTGCTGGGGTTCAAATCCAGGTCCTTACATCTGTATAGCAAGCACTTTGTCCACCGAGCTACCTCCCTAAGGTCCCTAGTCCCAATTTTTATTTTGACTAAAATATCCCAACTTAAATCACTGTTGTCCCTTGTTCTCAGTAAGTAATTAGAGTAAGCAATGGTGTAAAAATATTAAAAAAAAATAACTAATGATCTCAGGAGTCCAGGATGTTAGGGCACAGGGTACATTAAAATAATGTGTCTGGAGAAAGCTCACAAGGCCACTGCAGCCACGCCCTAAGTTCTTCTCTCCATGCTCACATTTAGTTAGGACTTAGTGAATCACACTGTACTGGGGGAAGAAGGGTGGGTCAATATGAACATTCAAGTTGAATGAGTAGAATAGATTCAGTGTACTTAGAAGGATAAATGGGAGGAACCACAACATCTCACCCAACCACGAAGGAGAATGAAAAAGTAGAATTCGGCATATTGATCTGAATTGACACTGGCAGGAGGAAGGAGTCCAGTAAAGATGCCTGTTTGCTCACTCTGATATGCCCAGTCCTGTTTCTTTTCGGTGAGCTGTGCTATTTTTATTTCCGATTCTCATCTTAATTGCCTGAGATAGCAACCAGAGAATCAGAGTTGGCTGGCATTCTGAAAGCAGGCTGGCAGGATTTGGGCTTGGTTGGAAACTCCCTGTTCCTTCTGTGGTGTGTCTCAGTTCAGGAAATTGTTCTTCTCCTCCCTTCGCCCCACGCTCACTGCACTTGAGGAATTTATTTCTCCTCCCTTGGTTACACATTCTCTCACTGAACCTCAGAGGCTGAGGAACTGCCTATCAGCAGGTCTTACTCTTTGGCAAGCCTGGATTTTTTGTAAATACTCTCATCCCTTTGTTCTCCTTAAACAGTCCTGGAGTTTGCTGTAGGTCTTTTTGAGCTGTTATTTTTCATTTGATTACTGTAGACATCTCCTTTTCATGTAAGCAGGACAATGATATGAAGGGTGCAAAGAAAAGAATTCTAACCCTTGTTCTGTTATTGATGCTTGCTGAGTTTGAGGTAAACACATTCATTTCCCTGCTGAGTTTCTAGTTATTGTCTCATAAAATACACAATAGGGTGCAAATGAATGTACTTTAATACTTTACCTTTTCATAAAACTTTGGGTCTTAGTTGATTACAGGTGATCTGCCAAGCTGTTTACCTGATACATCTCTCAAAGATATTCTTCTGTGTTTACTATCATATTTAGAGTATTTAAACAATCATATTTTCTTACTTATGCAAGAGTATTTTTTTTAAACTCCTGCTGACTATATACTAGGTATTTAGGCTAAACACAAAGTGCAGAAATGCCTCACAGTGCAACTGGGAACACAGATGAACACTCACTTGCATGGTAAAGCCATAGAAGACAGAGATGGACTGACCAGATAATGCTGAGTAGTGGCATCAGGAGTCCCTTAGAGGAGGTCTGTACATAGAGGCTGAAAAATGAGTTACTCATGATAGAAGAAGAAAGAATATTCCAAATAAGGAAAGCATGACTCTAGGAAGATTGGCTAGTAGATCTTTAAAAGGGGTAGAGGAGTTATTTCTAGCAAGATAGAGAGAAGAGAGAGAGAGAGAAGGAGAGAGGAGAGAGAGAGCAGATATTTATAGAGAAAGGGATGGACCAAGTCTGCTATTCATAGGGCAGCTTAGAGCTGCCTTTAAGATTTGGACATTGATCTATGGATATTGAAAGGCCTCTAAATGGTGATGCTGAGCAATGTGCCCCAGACATATTTGCATTTGAAGAGCTTTAATTTGCATTCGGAATAACAACATAGATTAATAGAATAAATTTTATGTCATATTTACTAGGAGCACAATTATAAATTTTTAATTTAAGTTTTTGGGGAGGGGGCTTCAGAATTTCTCTGTGTAACTTTGGATGTCCAGGAACTCACTCTGTAGACCACGTGGGCCACCAACTCAGAGATCTGCCTGTCTCTGCCTCTGGAGTACTTAGATAAAAGATGTGCTATCCATCTGGCTACAATTGTAATTTTTAGATAGAAATTGCTATTTTTATCCTCACAGCTATGTTAATTTCCTGGACTAGCTACAACAAATTACCTCAAACCAGATTAGCTAAGATTAAAGGAATTCTGGTACCTATAAAACCAAACCCATCCAGGTTGTGCCCCCTTGAAGAGTCCAGTGAAGAGCCTTTCCTCCCCTTTCCTGCCTAACAGCAACTGTAGTCTCAGACGTTCCTTCCATCTCTGTCTTTATCTTCCCATATCTCACACCATGCTCTCTCTGGCCATGTCTCTAGGTTCAGATTTCCTTTTTCCAGCACCAGTCACTTGAGCTGGGCCACAGTAATCCAACAACCTAAGTTTCTTGCGTCTGTTAAGACCTTATTTGTAAATGTGAACCCGTTTGCATCTGAGGAGACATGAATTTTGGAGGGCGCCATGTAACCTAGAACAATAATGTTAAGACTTTGTGAAGTTAAGAAATAGAATAGAAATAGAAATAGTTAAGAAGTTAAGTTCAGTGTCACAGGTTATCATATAGCAGTACTTATTTGGCAAGGAAACCCACTAGGAAATTATTTTAAAGCCATGGCAATAGTGGCATCAAAGATGGGAAAAGATGGATGGAAAACTACCAGCTTCGTTGTTGTGTTGCTGTTGTTGTTGTTTTTCAAAGAAAATTTTTTTTCTCTCGGCAAAAGAAGGGTAGGGAAGAAAGGGGAAAACTTGAGGATTGGTAGTGCTGTGTCTCAGGTACCCAGGGAACATTTTCTTAGGATGGATATAAGTGCTTTGCACCCAGAGGAAAGGACTGGGATCAGCCATCAGAAAGCAGAATCAGAATCATTCATGCATCAGATATTTATGTGCCCTTCCCATGTGTCAGCCACTATTATAGTCACAAGGACACAACTGGGAATAGACAGGCAAAATTCTTTCTTTTATGAAACACATCTGGATAGAGTAGACTAGCAATAAATCATAAAAATAACACAGTTTAAAATAGAAGCAAGTGCAGAGAAGCCAGTAAGAAAAGATACAGTGTAAAGGAAAGAACTCACAAAGACTTTGTACTTTAGTTTAGTTGGCAGGCATGGGCTTTTCCAAGGAGGTGGCAATTGAACTGGGACTTGAAAAGATTAGGCGCTCATCTTATGAGCTCTGTGGTGGGAACATCTGGGTGCTTTATGTAGAGTATAACAAAGGTCAGTGGCTGTAGTATAAGGAACCAAGAAGAAGAAGTAGTACTAATGGGAGTCAGCTCTGATCCTAACTATAGGTCAATGCATACATCATTGCAAGATGGCTTCTAATAAACACTCACACACATACACCCACACACATATAAAACACATATGAGCACACACACAGCACACATAACCATACACACATCCACTTACACATATAGTACATACACACACATACAACACACATGTATACCCACACACATACCCACATATGCATACACACAGAGAGAACACACACACGCACACATATTGGGGTCAGGGATTGAGAGTTTTATTTTAGTTGAAGCTCTGAAGTTCCCTAGGAAGACATCAATGTGAGGAATATCATATCACAAAACAGCGATCTTCGATTACTTAGGCCTTATGGAAGAAAGACAGACAAAAACTGAACACTCTCCACCTTTTAATGTTCTTGTTTATTATTTTGATTGTACTTTGATTATGCCATGTTCTCTTTCCTCTTCTTCCTCCAATATACATCTCCCCATTGTCCTTGAAATTCATGGTCTCTTTTTTTCAGTAATTGTTATAGCATGCATATGCGCATTTGTATTTACATACATATTCCTTACTACAACCTGTTGAGTCTATATAACGTACTTATATGTATATTTTTAGGACCAACTGTTTGGCACTGGACAACCAATTGGTGTGCTCTTCCCTGAGTAGAAACACCTCTTGTTGCAGCCTTACTCAGCTGCCTGTAGTTCTTCGTGTAGGTTGAGGCTTCCTAGAATTTGACCCTATCAATCTTGGCATCTTTGTTGGTGTTACTCTAGTTCTGTTCACACTTGGGCTGTCCTTTTGGTGAGATTTTTGTGGCTATAGCTTCTCACACTACTAGGAAGCTCAATCTCACAGCAAAAATTCTCTGGTCCTCTGGATTTTACAACCTTTCTGCACCCTCTTTTGGAATGTTCCCTGAGCTTAGGAATGGGAGTGGTTGGAGATGTGTCCATAGGGACTGGGTTCCACAACTTTACACGTTGATTGGTCTTGGTTTCTGTAATGATCTTCATCTCTTACACAAAAGTTTCCTTGATATAGGGTGAAGATTGAAGATTTGTTAAGGATTTAATTGCTGGTTTAATAAATTAGTGGCTGTAGATTTTCCTTCAATAACCATGAATAATAATTTCTCTCTCTCTCTCTCTCTCTCTCTCTCTCTCTCTCTCTCTCTCTCTCTCAGACAAAGTGTTTCTCTGGACCTATATCTCACTGATTAGCTGAGGCTAGATGGCTAGTGAGCCCCCATGATCCTCCTGTCTCTAACCCTTCAGTGCTGGGGTGACAAACATGTGCCACCAGGTCTAGTTTTTATGTAGGTGCTGGAATAAATTCCTCTTGTTTATTCAACAATTATTTTTACTCATGAAACTGCCTCATTGCTCTGAAAATTAAGTTTCCATGTCATCTTGTCCCATTGAAATGGAAGCTATGACCACATATCTAAGCATAGCATCGTCAATACATAGTGACTTGGTTTCAAACACATGAAATAATATATTACGATGAAGTCCAGTCTATGACATTTTTTTATCACTATCTTCAAGTATTTATCTTTTCATAGATAGCATCCTCTGTTGTATGACTCTTTTTTTTTTTTTTTGCAAAAGGAAAGCAATGGCTGTTCTTGGTGGGCATATGATTTAGGTCTGTGACATGAGATTAAACGTAGGAACTGCACACCTCCTACCACACTGAGGATGTTTCTGAACTAACCCTGGATGAAGAAGATAAGACAAGTGTATGATGCGACTAGGCCAGCTATGTTCTCCTTGCTAGTGTTGATCTAGAGCAGAGCCCTAGGTTTGATCAGCCTGGCAAACTCATCAGCATGGAATTCCAAGAGCCTAGGACAGTCTTGAAAGTGATTCTATGGCTTTGAATTGCTCACCTCAAGGCAATAGTTAACTGATCTATCAACCTTGTTAAGGAATTGAGGCAGGACACAGAGATAGGAGCAAAACGTGGGTACATAAGAAAGAACAGCTCTTCATGACAAGTCTGAAGCTTCTTCTCACCAGAGAAACAAAGGTTCCAGTCTAGTTAACAACATTTACTGTTAAGAATTAATATTCATTTCATAATTATACATTTTGTATAAAAGTAATAATGAATCAGAATTAAAGTCTGAATGAAAAGGAGCATGGGTAGAGACATATTCTTTCCTCAGATATGGCCTCAGTATTTCAAACATAACAGCCTGCTTTGTACAGCAAGGAAGTTCTACTTCTTTGAGTTAGACTGTTACCTATCTATCATATGTCCTTCAGGGGCCATTCAGTTGTGTAGGTTCCTTATCAACGCTTTAAACATAGCAGCTTCAAAGTCTCTCAAAGTCCTAGGTGTTACTATTATATATAAAGTATATTATATAAATATATAAAAATTAACATGTTATATTAACTATATAATATATAATATATTTAATATATTTACATGCTATGTAATATACAGTTATATATTATATATAAGTGTATATTTAATAATTATACACACACACACACACACACACACACAGGCACACATCACCTAAATGGAAGAAAACATGAAACAACCTGCTGAAATCAGGGATGAGACAGGTCCACATTTGCCACTCCATTTTCATATTGCACTCAAAGCACTAGCTGGAGCAATAATCATTAGAAGGAAATCAAAGAGATGCAAAAAAGGAAAACAGGAGATGCTAAACTATCCCTATTTGTACATGATATGATATACAGAAGAAAGCCCAAAAATTCTACCCAAAAAAATTTCTAAAAATGGTAAACAAATCCAGCAACATGGCAGAACACAGAACCAATCCACACAAATCAATAGCTTTTCTATACATCACAAACAAAAATGAAAAGAAGATAACAGACCTATATCTACTCACCATAGTCTCAAGAAACTGAAATATCTAAGAATAAATATAACTTAGAAGATGAAGTATCTTTACAATAAAAACCTTAAATTCCTAAAGAAAGAGAGAAATACTCTGGAAAATGGAAAGACATTTCTTGCTCATGGATTGGTAAAATTAATATTGTGAAAGTTACCATTTGCAAAATTCACTTGCAGATTAAAAGCAATCCTATCGTAAATCCCAATCTCATTTTTCACTGAAATAGAAAAAAAAACTATCTTAAAATAATTATGGAATAACAAAGTTTGGATTGCCAAATCAATCCTGATAATAAAGAATGATGCAGTAGGGCTTATCATTCTAAACCTTGAGATATGTTACAAAGCCATAGTAATAAAACCATATGACACTGTGACCAAGACTCACATGTAGACTGACAGAAGTAAACCTAAGATCTGAATATAAGTATATTACACTCATACTTTAGCTATTAAAAAAAGAGTCCATAAGTTAGAAAGAGGGCAAGGAGGTGATGGTGTGCATAGGAAAAATTGGAGGGAGGGAAAGGAAGTGGGTAATTATATTACAATCTCAAAAAGTATTAAACAACAACAAAAAACCCAATTATCTGGGATTCTTTGTCAAGAGAAGCCCACATCAATGTTGTTGGGTGTTTCTTTTCTTTCTTTCTGAGCAACCGCATCCCTGTCCCTTAATACCCAAAATACCTTAAAACATCTCTGCTAAACCTCAATTCTGCTACTGTTTATTTCTGAGATTATTTTTCGTAGTGATTCCAGAAATCTTGGCTTATTCTGAGTTGAAATTCATAAAAGTCTACGGGAATTCCTGAGCCCAGTGATTATGTCTTTGCCTCAAAATGCTTATGAGATGAGCTTAGTTAAATAAGCGAAGGGATCCTGTGAAACTGCTAAGTGGTCTAGGTCAGCACACAGAAGATTGCAGTCACCTGCCGTGTTAAAGTGTTTCTCAGTATTTCATGAAGGATCCAGTAGATCCATATATAAATGTTAAAAGTATTTAAAAAAAATTCTGAAGTAGTTAAGAATTACCAGTCTTTATCCCAAGATGTTGGAAAGAAGCTATTTGATATCAGATTTGAGCATTTGAGAATCAGAGTTTGTAAGCCAGTGGAAAGTCCTATGAAGCTGTTGTTATATAATATATAATCTAAACTTAAATTGTGTTTTCCATGAAACATCAGGCCCCACAATTCCAGGGAGCATGTCTGCAGTCTGTGAAGTCCATTACATTATTGGAACTGAGTTCAGGCCTTGCCCCACTGATCTGCCTTGAGCTGAACGTGGTGACAGAGACAGTAAGATCACCTACTCTTTGCAGTTAGGCAGTTCTACTGCTAATGATTCTGGAGCATGGGCTCTGACTAACCTTGATCAAACTCCCTACAGAGGCAGGGTGTCTAGGATTCTCTCGTCTACTTGTACTGGTTAGCCTTTGTAAACTTGACACAAACCTGGAAACACCTAGGTAGTGGGAATCTCAACTGAGAAATTAACTTCATCAGACTGGCATGCCTATTAGATATTTACTTGATAGTTACTGAAGTTGGAGATGCATGCCCTGTGGGCACTGCAATCCCAGGGCTGTGTAAGAAGAAAGCTGAGCTAGCCAGAGGGAAGAAGCCAGTAGCAGAGCTCTTCCAAATCTCTGCTTTAGTTCCTGCCTCCAGGTTCCTGATTCAGCACCTGTCTTCCCTCCCTAGATGACGAATGTAAGATGAAAGGCAAATAAACCTTTTCCTCCCCAAAATCACCTTTGGCATTTTATTAGTATCAGAGAAAGCAATAACTGCTTCTTCTCTCCCTGGGTCCTTCATTGTGACCAGATTCTTGCATCTTGGTTTCCCTTTTGTGCTTTATCCAGCTTCTCTACTTTCGTCTATATGGTGTTTCTTATATTATTGTTTTTTTTAAATATTGAATCCCATCTTGGGACTCAGTTCTTGAGAATCCAGTTTGACATGTAAGCCTCTCTGAGACTGTGTGAAAAAAAAAGCTACACTGTTAGGTGGTTGTGATACATTAAAGTCAACCAATGAGTTTAAAGCATTACACAGCAGCATCTAATATAGTTTTAATTAATGATAGAATTGTTTATTATTATTATTATTACTATATTACAATTAATAATCTTTTTCTGCTTTTTTAAACTATTAGCTTGGTAGATTCTGGGCTTGCCTACAACTAGACAGCATAGGATAAATCAAGGTAAAAGATATAAAAATTACAAAAACTATTGATAAGATTTAGCAGTAAAAATTCACAACTTATGATTATCTCACCCATTATTCATTTAAGTGAAAGGTACTACTGATTGTCGTTAGCGCACCTTCATGTTACTGGGAGGATTAGAATTCAATTCTCCTTTGAATGTACAGAAAATCAAAAGTTTTCAGTTAAACTGAACCAACTTCTCACAAATAAAAATAAAATATCAGAAAGAAGCCTAGAAAAGATATCATTGTATTTTAATGACTTTAATTGTCCTTTTCATTCTATAAAAAAACTGAGGGCATTCATGTAATTGAAGATGATAGTTCAAAAAGGATTATAATTTGGGGTCATACTTAACATTATTTCTCCAAAACAGAAATAGGAGAACAACAAAAAAAATCGCCTTTTAAAGAATGGAATTTGAATTATTTAATACAAATAAAAGAGGATAAGAATTCACTATTGCCTCCTTTAAAACTGAAATATAACTTTAAAATGTCAAGAATAATGAAGGGATACCAAAGGAATCTGTCTGTCTGTCTATCTATCTATGTATCTATCTGTCTATCTGTATGTATATTGTTATGTATGTATTATGTATGTATGTATGTATGTATGTATGTATGTATGTATTATCTATCTATCTATCTATCTATCTATCTATCTATCCACCTATCTATTATTTATTATGTTTTCTACCTTGTTCTGGGCACAACAATTCTGAATAGATATTTTCTTCATTTTTTTACATATGAACACTTTATATTCATGTAGAATATGTAGTTAGACTCATCTATATCTCATCTGCTTAACATAAAAGAACGACTTAATATTCAAGGTCATGTTATGTTTCTGGTGCTATTTGGGGATATTTAATCTAACAGTAAGTTCTGCTTTGCCTAATAAGGTTCTGTGTGATCTCATTCAGCTTTGCTTTGGATCAGTCAGTTTTAAACCAGCTTTGCTGTGGTTGAGAACAGTTACACAGAAAGCTGCCACGTATGAGTGTGATGCTTTTTTCTTTCTTAGAAGATCAGTAGTATAAACCAAACTCTGTTTCCAGAACACCAAACAGACTTGCAATGCTTCTGCAGCTTTCAGAATGTTTAGATGGATCCATCATGTCTTAGAGTTCATAAGGGCAGTGCTGTTTTCTCAGAAGGATAAGCTAGCTTCTCGGTGATGGGCAGATTGCTGGTTTGAGCTGTTATTATAGGGCTCAGTTACTGCTGGTTTTCTCTCCCCATCTTTGCTGTTTCAGAAGTAAACACAAAACACACATGAATGCATGAGGCACTAGCTCAGTTCCTAGACTTGCATAGGCTCGGGAAGTCTCTTGTCCACATGAGCACTAATAGAAAGTCAGGGAGACCTCATCTAGCTGGCACTCCCATGTGCTGCTCATCTCACTTTGACCTCATTCACTGTATGACTGTCATCTTCATCTGAAGGCCTGGCTCCGGGACTAGGATGAGTGGTCTACTTAGGTCACCTTTGTTTGTGAATCTTTTCCCTTCCAACCTTCTTCTCCTTCTCCTTTCTTCTTCCCTTCCCCTCCCTTCCATTCTCTTTCCTTTTCTCTTCCCCTTCTTTTCTTCCATCCTCCTTCCTTCCTTTCTTCCTTCCTTCCTTCCTTTCTTCCCTCCGTCCTTCCCTTCGCCCTCTTTCTTCCCTCTCGTTTTTTTGAGTCAGCACACCAAGCTAAGGCTTTCATCGTGGTATTTTTGTATGCACCCTGTTCTTATTCAGTCCTCCTCCACTGTCTTCACCAATCCCTTGTACCAGTCTTACTGATCCCCTCTTTCTCTTCCTGCCCCTCATGCCTATGTATTTCTTTACTCTTTCTTTTTGTTTCCTTTTCCATTATTCTCTATTCTTTTATGTTTAAATTTATAACAACTGCACCTAGGAGGGATCAGGATCTAAACACCACTCTACCACTGAGCTACACTCTCATTGCATCAGAACTGTTTGTGTCATAAATTTTATTCATGAATTTATAATAAAGAGCTAGCTGTAGTCATATACTTGATTGCTTCCTCTTCCCATAAACTTTGCCTGTTTTGACATCTGTTATCATTAGTATATTGTCAATATCAGTTGTATTTGTTTTCATAACAAAATTCTAGTAACTTAGGGGCTTAAGAACACAATATTTATCTCACAGTTCTGAAGGCCAGGTATCCCAAACCAGTATCACAGGGCTGAATTTAAGCATTGTAGGGTTCCCAGGAGTGTTTAGAGGAGGATTCTTTGTGTACTAGCAGCCCTTATCCAGCACCTGTGACCCCTAACCTCTACCTCTGAGATTCCCTTTCTTTCTTTTCAGTCTGAATCTCCTCAACTATTCAGCTCACTGATCATATAGCTTGATAATATAGGATAACCTAGGATATACTCTATTATCAATCTAGGATAATGTAGGATATAATAGGATGATAATATAGGGTAATTTATGTCACAGTTTTAGTCATTACTTAATGCCTTGTCATATATATTCGTGTATGTGTGTATGTGTTTGCATATATATAATACACATGTCTATCTATTTATCTATCTAATATGTTAAGGAGAACATAATATATATATAATGTTCAGGAATGAGGCTGGAGATACCTCTGGAGTTTATCATTCAGCTCATTTAGTTCATTTGCAGAGAATATTTAGGCTGCAATAGGAAGAATTTTGCAATAATGCCTGAGATTATTGAACATTGGTAACTATATCTTCTATGTGAATACCTGTTGAGTGTGTGTGGAATGCCCAATGATGACAGTCTTATAGTCATTATGATAGTGGGAAAATGGCACTCAATGATATAATTAATGTCCCCAAGCAATTTATTTTTATGTAATCAAAATGAATTTTTTTGTAGACCAACTTTAGCTCCCAGGAATTCTTTTATATTTATTTTAAATGAGAGATATGGAATAGTTAAGAGCTTTCTCCTGATGGGTCTTTAAGAAGATGGACACCACCATATCTTCTAGAAATCGTAGGAATGAGCAGAGCTAACAGGTAAGAGGACTTTGGAAGATAGCTTCCACCATCAATGGGATGAAGCCATAGCGACTGCTTGGATGATATCCCTGTGAGTAATGAGCAGAGGTGCTGGTGTGTGGTGTCCTGACCTGTGGAAACTGTATAGGAAACAAGAGGGTGCTCTTTAAGTCCATAATTTATCTACATTGTTAGTTACCACCAGAAAATATTGTAGAAAGAGACACACAAAACTACAAATATCTGTAAGAATTCAATCAACTAAACCTAGACCCAGTTGTGTGCATGCAGATACAGATTCATGTGATGGAGATGTTTGCCAAAGTTGTTAATGTGTGAATGAGAAGATGCAGCCACCTGACTTCCACATTATTATTTTCTCCATTTGTCATAAAAACTTGCTTGAATGTGTGTATACATGTAAGCTTGTATATACATATGACAAGTAGACTGGGTGCTTTAATGGCTGAGTACCGGCTGGTCTATCAGTGTTGGAAGTTACTATCGTGATACTTTAGGGTCTCCTCAGCCTAAGTTTTCATTCCTCTCCCTATATCTACCTGCCCTTCCTTTGTTAGGGCCATGCAGAGTGCTCACTGAACTCCAGTGTACTTGGCTTCACATGGTATTAAAAGTCCCATAGAAGAGCTTTATTATTTCCCTATTTAGTTGGTAAACCTCTGCCATGATTTAAGATGGTCCATCTCAGACAGGATCTGTTCCTAAATCTATCCTGTCTTTCTCTCATCTTCACTGCAGAGCAATCTCTGATCATAGGCCTTTTATATACTTCTGGATGTACACATTATGCAGTATTACAGTTTATTTTTACTGCACTGATTGTTAAATTGTGACTACTACAGGGCCCAAATTGGATTTTACCCATATCTCTTTTCCTTCCTGGGGTAGGCATCTGATGGGGAATTACCAGAGTTTCTCCAATTCTTCTGATTATAAAAACACTATTTTCTTTGGTAACCTTTCTTTCTCTGTGTGTTGTGTTAGTCACAAAATTCTCTGTGTCCTTGATGGCAAAGCATGTGAGCCATAGTATGTTATATTCTGATTTGTGGGGCACAGTCCAAGAATGTATGTGATTCAAACTGGTCATTAACATTTCGTAACAATGGTGCTGATAAAGAATGAGGCCTACATAGATTCAAGGCAGATTGTGTTGCAGCACTGAACACTGAGTAGGGAGTGGGACATGGGCTCTCTTCATTAACCAAGAAGCTATCTTCAATGATATCCACTTACAAAAGAAAAGGTGTTATTTCTAATGGAGTCTCACTGGATATATTATACTTAATACTTAAGAGTGTACAGGTAGACCCCAGCCCAGCAATAGATAGCCAAAACAAAACAAACTCAGTAGTAGTTGCTGTTTTTGTTTTGTTTTTAATCTCAATTTCTTTGTTTAGACATTTTTATTGTCTCAGTGGTCTTTTGTTTATATATTATGGTTTCCAATTTATGCTTTTGTGTATGTGAGTATTTCTTGTGTTTTTTCTTTGTCTTGTATGCATGTGCATGTGCGTGTGCATATGTGCTTAATTTTGGTTTGTTTATTTCTTTGGGTTTTGTTTGTTTTCTAAAGACAGAAAGACTGGGGGATGTGGATATATACTTAAAATTAAAGAAATGTCCTTTTTGGTCTAAGGTTATGGGCAATGTAAACCAGACAGACCTGCTTGGAAACAAACTTTCTGGAGTAATTGCTATAAAGAAGAAAGCCACCATACAGAGAATATAGGAAACCATGTTGGAAATCCTAAATTCTTAATGCCCTGAATGTGGCTGACTCTGGGTCTACTCTATCCCTGGTGTTCATGGCGCCTCTACCATTTCATGGGACCACAGAAAGCCGTGGGTATGTTTCTTATTGTCTTTTCCACAGGACACTTGTGTTCCTGTACAGATGTAAAAGCTCTGCTCAGAGCACCAAGCCCTGGCCAGAGGTCCAACCTAGAGTGAATAAAGCCAAGCATGTCAATCACTCAGGAGGCTGAGCGGGAGGAGCACAGAGAATTCAGGATAACTTGAGCTATTGAATGAGACTGTCTTTAAAATGGTCTGCCCTTGAAACATATACTTACATACAAGGAACATTGTACAGACCGAGAAGATTGTGTTTATGGGTTTAGGAATCATATAAATGTGTGTGTGTGTGTGTGTGTGTGTGTGTGTGTGTGGAGAGAGAGAGAGAGAGAGAGAGAGAGAGAGGAGAGAGAGAGGGAAAACAAAGAAAAAAGGCCAAGGATTTGAAGGAGTGCCAGAAAGGGTACATTGGATATGGGTTGGATGGAGGAAGGGGAAGGAGAAAATGATGTCCTTAAATTATAATCTCAAAAACTATAACAAATATATTTTAAAAGTCTGTGTTCAATAAATCCACACTATGGCAAAGACTCCCCCTCCCCATCTTATTGTGTTTCTGGTCACTGCCACACTTCTTTGAAGACCAAAGCCTCTGCACCTTAGGTGACTCATCTCAGCTATTTTTGAGCTCCTTTGGGATCAGTTAATCTTTCCACACAGCCGAAGCTCCCAGGAATGCAGTGTCTCTCACACACCGTCATTACCCATGCTCACAGGTAATTAAATGTCTCTGACAAACTGGATTTGTCATGGCTAGACGAAGAATCACTTACCTTTAGGTGAAACTTTAACTCTATGACCTTTGTATTTTAATTGCACCTGAAATATTTATTTCTGTCATCTCTTGTTAACGGATTATTTTTTTAACCAAACACTCAACAATCACTAACTTGTTATACATCCCCAGGATTCAGCCTTTTCCCTTTAAACTTCTGATTTGGGAACATAAGGAGAATAAACAGGTTCTGTTTATTTTAATTTTTTGGAACTTTTTTATGTTAGTATTTTCCAATGCCCTTTAGTTGTCACACACAATGCTTAGCTTCATTATGACAGTTTTATACATGTTTTTCATCTTTCTACTTTGCTTACATCACTACAGTATGATAGTTCTGAAATTGCTAAGGATTGCGCTTTGGGCCTGATGCACTCCAAGAGTGAGTATTGCTCCCAGTACAGCTACCTGCCTGCTGGCAAATGCCTCTACAGTGGCTGGAAGCTTTCTAGAAACTTCTCCTTGACAAATAACGATATAGGAAATTCTCTCTTTTCTTTGGGTTGATTTAAACTTAAGAATTAAAAAAAAAATCAGATCTCAGATTCTGAGAAAAATGGGTAGTCTTACATCCTTTCCTATACTTGTAGTTGTAACAATAATAACATTACTTCAACATGATGTGAAATTTCTCTGAAATACCTTTTTTTAAAATGGCTGCTTTCCTCCTTCATAGTCCTGTATGATTTAATACAGTGTGTATCAATGGGTGTTATATTCATTTGATTTTCAGTGGTGGTACAGTCATTACCATATACCATGTATATGGAAAAATTAAATAACGAATTCTTCCAACAGCTTATTGTGAAAGAAAGAAGGAATCCCACACCCATGCTGAGATCCCAGCCTTGGGAGTTTTCTTTCTTGCTTTCTATTTCTAGATTACTTGCAAGGTTCATTTTTTGTTATTTTGCAGTCGTTCACATGAAGTGATTCAAAACTAAACTTGATCCTTAAAAAATTGGAGTGAAAGAAAAATTATTTATCTCAGATGAGATAAAATACATCATTTTAACAAACTATGTTCATTCCTTTTTTTCTTTCCAGCATTTAAAAGCAAACAAGTGTAAATAATATATTCATAATTCAAACTCATCTATAGAGTTTGTAAAACCTTCGTCTGTGACATTAACAAAAAAGCATGAGTATGTCTTTTTTTCCAGACTACCCGTTTCTAATTACTGATAAAATACCTGTTGCTAAGCCTGATAAAACCTAAATTCTACAATCACCATCAGAGTTAGATGATCTTTGTTTGTCAAAAATGTTTGTATGCCAGGAACATAGACAGCTCATGTCTGGACGAATCTGTAGATTTCAGACTAATTTGACCGTTGTTGGAAAGGCTTTGATTTCCAGACTCAAATAGCACTGTTGTACATTACCTATTTGTGGTTAGCACAAGTCATGTCTATGTAAAATTATTAGATGGTCTGTCCCCAGTCTCACATTTAAGCCTAATGTCAATTATACTAAATTGTTTAGAATAACTTTACAAAAATAGTATTTGAAAGGAGTAGAAAGCATATAATAAAACTACCCTACTAAAATTTGAGGGACTGTTAGGTCTTTTAAAATATATTAATAATCACTGGCTACACCTCCAATAAAAATGTACATTTCTTATTTTAAGATTATGAAAATTTAAACTGTTAACAGTCTATGAGTAGAATAGATTATTTTTTTTAAAATAAAAGAAGCAGGCATATGATGTTTGTAAATGATATTGAAATAGTGCTCTATTTTGAAGCGAGAAAGCTAATGCTTTCCTTTCTACCACAATCTTTTGAAATGGTTACTTCATGTTATACAATTAGGAAAACTGGGTGTGGGAAGATAGCTGAGTTGGCATAGCGCTTGCACTGGAAATGTTAGGGCCTGGGTTAAACACACATAAAAATGTCTGGCATGGTAGACACTCTTGTAATCACAGAGGTATCATGACAGAGACAGGAGGGTCTATGGAACTTACTGACCACTGGCATTTCCTAACTGGTCAGCCCCAGATTGCAATGAAAGAACCTGACTCAACCAACAAAACAATAAAAATAACAAAGAGAGCAACAGCATCAAAATGCGAGGTAGAGTAAATGACACCCAAGGTTGGTCCCTGGCTTTTAGACTCATGAGCACACAGGTGCACATACTTTCACACACATGGTTCACCTACACACATACGAACACCTGTGTATACATGAATAAACACAAAATACACATACAGAATTACAGCAATCTCTAATCTGTGAATGATTTATATAGTTCTGAAGTGGCAGGATAGCTCGGCTGGTCCTACTGCTTGTAGTCAAACCTGATGACCTTCATTCAATCTCCAGGACCCGTATAGAGAAAGAAACCAATTCTGCAAGTTACTCTCTGACTCCCACATGTATGTCAAAGCACATGAACCCCCACACAAAGTAAATAAATAACTAAAATAAATTGTTTTTTAAAGACAAAGACTGCAATACACTTAGGATTTAGTTCGGAAATTATTGCATCATGCTCTTATTGAACACTGCATTCAGATTGAGAAGTGAGTCAGAAAAATAATACACAAGAATTTCAATATATTTAGTATCTGATTCTCTGTACTTGACCATTTCTATCCTTATGTTTTACATTCTAATAAGGTGTAAATGGCCACTCAGAGTGGTTCATATTTATTATACTATCACTTGGGAGAGAGAAGCATGAGAAGGCTATTGTTCAAGGCCAGCCTGGGTGGGCTACAGAAAGAGACTCTGCCTCATACAACAAATACAACTATAAAAATGCTTATTATCATCTGACATATTTAAAATCCTTTTGATTATGTCCACTTTAAAAAAAAATCACATTAGTCACAAAATGCTTTCATTTTTGTGCCCAAATCTATGTTGCTTTTACCGATAATGTCAGATGAAGTAACTACACTCCAAGTGGAGTATATCCTAATAGCACATTTTGGAAGAATTCTATTGGTGTGTTTCTAAAATCTGACACTCATCCAAAACCACAAGGAGCTGGGATTCTAACCAGGACAACAGCTTGATTCAATTCCATCACTGAGCCATGCTCATCCTAACTTAGAATAGATCATTTTGCACTGAAAATTGCTTCGTTGCTTGTTCCTGTGTCGGGCTGACAACCAACACAGTTCTGAGCATCCTCTCTCAGTCTGACTAGAGTAACAAAGCTGTTCTCCCCCTTTTATTCTTTTCCTCATCTCTCTCCTCTTTCATACTTCGGCTGTAAGAGATCTTTGCAGACACTGACACTGAGCCTGATCTTAAGAGACTCACATTGCCCAAAGGCCAAGACTAGATATTTAATATAATACTTAACGTTCTCTACAAAATCATCTGAATTTATCTTTCCATCTCCTACTCTGTAACTGGCCTCTTCAAATGTGGACTCAGCTTTCTCTAGCACATTCTCTTGTTTTACTCACTGTTTTCCATCAGCCCAGACTGAAAATCCTCTTCTTTCTTACCCTTCATAAATCTTCCCTCATTTACCATACTCCTTAAAGACTACAGCCAGTTCAAGACCATCCTAGACTCTCCCGGCCAGCCAGGTTTCATTTTTTTTTTTTTCATTTTCCATCTCCTTCAGCACTCCAGCCAAGTTCAAGGGCTGGTATTCTACTTAGATCCATCTGATCATTAAGCTTCTTTGTACTACTGATTATAAATTATCAAGTCCTTCCAGGAAGGACTTATACTTATGTTGTCTTTTTTTGGTGCTTGTGGGCCCAGCACAGACATCTATATGTAAGTAGTAGACAGAAGATACATCTTTATACACTGGGATCACAGAACAAAATGTAACCACATTGAGGTTTAAGAAATCTTATAAAATAGAAGAAATAGGAGATCAACTCTGCTCTTTATTTTGGCCTTAATTTTCACAAAAGAGAATGGAAATAATTGCTTTGTGATTTGGAGAAGTTGCAAAGAAGGAGACAGCAACTCCAATTGAAGTTTCTCAATAAGGCAAAACTTTGCTCTTGACAGAGAGGAGTATGACCCAGGGAATCTACTTGGTTTACATTTTAACGTAGGTTAAGAGTCTCTCTCTCTCAATGGCTGTCGTCCTGCCTTACAGTCTTGTTCTCTTGGCTAATTTTAAAAGAATCTGAGAAAAGATAATGAAGGAAAGGATTTGTCACTTAATCCATTCCAATTCTGAAAAGACAGCAGTCCTTCCTATGAATAACGTTTTTTTTTTTTTCTTCCTAGCTGGAGAGGATTAAAATATTAGCATAAAAGTCTTACAATATGGGAGAGAAAAGAACTTTGATGTCCTTGCAAACACAAATTTTACAGTTTTTTGATAGAAAAGATTAATATTCAATGTTTCTTACTCTATGAGGTGCTGCACTTGGGGCATTCAAGGAGTCTCAGTATCTATTGAAACACTTGATGTGCTCTTATCTGCCTAATCTTGGGCAAATGCAAAAAAATATAAACCAAACCTAAATCAAATTGTTGAATAAAGATTATCATCAGTTTTGACTTAACAATTAAATTAGCGTCAGACAGGTTTCCCTCGCACATAGGACCCTACACTGGACGGTCCTTCTGTTCATCGACGTTACTCCTCCTGTTCCTTCCACTCAGAGTTCCCGCTGTATGTGGATGGTGAGTGAACTGAAGTTGAATTCAGACACTAAATTCATTATAAACTTATTGTCATTCCATAGTTGTAAATGATTTAACTCGCTCTCCCTCTCCTCTCTCTCTCCCTCTCCTCCTCCTTTCATCCCCTGCCCTGTCTTTCTTATAAACATTTATTACTTGTGCATGAGGGTTTAGCCTGCATGTACATCTGTTTGGCGTGCCCAGTGCATGCAGAGGCCAGAAGAGGGCTTGGATCCCCAGGAACTGGAGTTATGGGAGGTTGTTAGCTGCCGTGTAGGTGGTGGGAATATCCAACCTGGTGTTCAGTGCTCATAAGCACTGAGCTCCCTCCAAATTTCTCCAGCTCCCAACTCTTTTTCATGGTGTTTAATATTTTACATTGTAACAGACTGGATGGTCAATTGAAGCTTGACATATTAGTGGCAGTATTATGTGCAAAAAGGAGAACAATGATATAGAAAAACTTGTTCTCTACTTATAGTTGAGGCAGCAGGCAGTACTGAGAACTGAAGATGATCCATGCTTCTTTAATGTGAGGAAGGCTGTATAACCCAGACTGACGTGCACTAGGAATTCAGAGTGAATGAAAGTTTCCTACACAAAGAACCTGTCTAGGGTACTTCAAGGAAAGTAGAGGTATAAAGACCAGATAAAGTGAAAAAAGGGAGGAAGTGTCCAGGAAACAGGCGTGGCCATAATCGGAGGTGTAGACGAGGCAGCAGAATTGAAGAAACACAGGCTCCAGTTCAGGCAATGAAAGTAAACATTGAAATGCTTGAGAGCTGGATTGGGATGTGTGGGTTTAGGCTGATCTGGGATTAAGGTGTGGCCAGCCCTTGGGCTCTAACCTGTGGAGAAAAGAAGAGTTCTAGCAGTAGTCATTGAAAGCAAGGTCACAACTCCCTAAGAAATGTCAAGAGTAGGTGCCCACAGAGTCCGGGCAGATGAAGCAAAAACTTAACCAAGTTAAATCACAGCACAGTGTGAAACTATTCTCCCTTGACATTGTCTACATGCTTCTGAAAATGTCAACTGTGCTTAGTGTTATTTTTTACTTGGAACTCTGAGAACTATTTTCTCTAGTTTTTTGTTTACATGAAAATGTCTTTAACATGTTTTTGTCGTTGTCATTGTCCTTGTTCTGATTTAGAGCAAAAGAAATTGTATGATAATCATTCAGGCACCATACAGTTGAATACCATGGTATCGCCTAGTTTATACTAAGTTTTATCAAATATGTACCATGTACTAATCACTCAATGGGTACTGATATCTCAGAATTTTTACTATTCATTAAGTGTTTCTTACTAATCTGGCATTTGAATAGGTTGATCTCATTCAACCCTTCCTTGTTCATCTTTATTTTCAAAGAACATTTTTGGATGTAAATTAATAGGATGGCTTCTTGTTTTATTTTCACTCTTTATATATATTATTTTCCTTTGAACTTATTTTTTTCTAGGTGAGAAATTAGTCTTGTGTATCTTGATTTTTTTGTATACATTATATTTTTCTTTCATTGTTTCTTTCTTTATTTTTCCTCTTATGTTGCTATTCTTGAAGATTTTTCTTTTCCTGGGTTTTTGTTTCCCAGTACAAATGAGGAGGCACAAGGACGAAAAAGAATGAATGAGAAATGAAACCCTGCTTAAGTACATGATAAAAGAAAGCTCCTACCTAAAGCTGGAGGGTCCTCTAAGGGTGGGTTAAAAATGAGTGTCTAAGGTGGGGAGTGAAATAGTCAACCATAGTGTACTTGTTAAGGCAAAACCACAGAAGCCATCCTTGGGCCAATGCTCTGGAAACTGGGTTAAATATGGAAGTTTGGGAAGCTTTTTGTCCATCGTATGTATGAAAAAGTTTCTGGAAGGAATTAGATTTAGCTAACTAGCTAGCTGATGCAAATTTATTGAGTAATGGCAGAGTCTGGCCTCTTGGTCCCTCTTTATCTGCCTTGTTTAGGGAATATAATACTTCCTGTCTCAATCAAAGGCTTCTTTAAATACAGTTATTTAAATAATTTTTAATTTTTAGCAAAATTTATGCTAATTTCTCATTCTTTTTTCTATTCTTTACTTATAAAAATGATATTGATCCTCACAGTATTAATATTACTTCCAATTTCTTTTCTCTCCTATTTCAGTTTTTTGCTTGTTAAATATTTTTTAGGCCACATTTATTGACTGTCTAGCTCACTTGTGAGTCCATTAAATGATGCTACCATTTTTGTTTTTATACTTATTATTTCTTTTCATTTATTTGCATGAGTGTTTCATCTGCATTTATGTCTGACGTTGTAGAAATAAGAAGTGAGTGTTGGATCCCTTGGAACTGGAATTACAAGCAGTTGTGAGCTGACATGTGGATGCTGGGATCAAAACACATTTGTCTGCAATAGCAACAGAGCTTCTAAGCATTCAGCAATCTCTCCAGCCCAGAGCTGTATTATTTCTGATATTGTGTTGTTGGTTTTAGAATGTGTGGCAGGCTCTGTTTAGGACATCCATTTCTCTATTTCAAACAGTCTGTCTGTTTATCTTCACCATTGCCTAGAAATCCTTTATCACCGTTATAATCATTATTTAAACTTTTGCCTAGGACTGAGGATGTAGTTCAGTGGTGGTGTTACCAGAAATATTGGGAAGTCCCTCTGTGGTCACTATAAGACACTAGGGAAATCTTAGTCCTTTGTTGGGGATATTTGTCTGAAAAATAAAATAGTTTAAGAACTGCTTGAAATGGAAGTTTAAGAAAATTTTTATTAGAAAATAATAGAAAATGCTCAAGGTAGGCAAGCTATAAGTCACAGCATCTGCCAGGAGGAGGAGAATAAAGAGAGGAGAGAAGGAGAGGGAAAGAGAAAGAGAGAGAGAGAGAGAGAGAGAGAGAGAGAGAGAGAGAGAGAGAGAGAGAGAGAGAGAGAGAGGAGAGAAGGGGGAGGGAGAGAAAGAGACTCAAACTAACAGGGATAGAAATTAGCCAGACGGCAGCCACATGATAGAGTGGGGCTTTAGAGGAAGAAGACAGAGGATCAAAGTACCTGAACAAATATCTGAAAGAAAGATAGAAAGAAAAAGAAAAGGAAAGCTTGTATCTTTCAATGGTGGACCGACCCAGTAGAACCTCATGATTTCTACTAAGGGACTGCACTAGTAAAGACTAAATAGTTCTCCTACCTCTTGGGTACAAGTTAAAGTGACACTGTCTTTCCTAGTGTTGGTCTTGACTTCCTGAGAGCCCTTAGCCAGGTCATAGGCCTTCCCAAGTAGGATATTAGGTCTCCATGGAGGCTACAGGTTTCACTATCTTGACCAGAAGGAAGTAGTTTTATAGTTTCATGTTAATGCTGTTGTGTCAGGAGAGTGAAAGCCAGCATGCATGAAACTCTACATTTCACACACCACACACACACACACACACACACACACACACAATACACACACACACACAAATCAAAAAAGAAAAAAGTATTTGTCTAATAATTCTAATAAATAGAAAATTAGTCTTTGTCAGCTATGAGTTGTTTTTGAAAGTGCCTTTTAAAATTACTACTGTTAGTTTTATTACCTTAGGTGTTTCTGCTTCTTTTATTGTCAGACTTCTTCCACTCAGGTTATCCTGAATGAATGACAGTAAAGACTTAGATGGGGGTTATTGTTAACTTTTAATTTATTTCCTTCCTTTACAGTTAAGTTGAAGCACAGATCCATCAGATGTTTACAAGAGTTGATGTGATCTGTGGCCAGAGCTGTCAACACATTGCCCTTGTGGTTTGTGTCAGCAGCCCATTCAGTTGTTAAGTGCCTCTTTGCCAAGCAATCATTTTTTGTCATCAGCACATGATGTGAGGGTTACACTTTGTTCCCACCCCTATTCATATTCCCATTCTCTATACCTCACTTTCCCAGTTATCATTTCTGCAATCTTGACTAACTCCTTCCACCGTGCTTCAGTCTGTGTATGCTTACCGGGAGACATTTCTCTTCTGACACAGGTGAAGAATCAATTTTTCTGTTTGACATTCTGCCTACTACAGTGATTCATCCCCACTCTTCAATTTTATTGCTTCCAGGAATGAGACTGTAGCTCAGAAGGGACTTTTTAGTCTTTGGCTTCTACTATATACTGGGCAAAACCAATACGAAGCTCCCGTGTGAGCAATTTGGCTGAGGGAAGGATAGTTTTACGAGGGTGGCAGAGAGCCTTAGCCATCTGGCAATGTAGCTCTGCTCATAGCGTTCTGGGTATGGATTTCTCTAATCTTAGGACTTTGCTATTCTAACAGAATAAAGTTCACAATAAGTTCATGATGGACAACTCTGGGCCGTTGGCCCCTTGTGATCTTGGGGGTAGATTCTCTATCTCTACAGTGGGCATAATGGAAATGGTACTGTGCAGAGCATTCTTCTAGTGCTTCCTTTGGGACTTTTGGTAGCATTACATTCTGGCTGGCTCAATCAGCAGGGCATGCTACACTATAGCCTCTCTGCTTAGTCATTCATTGTTGTGTGCCCAGGAGCCCCTCTATTCCTGCCCAATGTCTGTTGGTAAATAATTGAATGCAGTGTCTTCAAATATGTAGTGGTTCACAAAGAGGTTTCTGGTTGTTATCTTTCATTTTCTTTCTATTTATTTATTTTGGAAATAATGTCCCAGCCTACCCAACATGATGGAGCTCCTAAATTTCCCTGGTGTGCATACTCCTGAATATTTGAAGGATTACTTTTACTGGGTTATGTTCTTTCTCTTCCTAGGTTATTAGGCTCTGGTCTTTGAGAACTGATTAAGATGTGAAAACCAGCACTTTGTCAGAATGGATGCATTCAGCCTTCTGGCATCCAACCTAAATTTGTTTTTTTCCCACAGGCATTAAACAACATGCCTTTTAATTTCCATTTACCAGTGCCCATGATAGTATGACCTGATGATCATCTTTTTAACTCTGCCTTTCACATCGGCTGGCTGCTATTGCAAACTTCACAGTACTTGCACATCCTTGCTTCCTGTAGAAACTGCTAGCATAGCTTTTGAGAGCCTGTTTTCTAGCTTACCCTCTTATTCTTACTCTTTGCCTATGACATTAGCCTCTGCTTTTGTCTATTTCCATATCCTCTTCACTGGGCCCCTTTTAAAGTATGGTAGCGTGGAGTGTCTTTTGGAACCTTCCAGAAGATTGATTGGCAGGTAGATTTTTCAGCCTTGGGTGACTCATTGTTGAGCCCTTTTCTTTCTCTTTCTCTCTCTCTCTCTCCTCTCTCTCCTCTCTCTCTTCTCTCTCTCTCTCTCTCCCTTCTCTTTCATTTTTTCTTTCTTCCTTCCTCCTTCCTTCCTTCTCTTTTTTGTTAAGAGAAGCAAATCCAGGGCCTTGTGCTTGAGATATAAAATTGAGCTATGTCCTAAGCCCTCTATGAAACTTTTGATGTTTTCTTTAGTCTCATCTATGACCACTAGCACCTTACATTCATCCTTACAGTCAGAGGAATGAGTTTATCAATCTATTCAAGCTATGAATAATTGATGTAATAAAGATTTAAAAAAAGCCTTGCCATTGGTTAAGCTAGTATGTGACAGCATATAGGGAAGAAAATAAATGTAGACACTGAAGATTTTTTAATTTTAACAGAAAATTAGAAGCCACGAGTTATTTTGAAATCCTTCTTATTTTCAGTTAAGACTCACTTTTATATTATCCTTTCTTTGGAGTTGGAGACACATTTGTGATGGTAAAAAAAAAAAGATCATATTTATTTCTTTTTTACTTTATAATAAGAAAATTCTATCGGCTCTGGTAACTACAAAGGTTTTATCATTTATAAAAATACACACTGAAGCTGTTGATGTGATAGAAAGCAAGGTAAATATTTCATTATTACTTCCATGAAACAATCTTCTTATCCTGTGACCTTTTCAAGAATTGCTGTGTTACATGAACAAATTATAGTAATAAATTATCTTCCCTCAGGAACTGACTCACACAGTAGATGAAACTCAATGAACAAAAGCACTTGGCTTATAGACTAGTTATTCAGTACTATTGCTTCACTGTAAATGTCTCCAGTGAAGACATTATGCACTAGACTTAAAGGGGGAAAAGGCTGAAAATGTCTTTGGTTCTGTGTGTTTAAGTATTTAGTTCATTCATTACCTACACTGCATACTCAGAAAAGAAGACCAGGTAAGAAAATTGCTTGTTTCTGTACTTTCTGACCATACTTCCCTGTGGAACTTCTTATTAGAATTAGAACGAGATTTTTCATGGTTTATTTTATTTTTTAACTATATATAGTAATGTTTATTTGTGTATGGGTACTTACACATGAACATGGTTACCTATAGAGGCCAGAGGAGATGGTTGTATCTAGAAATGGGGTTACAGGTGGTTCTAAGCTATCCAACATGTGTGCTGAGAAACAAACTCAGACATATGTACTCATAACCACTGAGGCATCTCTCCAGTTCAGGTATGTTTGATCTACTTCCAGATCAATTTTGTTATTAAAGACTTTCAGTAGCCCCAGGAAGATCACAAAACAATTATATTCATAAATGTAATGGAAATTTGTAGGCCAGAGTGGTTATCCAATGGTTGTAGTCCCACAATCATTCTTGTCTTTTATGATAGTGCAAAATTCTGCAATTTAATTAATTCTATGGTCCTCATGTGGCATTAAAAGGTGCTCACTATTGCTTCTGGTTGCAAAAGTATGGAAGCTATGTAAACCAAGTTCCAAAGTAGAGTTCAACGGTCGCTTCTTCTTATTCTTCATGTGCTATGCTGCTACCTCTTACATTTCAATGGGGTTTGTTCATGTAACTAAAATGCCAACTGAATTGGTTGTATGTAACTATTGTTATTAGATAAGAAGATTGTTCTTCACTACTAGGAACAGTCTGTTTTGTTCTGATATTTCACTTTGGGCAAAGTTATCTCCCATTATGAGGACACTTGGGTAGTCTATGTAGATGTTCATATAGCACAGAGATAGTTAGCTACCAGCACCCAGTGAAGATCAGGCTCCTACTAAAGTGACAAGTATGTATTTACTCACTGTATTAGTATTCTGGCTAGTTTTATGTCAGCTTGATACAGGCTAGAGTTAACTGAAAGGAGCAAACCCTCAACTGAAAAAAGCTCCCATAAGATTCAGTTGCAAAACATTTTTTTAAATTAGTGATTGATGGTGGAGGGCTCATCCTGTTGTGGGTGCTGTCATCCCTGGGCTAGGTTTCCTGGGTTCTATAAGAAAGCAGGCTGAACAAGCCATTAGGAACAATCCGATAATTAGCACTCTTCCATGGGCTATGCATCAGCTAACTGCCTCTAGGTTTCTTCCCTGTGTGAATTCCTGTCTGGATTTTCTTCAGTAATAAACTATTATCTGAAAGTGTAATCTGGAATAAACCCTGTCCTCCCCACATTGCTTTGGACATGGTGCTTTATCATAGCAATAGTAGCCATAACTAGGGCAGTTTACTACAGTTTGGTTTGTGTGATAAAATACCATGGCCAAGACAACTAACGTATAGAAGAGTTTACAGTTACAGAAAAGTAAGAGCCAGTCATTGCAGGAGGCCTGCCAGCAGGCTGGTATGACAGCTGAACCAGGAAGCTAAGAGCTCAGATCAACAGCAAAACAAACAAACAAACAAGAAAAACCCAAACAAAGAAAAACCAAACCAACAACAAAAATAACAAAAAAGGAGCAGAGAAGCAACTGTTCAATAAGGTGAGATTTGAACTCTCAAAGCCTACCCTGAGTCATGTAGTTTCTTTAGCAATGCGATACCTCCCAAACTTCTCCCAATATCACCACCGACTGAAGACCAAATATTCAAATATCTGAGCCTATTGGGGACATTCTCCTTCAAACCACTAGATTTAATTTTCTTTTATGATAATGAAATATTAGAGTCTTGAGTATCTTCTAAAATAATTAAATTCATTGTTATAAAAGTTCAGAAATGTGATTCTAGTTTTGGAGAAGGTCTCAGAGGACATCACAGAGTGTGTAAGGACAGATCATTGGCAAAATGAGAAGCCAGAGAAATGCCAGTGATGGCCGAGGAACAACTTTTTTTCTAGACTCAACATCTTGAAAGTCCTACTGAGAACCTTTCTGACAACACTTGAACCTTTATGGCACACTTAAAAACCACACCCAAACTTAAGTAGAGGGAGAGCTAATCATTCCTCCACTGGTTTCTTTAGAATCTACAGAGTCAATGCAACCTTCATCAAAATTTCAAAACAAATTTTTGCAGGTATTGAAAAAAATCTTAAAATTTTTAAGGAAAAACAGTTGACCTAGGATAGTCCTAATGACCCTAATGTAATAACAAAAAAAAAAAAATGGTGCTAGAATTATCACCATCCCTTATTTCAAGTTGTACTACAGACACGAAGTAATTAAGGCAACATGGTCTTGGTATCAAAACAAATGCATTGATCAATTAAATAAAAATTTGCATATAAGTCACTAGACAAGGCAAAGAAACCAAGAATACACACTGGCGTACAGACAACATTTTCAATAGATGACACTGGTCAAACTGGATATAGAAATTATAGAATTAAACTAGATTCTCATCTCTCATTCTGAATAAACCTCAACTCCAAATGGATCAAGGATCTAGATGCAAAATCTGAAACCTTAAATCAAATAGAGAAAAGCATGGGATATGCTTTAATTTCTAGGCACAGGAAAGGATTCAGTACTACAGACATTAAGAACAACTGACATATGCAACTTCATAAATGTGAAAAGCTTCTGTCCGCAAGGGACAGCTAAAAGAAAAGAGTCTACAGAGTGGGAAATGAAGTATCTTTACAAGATATGCATCGGACAGAAGGTTAATAACGAAAGACACAAGTAATTGAAAATCTAAACACAAAGGAAACAAACAAACAAAGCTGATTACAAACTGAGCCATGGAACTAAACGAAGAGTTCCCAAAAGTCACAGCTAAGAAACACTTACAAAATTATGTCCAGCATTCTTAGTCATCAGGAAGTGCAAATTAAAATTACTTTGAGATTTCATCTTAACTCACCAGAATGGTTAAGGTTAAAAAAAAAAAAATCCTGTGGATGTGAGGAAAAGGAAATGCATGCTCATTCTTGGTGGGAGTGTATACTGGTCAACTACTCTTTAGTTTACACTTCCAAAGGACATTTTTTCTTTAGTGTACTTTGGGGTATACTTTAGTATGCATCTCAAAGGAAAGAGTTATTTGCTCATCCATGTTTATTGCCAATAGCCAAGAAATGGAAACACTCTAGATGGCTGTCTTAGTTAGGGTGTCATTGCTGTGAAGAAACACAACAATCAAGGCGACACTTATAAAGGAACACATTTCACAGGGTTGGCTTACACTTTAGAGGTTTAGTCCATGATCATCATAGCAGCATGCAAGCAGACATGGTGCTAGACGACTAGCTGAGAGTTATACAACTTAAACACAGGCAGAGGGAGAAAGACTATGTACCATACTGTACATTGTTTAAGCATACAAGACCTCAAAGCTGTCCCCACAGTGACACACTTTCTCCAACAAGGTCCCACTACTCCAATAAGGATATACTTTCTATTAGTACCAAGCATCCAAACACATGAGTTTATGAGGGCTATTCTGATTCAAATCACCACAAAGGTCATCAACTGATGAATGGATAACAAAAATATATTGCATATGCACAGTGGAATACTACTCAGCTATTAAGAAATGTACAGTCTTTAAATTTTCAGGATTGGAACTGCAAATAATCATTCTGAGTGAGGAAAACAATAAAGAAAAAAGTACCCATATCCTGTAAGTGTAGATGGTAGCTTTGAACTTTTAGATATGTGTATTTATTTAGCTTGGAGTACCATAAAAGTTAAGAAGTTCATATGGGACCATGTGTATGGAGCTTTTAAGAAAAGACAGCATGTAGATGGTATGAAAGGGGGTAAGGAATAATGAAACAAGAAATATTAAGTGGGTTAGGGAGTGGAGTGATGGGTAGAGGAAAGAAAATTAAGAAGAATAATATTAAAGTATTTTGATAAAGCTAAATGGAAATCTACTACTGCAGAAATTTCCTTAAATGCATACATATGAAAAAAGAGCATGAATGGAGTTATACTTTAATGAGGAAGACAATAACTCCTCCAGACACCATGGGATATCAAATAAAAAGCTTAGTGCCAGGTATTGGTCATCTCTTTGGAGTTGTTCAGTGGAATCCCTTAGACCTGGCAATATTGCAGGCTATTACCATTACTCCTATTTACCCTCCAGAACATGATGCTAAGTCTATATTGCAAAAGACTCCATGATACTTGGAGAAATCAAGCTGCTACTTACCTCTAGCTCCAACTCAACTGATTAGCTTTCATAGTGCTGGAAAGTGTATGAACACTACTATAGGATAAAAGAAATCATCAGTATTTTCCAGCTACAAACCCTGAAAGCTATAATAATGACCATTCTGGCAAGATATGGTATCATGTAGAGTTTCCTCTAAGCCTGAAACATTCCATCCAGCATGGGAACTCCTTAAACAGGAAGATAAACAACTTAAGTAGCTTCAGGAAGTCCCTGAAACTAACCAGATTCAAGAAACCCCTCCCTCCAAAAGTAAGTAGTAAAGCCACTAAGAATAGCTCTCAAACAAACCAAACTAAAAAAAAAAAATGACTCTCAGACAAGACCAGCTGACTAGAGGTAGCAGAAACCAACCAAGTTGCATAGATGAGGTTTGACCAACTGAGTCACTTGGAACATTCTGTAATCTGTTAAATTTCCTGTAGTCTGTGAAGTGTGCTTCAGGTTCCTAATTTTGTGAGCTATCACCCAAGCTGGGGTGGGCTTTGTGATGTTTTTTAAGTCATTTATTTTCCTACAAGTAACCCTCATAGGTATTCCTATAAGTAACTAGAATAAACCCCATTGGCTTGCCAAATTGGACTTTAATGATATCCATACTTTTGTCTGTCATTGGCTCCCTATCTGGAATAAGCAGATATGTGTTTAGAATCTCCCAAGGAAAAGTATTGTTACAGAGTATATCGCACTAGTGCAATAATGACACAAATTTTATGGGAGTAACCAACCATTTTCTGATTGTGTTTAAGGCCCACTAAAGAACACAGAACTCCTGTCACTTTTAACAAGGCCATGAACCAAGGCTGGAGAGGTCTTAGGTCCTAGTTTCTAGAAAAGAATCTACTTCTATTATTTGGTAAGTAGATACAGTATTATAATGATTTCTAAAGACTTATTGCCATACGAATACAACAGAACATCTCTCAACCCTTATCAGAGAAGCATTCTTTTACAGAAGAAAGATTGATGATTAACACAGAAACTTACAATTGGTCAATGTGCAGAGAATAAGAAATTACAGAATGCTCAACTTTAAGTGAGATGTCATCACAAACTTTCTCCCTACTGAGTCTCAGATATCATCATGGAAACGTGCACACAAGCATTTTAAAAGACAGAATCAGTGGATGACCCCAGAAAAATGGTGTTTTGCAAATACAATAGAATAATTGCATATATGAACTTAACGTGACTGTGATATGCCAAAGGCCATCACAAGATCAAGCCAGAGAAAATCTCGGAGTGGAGAATGGAGACAGTCATGAAACCACACCTCTAGCAATTGATAGTTCCTGGGAAAGTGAGGCTCAGTTTTCTCCAGTAAGTTAGCCCTGAGAGGCTAAGCAGTTACTCATGTTCCAGTAGGTGGCCCTGTAGACAGGCACATACTGGCAGCACTAAGTGGTTATCTGGAGGAAAGTAGGGAAATGAATGAGAACACATGAAGTTAAAACTGACTAGTGTGTATAAAACTTAGATATGCAGATCACTTTAATAGTGAAAAGATCTAAAATGTACACGAGTAAAATTTGACTCTGTAAAAATTGATATAATTAGCCCAACCTTTTCCAGGAGGAAAAGAAAAAGAACAACAAAAAGTGACCTGTATATATTTTATAAAAGTAAGCAGTATCATTAGCTAATGTTTGATCATGTGACAATCCATTTCATGTCTACAGGCGAGTGTGTGCATTTGAGTTCTGTGCTATTGTTGTTCTGCCATAGCAGTCATTTGTTTTTATCTTTTGGGGAAATAGTGACATGAGTTCTTTATCATAAACAACTTGTTACAAAAGAACGGCTGGAAAATGACTAAGTCAGCTTTGTTTCTGTTGAGACTTGTTTATTGGAGGCAAGAACTAAACAATCTTTTCCCTTGCTCAAATAGAAGTGGGTGTGGGCAGATGAAACCGTGTGAAGTCGCCACAGACTGAGTCAGAAGTAGCACGAGGTTTCCAGGCAAACTTTTATTCAGACAAAGGCCAAGATTTAGAGAGAACATTTTTAACCTCTTAAACCAATGGCATTTTTCATGTGGTGGATGTAACAATGTGGCTGACAGAGACTTAATAAATGTGTCTGTAGGACCAGGGCACTCTAGGAAAATATTCCAGAGATACTCTGGCTTCTCCTTTTTATGAACCATTAGGATTAGATTCAAAGATGTGTTCTTGATTTTAAGAACACATGAAAAAATCAGAAGTGGGTGTTTCTTTGGTTTATTAGTAAATATAAATGTATCAATCCACTTTTTAAGCAAATTAACATACTTAAGTGGGTTAGTTTAACTTGGTAGTTAAAATTTCATTTTAAAAAAGACTTTGGTGTCATCTATTTATGATGACAGTAAGAACTCATTTTAATGAATGGCTTTGGTATCATATATTGATATTAACAACACTATTATCTTAAGTTCAATTATTAGAGTTCCTGGTAAAAGTCTGGCTTCTAACCTACCACATGCAGGCTGTGGGTAGCTAGTCTGGGGGTTATAATTCACATAGACAGTAGCCTAAATTAGGAACTCTTTGAGTGTAATCTGAAACCTGCAAAATATGTAAGTTTTGGTTATAAATATACTCTTAATTGTTAAATGTCTCATATAGGCAATTATATAGGAATGAATAAGTCATATGTGCATGTGGGTTACATTTATCCTGCTAATTAATTTCTTGCTAATAAATAAAAGTCACTTTCCTGCTGCCTCACCCTGTCATCCACCCTCCACCTTCCATGGTCATTGCCAGTCAAGATTTCAAGACCAAATGAGTTTCTGGTAAGAGAGCTTAATGAAGCTGTGCTAACAGTTAGGCAGAGAGCTGAGTCAGCCCTGAGGGTCTAGTTTTCCCACTGACATCTGTTTTAAATCGTGCTCCTGCTTGGTACCTGAAATGGTCATTGGTTTCCTTCCAGTGTCTATGAAAGTAGGGATCTTTGTCTATTTTCTTCATGGATAGAGAAAGCCTTGAATTCAAGGATATATTCTATGAATTTTAGTGAAATAGCTATTTAATCGGAATTCAATCCCGAATATCTAAAAACTGTGTTTAGATTACTAGCTAGCACTCTAGAAATGCTGATTCCCTGATAAATACCCTGTCTTCTAACATTGTTCTTGGCTCTGTTCATGGCCAAATTCTGTGACAACAGAGACCACTTCTTCTAATGTAAGTATTTGAACATATACTTGGATGGTTGCCAAAAAAGGAGAGATTGGTGGCTGGAGAGATAGTTCAATGATTAAGAATGTATACTGTTCTTACATAGGAGCCAAGGTTGGTTTCCAGCATCCACCCTCAGCTTTTCAGAACTGCCTGTAACTCTAGTTCCAGGAGATCTAACTCATTCCCCTGGCATCCACAGATACATGTGTGTATGCCTGCCACCTCCCAGTGCATACATAGACATGACATTTATTAAATAAAACAAGTATCTCCTTAAAAAGAGAAAGCTACCAGGTAGGCACCAAGGTCTTTCATGTCTTTAAGCCCTGGAGACATTTTTTTGAACCTCAGTTTTCAGAAAATCAAAGGAGAATTGATTGAATGAGTTAGATTTTGTAGAAGTCTATGACACGGCTCCAGGGACCTAGCAGTTGTGCACTCAGTTCTTTTCTTAAGGGGGGAAAAACATCCCTGAGATTTGGACAAAGACTTACCTGATGTAGGAAAGCCTTCCTAAGGCAAGGATTTTGAACCTTGTTTTGCATCTGAACAGCTTTCCCTGACCTGCCATGTTAGCTACATCATGCCCAGTTTTTGCTTCCTAACTACAGATCCCTGACTCTTACATTTCTTCTATTCCTTGGTTTATCTCTCTTCTGCTTTCTGTGTTATATCTGCCAGACTCTCTTTGATCTTTGACAAAACTAGTCTGATTTTTCTATGTCTCTAAGATCAATATTATTTGATAGAGGTGGAGTTCAGGTAATCCAATTAGAATGAGCTTTTCAAGAGTTGAGACTTCCCCCTGTGTTCCCTTCCACCCCACCTCATCATCTCTCAAAGCAATGAGACAAACCCTGTGTTAAAACTCTATGAACTAAAGCAATGTTTGGATGCCTCAGTTGGTGTTGAGATTCCCACATGTCCTAAATTTAGCTATTCATACTATTCGAAACTGTGGATTGGAAACAGCTTTCAATTCCATTTTGAGCTGGCTCTGTATCTTGGTGGACATGTGTAGTGGTCTGAAAGAAAATGCTCCCCATAGGTCCACAGGGAGTGGCACAATTAGGAAGTATAACCTTGTTGGAGTAGGTGTGAGAGGAAGTGGTCACTGGGAGGAGGGATTTGAGATCTCAGATGCTCAGGACACACCCAACGTGGCAGTTCACTTCCTGCTGTAGATCCTGATATAGAATTGGCAGCTTCGTCTCCAGCACTATGTCTGACAGCATACCACTATGCTTCTCACAATGATAATAATGGACTAAGCCTCTGAACTATAAGCCAGCCTCAGTTAATTGTTTTCCTTTATAAGAGTTGCCATGGTCACGGCTGTATCTTCATAGCAGTGAAACTACACATGTGCACATCACTATGGGTGTGGCATCACCCACACAGCAAGCCTCACAAATGATTTGTTATTGGGAGTAGAAGGGAGATAGTCTGGGAGTCGGTGGGCACACAGGAATACAGGAATATCAGGTTCTCAAACTTATCAGACACACCACACCAAGAAAATTGCAACTTCTTTGCTTGGACCCAATAAAGAGGTGGAGAAAATCCTGCAATGGTAATCACCCCACAAACTTGTAGTATACCTAGCATGTGTATCAAAAGACTCAAAGAAGACAACACCTGACTGTAGCAGGAATTTCTGAGAGTTTACATTACTAATTAAGATTGGGGGTGGAAATGTCACCTGAGGTTGCTTCAGTCGGCCTCGCCAGCAAAATTAGACGACTAGGAAAATCCTTGCTAATAAAATGGCTGCACCACATGGACTTGTTACTCAATAAATTCTGACATTTTGGAAAGATAAGAATGGTATTCAGAGAGCATGCTGTCAATGACTGATATGAAAACTAGGCATTCTAGAACCTCAGTCCTTTAGTTCAACTAGTCTGATGTTCCTTATCCATGAGCCCGTTTCGTCTCCAGAGTTGTTGAGCTGGCAGCAGCTAGCAAAAGTCTTACTTCTTACCTGTGATGGTTAAAGCAGTTTTATGAATATTTCTGCCAACCACAGAGACTAAGAATGAATTCCATGTTTATGAGTGACTAGGTTACCAAATGAAATGGGTTCTCTGAATTCTAATCTGCTTAAAATGCTTAAAAGGGTTTACTTAATTCCATTTTTCTGCCTAAAGGCTCCGAGAGAAACTATCCTTTCTTGAACTTAATAAGTGTGAAGAGTGAACATGCCTGAAATATAGTTGTCATGCATCGAATTGAACTAATTTACATCACCTTAAATAATGCTATTGTGCACAGGATGGACTGTGCTCCCAGAGCGCAGACTCTTAATCATCTCTAATTAGTCCAGATCTAGCTTCCTGCTTAGGCAGCACTTCTGCCTTGTGCATAAATTCTTGAGAAGCAGTCAATGACATAGAAAATATATTTGACAGTGATGTATACTTTAAATTATTCAGAATGTGCCCATACTTCTTAAACTCTGTGACATGACAGTATTGTTGGGAAGTCTGGCAGGGACTTGTGAGATTCTCATACATTTTCCTTGCAATTAAAAACTTATCTCATAGTTAGAGAACTTCTTACTCTCCCTCTCTTCTTTTCCTTTTGGAAAGAAGGTTCCCAGCAACTGAGCTTTAGGTGATTTGCTTCTCCTTACTCTGGGTAATTAAGTGTGCAAAACATCAAGCAGATGCATATGAGTGTCTGAGGCTGTAGACCTTATGTTTTAGATCATGGGACCTAAAGAACAGAATGTTTCCAGAGAGCAAAAGGGAGCTGAAAACATTTAGATGCCCCTATTTTAGACTTCTCTGCCATGAGACAGGAGAAAGTAGCAGTTTGTGGAGACAAGCTAGAGTACTTTCTGGTTTCCAACATTGCAAGGTGTGTGTGTGTGTGTGTGTGTGTGTGTGTCTGTCTGTCTGTCTGTCTGTCTGTGTCTGTGTCTATGTTCCAGAGGCAGACAAACAGGCCTTTAAAGTTCACAAGGGAAAATGTATGTGTTATCAATGAGTTGCATGAATTTCTCAGCCCAGTTAAACTAAAAATAAGAAAAATCTAATAAAGCCAGCTCACGCCTTGTCAAGGATGCCTTCTGAAGGAGTGGCGAGCTGTTTACCATATCTCTGTCCTCCCACTCTTTCCAGCACCCAGAAATGCTCCATTCTTCTTCACCCTGCAAGACTGGACTTGCTGTTGGCCATCTACTTTCAAAGGAATCTTTTTGTGGTTGGTTGTAACTCAGATGGCACACAGAGTTCAATATGTGTGTTCTCACTATAAATACTAGTGTATGTCACTAGATCCAGGCATGTAGCTTATTAGTTTTAGTTCTTCTTTTCACATTCGTTTTTAAAAAGTAAAAGATACTTTTGTTAAAATAAAAAGAAAACCTTAAAACACCCTAAGGAATACAATACCTCAGTCGAGATTTTCAAAAATCTTCCATGTAATGTATGTGGATTTTTAATATTAAGTTTGTTTCAGGTTCAAGTATTATTAATGAGTATACAACAATTTGTCTTATTTCAATCATAGAATAAGACAAATTCAAAGTAAGCTCATTAAGACTGGGGTATCTAAATATGTTTATATATAGTTAGATTTGAGGCATTTGGTATTTATATTAATACTATTTTTTATAAAATGGGCCTTACACATTTTTAATCAGTGTCATGTGTGTTACACTGAAGTATTGTCTTTTTCTTTTTCTCCTTCATGTACCTTACTTGTGCTAATTTTATTTACTCAACTATATGCTTAAACATTTTAGCAGTGTGTGCTTTAGGATAAATGATACCCAGGACTTCGTTTTCCTTTCATAATGTAAACCTTGAAGATCAAAGAAACAATGTTTGTTTAATTACTTACTGACAGCATTTTTGCAAATGTTAACTGACCAAGGGATTTAGGCTATTTCCTTTTGTTTTTCTGACATAACATTTAGTTTTAATTTGTCTTTTGATCTCATAGGGACCCAAGAGTTCTGAGTATAGTATTTAGTGTACAGTTCTCACTGTAGTTCCAACCTCAGTAGCATTTTAAAGAGCCATTGGATCTTACTCGGTTGATAGGGTGCTTATCAACAAAGAATTAGGATTTCAAGTTCCAGTTCTGTATAAACTTGGCATCTTGGTGCACACCTGTGATCCCAGAAGATGGAGGCAGGAAGATTAGAAGTTCAAGGTCCTCTTTGTCTATATAGTGAATTCAAGTTCAAAGCCAGCGTAGGATTCATGAGACCATTTCTCAAAAGAAAGACAGGATAAGGAAAAAATGAAGAGGGAAGAGAAGGGAAGGGAATAGAAGGGAAGGAAAGAGAAAAGAAAGGAAGGAAACAGTTCTAAAAGCCTCTTCAGGAACACAGGCATTAAAGAAAAACAAAAAACATGACATTACCTGATAGGAATATAAGGAAATGCTACATTGGTGACCATGGATCGTAGAAGAGAACCTAGTTACACCTGAGATATTGGCTATTTCTCAATAGAAGACAGGAGAGGTAAAGGATCTGGCCAGCAAGATGGCTCAGAGTGTAAAGACACTGGCTGTCAAGGTTGATGAGCTGAGTTTGACCCCTGAGGCACACATGGTTGAAGAAGAGAAGCAAATCCTCTAGCCTCCACATGTGCATTGTGCTATGTATGGAACATATCTCCTCTGCACTCAAACACAGTCTCAGATATACAAAGAAACAAATAAATGTGATGAAAATTTAAAAGAATAAGTTTCAGTAGTTCTGTTAGCCAACAGCAAATGCAAATCCATGCATTTGTTCATTTTCCAGGCATTCCATATAACCATCATTTATATTGATTATCATTTATTGATTGAGGAATCTTCCCTTTACCCATAATATAGTTTATGTTGGCACAAAAGGAGGACCCTTGAAGTGTCCAATTTTTAGAAAACTTTGTTTCTTCAACAATTTGTATAGTTAGTTTCCATTGACCATTTACTTTCATTCTTTAAAAATCTGACTGTTCATCTAGCTCGAAATTTATCTCTGTTCTTAAGAATCTAGATCTCAGATCAGCATATCTGACATTAAAATTATAATAACAACATTCATTTTCTATAGTATTGCAACTATTTTCATATTTTAACTAGTGGTCATAAAGAACTTAGTTTGTAACTATCAAAAGATTATGGCTGGGAACTTAAGGCACAATTTGCAAACAAGTTCATATCACTGTGTCAGAATGAATAGTGTTGAAACCATCACTTGTGGATTTACTAATTATTAATAACCTTGTATGATATAAGTATGATGGCATATTTCTATAGTCCCAGCTATCAGTATGACTGAGAATTCTTTGAGCACAGGAATTTGAAGGTAGTCTGGGCACCATAGTGATATTGTATTTTAAAAAGTGTAATAAAATAAAACACTTGTGCCTAATTTAATCATATAAAAATGTTCACAGCATAGGCACAATATACTTATAACTATGTAGAATAAAATTGTTATAAAGAATTTATTATGGAAGTGTTGGTGATATGAAAGATTCTAAAATGAAAGTAATCAGTTAGCAATAGATATATGTTTTAATTTGACTTAATCACAAAACTGATTAAATACTTATAGTCTGATTTCAGGATTTCAGAATTCAGTGGAAGAGATACACAAATACATAAATATAAGATCACAAAGAGACCTAAGATAAAGGTGAACAAAAATATTTGCCACAAGAATCTATGGTAGGAAGAAGTTAAGAGACCCTGTAAAGTGTTTAGGAAAATAAAGGAATAGTCATGGTCCTATTGTAGACTGAGAAAGCACTTTGAATAAACAAAGTAATGATTAAATTATTCTTTCAAATTTCATAGCTTATGAGAGTTTGAATATAAAATACATATCACAGGCTCATGTACTGGGTCTTGGTTTCCAGTTGATAGGCTTTTGAAAGTGACTGGACCCTGAAGGCTCTTGGGAGACTTATAATATGATGGTTTGACCAGCAGGTGGTGAAGGTAGAGGCCAATGCCTCCTTTATGGGAATGGGTCACTGGAGACTTATTCTTTGGAACTATGTTTTGTACAGATCACTTCCTATCTTCTCTAGTTCTGCTCCCTAGACCCCACAAGGTGAGTAGCATCCACAATGTAAAACCACCACCATAATATCCTACCAGGCCACCAGAAACACTGATCCAATGACTGGACTAAAATCCATGAACTGAGTGCTAACATAAATATGTCTCTCTTTCCTTAAGTTTCTTTTAGCAGATATTTGCTCATAGTAACACATAGTCTGATGGAATTGGTCTCATCTCAGTGACTAAACCTGGCCCTATGGGTGGTTCTTAAGCTACTGGAGTTGGTTTGTGGGAGAAATCTGGAAGTTTGGAAATGTGAATCAGAGAAGACTTAGGACTATAAACTCAGCTGAGTAGGTGATGGAGGGGACCAGTTTTTTTTCTTGCTTGTTTATTTGTTTGTTTGTTTTTGTTTTTTGACATTGCAATGAAAATCAGGAGAAAATCCAGAACAGAAAGAGTTTAAATTCTTTGCAGCTGAGAAAAATAAGTTAGGATTCATGGAGACAAAGTTCCAGGAGAGATTAGTGCTGTTAGAAAGAAACCAACTACTTTTTCATTGGTACAATAAGAGAGATTCGAGGGGAGGGTGAGGACCAATAGGAAACTTGCTTGAACTCAGGCACTACAAGTTCAAGGGTAGGAAGGGACAAGCTGATTTAAAAGGCTTTCTCTTGAGAAGAGCATGCTCTCTTTCCCAGGGATTCTGAAGAAACTGCTGTTCCACTGAACTGAGCTGCATGGGCCTGAAGAAGTCAATGCAGTTGCAGTCACAGAGCCTGGTGACTGCTCCAACTGGCAGCACACCTTAACAGGGTCCATGTGATGCAGGTATCGCCGACATGGAAAAAGGCAAGATTGCTAGGAGTTGTGGAGGTTTCCACCTAAATTTCAAAGGAAAAGCCTGGGAGCAAAGCAATGTGTGAAGGGGCCAGAGTTTGAGTGTAGCCACCATCATGGTGATCCCAAAGCTACAAGAGCAAAAATTAAAGTACTATAAAGACCTCAAACCACTACAGACGCCAGGAACATGAAATATCTCCAGAAAAAGGCTTCCAGAAAAGTTTAGAACCAGCAAAAATGTCATGTGGACTGAAAGTGGGAAGGTTAAAAGGATTAGGCTGCTAAGCCAGATGGCACTCATGCACCATGGATGCTGTACATGGCCCTAAAGTGTTGAACATCTGCCCTCTTGAGGTTTAGTCTATCTTTGGTCCAATATGCCCTTGCTATACAACATTCCTCATTTTACAATTGAAAGGTCTCCCTATGCCACTGCCACTAGTGTATATGTATGTGTATGTGTATGTGTATGTGTATGTGTGTGTGTGTGTGTGTGTGTGTGTGTGTGTATGTGTATGTGTATGTGTATGTGAATGTGTGTCTGTGTAGTGTGTATGTGTATTTGAGTGTGTATATGTATTTGTGTGTCTGTGTATATCTGTGTGTGTGTTTGTGTGTCTGTTTATTGTATATTTGTGTATCTGTATTTGTGTGTCTCTCCGTGTATTTGTGTGTGGATGTATATTTGTGTATGTGTTATTTATGTGTTTTTTATTATGGAATAGATTAGCTATGAGGTGATACAAAGAGAATATAGGAAAAAGGAAGATGTGTTTGTTCAGAGATGATGAGGAGCGAAAGCATATTTTAGTTAAGTGGAGATTTCTCAGCACCAGCATGGTGTTGCTGATTTAAAAGAATGTATAGATTTCAGAATGTGAACCAATGTGGAGTGTGCTTGGGGCTCATAAGCTGTGAATCCAGAGAAGCATAAAGGATCTACACATAATGCTGTATACCTTTTCTTGATAGTGATGACAATCTTTTAAAAGGAAGAAGCTGGCTCTGCTAGAACAAGTTTCCAATCCAACACTGGGGAGACTGGGAGAGTGGATTGTGAGTCTCGGATTTTCATAGGCTACTCTGGGGAGACTCAGCATCAAAATAAAAGGTGTATTTATTATCTGAGTAAATCTCCATTGTGTAAATATACCACATTTTCTCTATCTATTCTTTGGTTGTGGGACAACTCGGTTGTTTCCAGTTTCTGGCTATTACGAATAAAGCTGTTATGAACATAGGTGAGCAAGTATTTTTGTGGTATTGTGAAGCATCTTTTGGATGTATAACCAGGAGTAGTATAGCTGGGTCTTAAGGTAGATCTCTTCCAAATTTTCTGAGAAATGATCAAATTCTTTGCAAAGTGGTTGTATATGTTTATGCTCCCACAAGCAATGAAAGAGTGTTCTCTTTGTTCCACTTCCTCACCAGCAAGGGTAAAAGAGGGACCAGAATTTGAGGGAAGGGCCAGCCAATGACTGATCCAGTTTGCAACTTGTGCCATGAGAGGGAGCCCACATTCTTACACTATACTTCCAGAAAGTCACCTACTGTAACTGTCATGTGAGAGGCTTCACCCAGCAAATACAGAGACCCAAACATTAGGCAGAGCTTGAGGAATCCCATGAAAGAGGGAGAGGAAGGATTGAAGGTACAAGAAGGGTCAAGGACACCACAAGAAAATCTACAGAATCAACTTACTTGGGCCCATAGGAGCTCATAGAAACTAAACTGCCAACCAGAGAACATGTATGGGATAGATGTCTGCACAATATCTGTGCAGCTGTAAAACTGGGAGTTCATGTAGGACTTCTAACGCTGGAGCAGGGGCTGTCTCTGTCTACCTTGCCTGCTTTGGATCCGTTCCCCTAACTGGTCTGACTTGTTTAGCCTCAATAAAAGAAGATGCACCTAGTCTTACTGCTACTTGATGTCAAGGTTGTTTGATATCAATGGGAAACCTCCCTTTTCTGAGGAGTGGGGAGGGGTAGATGGGAAGAGAGGTAAGGTTAGAAGGAGGGATTGAGAAGCGAAGAGGGAGGGGAAGGTGGAATTGGAATGTAAAGTAAATAAATAACCAATTAAAAATAGAAGGCAACAGAATCACTGTTAGAGTATTTACAGCCACCAAACACATTTTATTTTCCCTGTTTACATTCTGTAGTTTTGATATTTCACTAAAATGGGGTGTGAAAGCCATGGGGTTAATGGCTTCTATTATAAAAACTTGTTTGGAGTTCTATTTTGAATTTTGTCACTTTTTTTTTTTTGTTTCATCTCTATAAATAAAATTGAGTTTAGTGCACCTTACTTAGTCTCTGGTAAGAAAGCAAGTAATAAATAATATAACTAAACCTAATGCCATGAGTTCCTCTCTGCAGCCTCCATCAATTCCAGCTTCTTTTCTTAGTTAAGATACTCTCCTGGATTCATTTATAAAATGAGGGGACTGGCCAAAATGATATACAAGATTCCTTCCAATTTTTCGTTATAATACAACGTAGAATCTTATACTGTAATGTGACCTTATAACTTCATCCTATGGAGTATGACCTGGGTTTGGATGTTTGCTCTAATTAATTACTCAAGGCAAGATCATTGATTTAAAATGAGGGATGGTAGGGACACAGGAAGAGGTGGAGGGATGAAAATGCAATGTATTTCTATATATGAATTCCAAAATAAATTTGAAAGCTGGAATATAGGTATGAGCAACTCCCTCCAATGTGATTAGTATGATGAGCAGTAAGTTAATATTAATTTCAATTAAGTGGTAATCTAATGTAGTCATAAGAAGACAACATCTGAGAAGATGGAAGAGGATCTCAACTTTCAGGACCACCACATGGGAAAGATGAGCCTCTAGTGTCAGATCTTCTTAAAGGAAGGAAAGAAGGAAGACTGTATACACTGCTTTTACATCACATACAAGGCAAGATAGAAAACTATAATCCTAGCGTCTCCATTTCATGAGTAATGTATTCCCGACAGCATACTAGTTGAAACTATTTAACTGATTTAGTTAAGGAATGGAGCAGCTTGCTTCATAGTTTCACCATAACACTTTGCGGAATTAGAATGATAATCCACATGTCATTATTTCCAGGCACTAACTCTTTCTGCTCAATGGTCAGTATGGAGAATGCACTGAATGCTGGCTGAGAATCTCAGTGAGTCAGAAATGTGGGCAGGTAACAGGGGAAGTGGAAGCCAGTGTCTGAACAGCGTTGGTTTTGAGTAGGCTCTGGTTTCCTTGGGCAGACTTCCACCTCCCTGACTCACAGGGCTAACTATGCTCTGTTCTGGTTCTCTTTCCCTGTAGCTCTTTCAGACTGAAAACGATACCTACTAAATAGTCCCTGTTGTTCTTATCTGCAAAATAGTGATGTGTTTCCAAGTAGATCTTTTCACTAGCATAAAGCAAATCAAATGAAAACATCTACTTCTCTCAGTTGTATATGACTAACATCAGAAAATTTAAGAACTGAGATATAGTTGGCATGGTGATACGTGCTAACTCTTGGGAGGTGGAAACAGGACCAGTAGCAGGTCAAGGTCAATCTAAGCTATGTTGTAAGTTTAAGGCCAGACTAGACTAAGTAAGATCTGTCTAAGAACAAAAATAGGTCAGTGAGATGGCTCAGTGGGTAAAGGTCCTGGCTGTCAAGCTTACTGAGCTAAGTTCAGTCCTCACTTGGGAAAGGAGGCACTCACTCTAGCAAGTTGTCCTCTAAGTCAGAGGACACACACGTGCCATAATACAAACTCCCTCACTACACATATACATACATAAATATTATAAAAACAACAGTGAAGGAGAGCTGAAATACATGGGACCTGTACCTTTACTTCTTCAAGGCATTGGTAAACAACTTTACTTGACCACTTTTAAATTGTTTGTTTTAAACCTCAAGTTATATAGGGTTTTATACACAGTATATCTCATCTGACAATAGCAAACATCTAAAGAGATCCTGAGCATGACTGGACCTTTCTAGCCCTAAAGTTTCTTACTCACCAGTAACTCTCTAGTAAATAGTACAATACCCAGAATATGGAATCCCCTTTTCATGCGTGCAATGTTTATGTACTGAAACTTGGCATTTAATAGACCTAGTTGCACAATCCCTATTTCCTTGGTGTTCAGATTCTTAAACAAGCCACCCCGGCATGTGGACTCCTATAATTACACAATCTCTGTTCTTGGCATTGTTGGGCACTTGCATGATCAAGCCAAATAAAAGTTCTCTGCTATTAAATTGCTCATAGATGCTTGTTACAAACTCATTCCTCAGTAACACAGTGTACTCAATTTTCTCCTTGGTTGAATAATTATTACTCCAAGGAAACCCTTTGCTTTCTTTTGTGTTTTTTTTCATTTTTATTAGATATTTTATACATTTCCATTTCAAATATTATCCCCTTTCCTGGTTTCCCCTCCAGAAACCCCTATCCCATCCTCCCTCCCCCTGGCTTCTATGAGGGTGCTGCCCCAATCACCCAACCACTCCTGCTTCCCATCCCTGGGATTCTCCTACATTGGGGCATTGAACCTTCCCAGGACCATTGGCCTCTCCTCCCATGGATGCCCAACAAGGCCATCCTCTGCTACATATGCAGCTGAAGTCATGGGTCCCTCCATGTATACTCTTTGCATGGTGGTTTAGTCCCTGGGAGCTCTGGGGGTCTGGTTGGTTGATATTGTTGTTCTTCCTATGTGTTGCAAACCCCTTCAGCTCCTTTAGTCTTTTCTCTAACTTCTCTATTGGTGACCCAGTGCTCAGTCCAATGGTTGGCTGCCAGCATCAGCATCTATATTTGTCAGGATCTGGAAAAGCCTCTCAGGAGACAGGTATATCAGGCTCCTGCCAGCAAGCACTTCTTAGCATCTGCAATAATGTCTGGGTTTGGTGTCTGTATATGGGATGGATCCACAAGTGGGGCAGTCTCTGGATGACCTTTCCTTCTGTCTCTGCTCCACACTTTGTCTCTGTATTTGCTCCCTTGAGTATTTTTTCTCCTTTCCAAGGACTGAAGAATCCATACTTTAGTCTTCCTTCTTCTTGAGCTTCATGTGGTCTGTGAATTGTATCTTGGATATTCTGAGATTTTGGGCTAATAACCATTGTGTCAGTGTACCACATATTCTGTATCCATTACTCTGTTGAAGGACATCTGGGTTCTTTCTAGCTTCTGGCTATTATAAATATGACTGCTATGAACATAGTGAAGCAAGTGTCCTTGTTATATGTTGGAGCATCTTCTGGGTGTATGCCCAGGAGTGGTATATCTGGACCCTTAGGTAGTATATTTTTCTGAGGAACTACCAGACTGATTTCCACAGTGGTTGTACCAGCTTACAATCCTGCCAACAATGGAGGGTGTTCCTCTTTCTCCACATCCTCACCAGCATCTGCTGTCATTGAATTTTTTATCTTAACCACTCTGACTGGTATGAGGTAGAATCTCATTGTTGCTTTGATTTGTGTTTACCAAATTCTATATCAGAATTGAGCCAATATTAATTTTTTTCCAAAAAGCCACAGGTAATGATTTTCTAGGTATATTAATCATGTCTTTATTGTACTCCTAAATCATTTGTAGAAACATATTTTACATTATTTGATTGCACATGAATGCATATATATTTATTTTCTCAAGGTATTTGATGTAAAAGATCAAATTTATTATTATTACTCTAGTATACTAAGTGTCTAACCTGTGCTTGCCATACTTTCTGCTTAATGGACTCCCTTTCTTCTTCCTCATTTCTCCTTCTCTTCCCTTTCATTCCCATTCCTTTCCTTTCTTTTCTTTACTAGAAGGCAATTAACATTATCCGAAACACCAAGCTAACATAGAGAAGACTTATGACAGCCATACTCTAAACTATGTCATTGGTGAGTTAAAGTCTATTAGACATAGAGGAGAATGAACCAAAGATACACAATTGGGCTTCTTGAAGTTAATATTCATAATTGACAGATGATCACAATGATAATAAATAAAAAGAAAATAATCAAAATGTATTTCAGAGAGTACAAACTGCAGAAACACATGTTCATTGAGATAAATAATTGTGGAGAGCTTTTGGGACTGCTTGGCAGGAATCTGACATTAGCCAAGGACAAAGAAATGGGCTTTAGGCAGCAATCTGACATTGGGCCATGACAAGAAGTAATTTCAGGCAGGAATCTAATTTTAGGCTAAAATAGAGAAGTAATTTCAGTCAGGAATCTAAGTCTTAGGCTAGAACAAAGAAGTAGGCCTCAGGCATGAATATGACTATGGGTTAGGACAGGGAAGTAGGCTCAGATATTTTTGTCATCCTGATGAGCCCTTAGAAACAGTGATCACTGGACTTTGTTTATTGCCTTGTTTGTTCCTTGACTATTTGCATCTATTGTATTGCTAGTTTCTCAACCTAGAACTGACCTAAATATTTGCATGTAATTAAAATGATTAAAACACAAATTGGGTAAAAATAAACCCACTTTCAGCCTCAGAACTGGCTGGGGTCATGCTACAATGTTGTCTAATCATCTTTTTTTCTTTTTAATCCTCACTCCTGTAGAAACTGTTGACTGACTGAGCTGGCTTGGTCAAGTAATCATAAATATAGAAAATAAAACTTGCTGAGTAGATCAGGTGCTCCCAGAAGATAAAAAGAGAAGGACTAAGGGAGCAAGGGTTAATATAAACCAACATAGGAGATGTATATTAGTTGGGATTCTTCAGAAATACAGAGTTAATAAACAAAGAGAACTAATAGACCAATAGAAAGCAGAGAGAGAGAGAGAGAGAGAGAGAGAGAGAGAGAGAGAGAGAGAGAGACAGGTTGAGTGTCAGAGACACAGTGACAGAGAGACAGGGACACAGAGACACAGACAGACAGACAGACAGACACGGAGAGAGACATAAAGATAAGTTGACTGAAAATTTGCCCCTAATTATAAAAGTGAGCTGCTCCAAGATCTACAGATTGAGTTGGCAGTCCGAGACATAGTAGAGCCAATGGCTCTAGTCTAGACCCTACATCTAGAGAAGGAGAACTGGGATCATAGCTACTGTCTCACTCCCTCAAGTTGTAGACTTGTTGATGCTTTGACTTTAGACCAAAGGTAGCAATATAGCCCATAACCCATCCACAACCAGTCACAAAGAATCCACTCATACTCTGGAGAGTATGTGTCATATTTGGGGCTGTTGATAATATTGTCATTTTATTCAGGCTTACAGTGGACTAGATGAGATTCTTATAATCACAGTGGACAATTTGCTTTATCCAGTCTACCAATTCCAATGTTAACTTAATCCATATTGATTTCGCAGAACTTCTCCACACCCCAGAGTGATTTATTACAAAGTAAACAGGCACACCATAACCGAGTCAGCCTGACGTGTAAAATTAAACACAGCAAGTTATACAGACAAAATGATACAAAATGTTTTCCATAGCATTAATCAAATATTTTCCATAAAAAGTTTTTGAAAAATGTATCACAAACTATATGTGAGTTTGCAATAAGTGGATTGGGTATAAGTGTGTATAGGTCATGCCTATTGGAGAGGACACATGAACAAAGATTAAAAAAAAAAAATCATGGATGGCTATTGTCCCAGAAAAGGTCCATGGTCATGAATACACCATAGGGAGAAGGAGCAGTTAAATGCTGGCAATATCACTTCTCCCTTTCCTCCAACTATAAAGTACTTTGAGGTTTGTTCTCTTCTGTCTCCTTCCTTTTCTAGTTCAGAGCTGACCAAAAGACATTGTTATCTGTACACTGTGGAAAAACTTAAAAAGAGAGGAAAAGTAGATTTACTTCTAGATTAGTAGAATTTTTGGTCATGTGCCAATGATCTAAGGAGACATATGAGGCCTGGGGTTGTCCTTGGTGGGCAGCAGCCAACATTTCTGGAAAATTGACTGTGGGAAGATAGTGAGAAGAGACAGAACCAATGAAAACAAGAGGTAGCTACAGAAGGGGCCAAGAGGATGAGTTGTAGTTTGCGCTCTGTAGAAGAGTAATGGCAAAATTGAGAGGATTCATAACTAACTATTGAATCTGGAGATCCAGTAGAGAAACTTAGTATACCAGTTTCCCAACCTGGAAAGCAGCAAAAGCCAGAATCTTGGTACAGGATGATGAAGAGCAAAAAGCAAGGTAGAGAAGGTAACCCAAGACTCTTTCCTCAAATATATATACTTCTAGACTTAATGAGGTAGTTCCAGACAAGTCTTTTTATTGTTAGCTGAAATATCTAAAGCAAAAGATGCATTTAATATTTTACAGAGCATCATAGATTCAACAAAGTGTAATGTAGACAGAGCAACCTTGGCTTAGCTCTGTGATCATGTGGCTAGCTGGGTACCAGCACTATAATGTTGGTACCTAGCCTTAGTACAGAATATATCACAGTCTTGTGCTAACCTAAGGAAAGATCAACTGAAAAATAAAGTAATCCAGTTTGCACATCACTGTAACATCAGTGGGATCAGTCACACCGTAGGATCTTGACTGTTGCTTAGGAATGATATTTATCTACCTCCTAAGCTTGATGGTGGGATGTCAGCTTAAGCTTAAAGTTTGAAAGCAAAGAAGAGTTAAGTTTTTAATTGGCAGGAAGGATCTGAAGGATGCTACTTGGTCTGTCTGATATTGGGTAACTCTTTACCTATTGCTTTTTAATTGAATTGTATCAGGGCTAGAACCCAGGGCTTTGTATAAGGTATTGTTTTGTTTGTTTGGTTTCAAGACAGGGTTTCTCTGTATAGCCTTGGCTGTCCTGGAACTCACTATGTAGACCAGGTTGGCCTCGATGTATAAGGTACTTAAGCCCTCTGTCACTGACATACATTTTCTGTCTCTGTATAGTGTCTAAACTTTTAGTGTCTCCCTGCGATAAGATCTTAACAACTCCAGCTAAAACTGAGTCTCTTCTGTTAACACTTAGTGAGCATAATCTTATACTTTAGCTTCACAGTTCCTCACTGTCTAAATATATGCTTTGGACATGCCAGAGAACACATAGCTCCTTAATTTTATACTTTGTCCTTTTACTTATAGTCTCTAGAAAAGAATGTCACCTTGTATTCCCTGATACAATTTTGTTGTGTGAGTAAAACAGTTAGTCATCCACTGTTACAAGCAGAAACTCTCTCGGCATGCTTGAAATTCCCAAGTGTTTAGACAAGGTTACATGAGCTAAGAATTTATCAGCTGAGCAGACAGCATTGCATTGTAAAGTGGACACGGGGACTGTGATAAGGGCACAACCACCCAGTCTAGTAGTGTGTCTTATGACAATGTCAGTGTTTCTTTGCCCACCATGAATTAAGTACAGCCAAAGCATTCACCATTTGACTGAACTCCGCTGTAGTTCCGAAGACAAAAATCTCAAGGTGGAGGTAGTGACTTCAGGCTTTGTGTAACCTCAGAAATGAAGTCTGTCCAGTCTTGTCTTGCTTTCCTGTCTTGCAGCCCCCATATTCTGCCAGGGTTAACCCTAGAAGTTCCAATTTCTTTCCCCAAGATGGATCACAGGAACCAGGGCCCACTTCCCTTAAAGCCAGCCCCAAAATGTGAATATATTGTTCAATATCTTCATCCCTTTACAGAGTTGGCCGTAAATATTCTGACCTACCTTGTTTGACTGCAGTTTATATCATAGCAATTGTGGGAACTGTCCTTCCCACCATACTCAGAAGGAAGACTAGCTGCAAAGCAAGATCTGAAAGGATTCATTAGAGACATGCCCTGTGGCTCACCCTTCAATATTTTATTGTTTGCTTATATCTTTGATCTTATTCTTTGTGAACTTGCATGTGTGTGTGTGTTGGGGCAGGGGGGCATGTTCCATGTATGAGGATTTTAAGTAGCCTGGAAGAAATGAGAATATTTGAAAGACACTCCAGGCTGTCACACTAGAGAAAGAGGGAGAAAGGAGAAAGTGAGGGAGAGAAGGAGAGAGAGAGAGAGAGAGAGAGAGAGAGAGAGAGAGAGAGAGAGAGAGACTCCCTCAAAATGAGAATCTCCCCAGGGAGATCATGTTGGGAGAAGGAAAAGGTAGAAACTGGAGAGGAAACTTTTCTCACAGAAAGAGACTTCATAGTTCTAATGGCTTGTCACGTTACCTTACCAGCGGATATGGTGGTGGTGCTGGTTTTGAGACACAAAGATAGGTCAATGGTGGCCGGGACTGTACCTTAACCAGGACTGCATAGATGTGCAAGTCCCTTGCCTTCTATCTAAACTTGCATTTTACTCCAGGACCATAAAGATGAATTTAAAGAAACCCCTGGGTCTTTTGTCCCTCTTTCCAAAATGGCCACAGTGAATACATCTATTTCTGTTTACTACTATTAATTTGCTTGTTTTAATTAGCTTCTCAAGGATAGGGGACCAAACGTGGCTGCTTGGGGTGAAAACTGCTGTGAGCCCAAGTTCAGTAGCAGGCAGGCACAGGCGTGGCACATGCGTGCGTGCATGTATGTGTGTACTTGCCGTGATATGTGTGCATAGGTGAGAAGACAACATATCAAGAGTCCGTTCCCTCCTTGTGCCCTTTTTCTGAGGTAGGGTCTCTGGTTTCTGCTCCTCCACGCAGCCCACAGGTTTACAGAAATCTTATCTTCATCTACCATCTCACTGTGAGGATACTGAGATTACACATGCGCACCATTGCACGGAGCTTGTTTACATGGGTTCTGGAGGTCACACTCGGGCCAACAGGCTTGCTTGTCAAGTAACTTTACTTACTGAAGCCACTTGCCAAGTAGTCTTGAAAGGACTATAGGAGGGAAGACATTAATTGTTCTACAGTTACGTTTTTTTGTTAACTGTGATGACAACTCACTAAGTTATCTTATGTATGGATATGAATCAAGTATGTTTATGCATATACTTCATACATACACAAACATGCACATATGAAGATATACATATGGCACACACAAATAAAACAAAGTACTGTAACTAACTTGGTAAAAGAAAGATATTTATTTTTTAAATTTAATATTATTTTTAACTTATTCAGTTTATATCCCGATCACTGCACCCTCCAAGTCACCCCCTCCCACCATCCTCCTCCTTCCCACTTCCCCTTCTTCTCTGAGCAGGTGGGGTTCCTTCTGGGTATCCTCCCAACCCTGGCACCTCAAGTCTCTTGGAGGCTAGGAACCTCCTCTTCCACTGAGGCCTGACAAGGCAACCCAGCTAGAAGAACATAACCTATGTACAGGCAACATGTTTTGAAATAGCCCCACGACAGTTGTTCAGGACTCACATGAAGACTAAGTTGCACATATGCTACATATGTACAGGGAGGCCTAGGTCCAGCCTGTGCAAGCTCTTTGGTTGAAAGAGAGACACTTTTGTGCCTGTATTTTGAGCATTGTACTATTGAAAATTTGGTCTCAAGGAACTGGAATTTCCCCAGGAATCTCATGCTGGTGAGGTAAACGGCTCAACTTCCCAGGGCAAGCTACAGTAGAACTTACTTTTCAGAAATAGATTACACATACTGATAACAACCTTTTTGATAGCAATACAAGAGAAACTGAAGTTAATTCAACATGGGATCTCACAATAGCAGACAGAACCACATCTCAGTCAGGACTCTGTAATTATACATAGCTGGTGCTCTTTATTTAAAACTTAGTATCATGTCAGGTCCCCAAAAGTGGGTCACTGGGAGTCTTTGTTCCTCATACCAATGTGGTCATATTGAAGAAATTCCCCTTCTCTGCTTTTCTGCATCACTTTTCTGTTTAATTGGCCTGCTGCAGGTAGCCAAGCCTGCCTGTTTGACTGCTAGAGAGCAGACTTTGACCCTAACAGCTTTGATCACAGGTGAAGCTTGCAAATCATAGTAGTCATAATTTGATGGTTATTTATTGTATTTTCTATACTACATAGAACATTTCTAAATACTAATTATTTCCCATCACTTCATGAAACAGTTCATAATTCATATGTTGCAGACAAGGAGGCCCCATGGGACATACTTAATAGCTTGCCGAAGACCTGACATTATTAATTAGAATGGCCTGAACCCAGATTGCTGTGACTCTGCAGTCAGACCTATAAACCAATGATTTATTTTGCCATTAGTTATAGCCAGCATAGGTTTTTCTTTTCAACAACAGCAACTGATTATTATTGTGCAGATGTTTCTGCCAAACTGTATGTATTAAAAACAGCGAGAAGATAATTTTAAGGGCTCATACCATTATTTTCATGAATACAGAAATGTCTTGTGACACTGAGGAAACCTGAGTCAGCATAGAAACATCTTGTTATGCTCAACTGAAAACGCGGGGCTGCTTCCACCTGCAGACAGAAAGGCCAACTGCAGTATTTCCAGTTTCATAATTATGTCCGTTCACAGAGCAAGTGTGGGGACAGACTACCGGTATCTGCAGGTGTCTCCAACGCCTCAGCCAGGATTTGCTGAGTGACTCAGTCAACACTAAGTGATGAGACACAGGGAGAGTAGTAAATACCCAAAGTGACTATCTTAGTGATGTCATAGGCCATCTGGCTCTGAAGTTGCAAAGGTGACGAGGTTACTTCCACAGCTTAGGGGACTGGATGTTTCAGGAAGAAAATCCAGTACTGCTTCACCTGTCAAATGTGGAAACCTGCAGGATTATAGAAAGTTTCATATATATCTTTTGAGAGCTTACCATGTGTCAAGCAGAGCTTTTAGTGTGTGGGCTGCACTAGAAAACGAAACCAAGATGTTATCTTGACTCAGCTTGGACCAGATAATGGATCTGAAAACATTTGTAAATGCCACTCTCACATTCCCATAATGGTATTATGCTTCATGTTTATAATAAATTGAGACATTGTATAGTTCTTACTGGTGTCCCTGGCAGAGTATTAGAAATTGAGGTGGTAGCTCACGTCTTTAACTCTATCACTTAGCCAGATGTCTGTGAATTCTAGGCTGGCCTCAGGGTCTTAGGACAGCCAGGACTATGGAGAGATACCTTGCCTCAAAAGAGAGAGAGAGAGAGAGAGAGAGAGAGAGAGAGAGAGAGAGTCAAGGCTGATGTCAGTTGCCTGGATGGAGCACCTTGCCTTCTCTCAGTGTCTTGTCTACCTTACCTGCTCACCGTATGGCACACTTCTCAAGGGCTGAGACAAAGGTTTCAATTTTCATTCTTTCTGTTGCCTCTGAACCTGGCCTAATGCTTTGCACAAAGTCAGCGGTCCTGAGTTGTGTGCTGGGTGGAAGTGGTACCTAACTGTATTGAAGCTGCTACTGTTCCATGATAGACTATGGAGAAGAGCCAGACTACACAGACCCATGACTCCTTGTGTCTGCACCCTCCACGATCCCTGTCCCTCACATCTGCCTCTCCCTCAGAAGTGCACTCACATTCTACCTGTGGAATCACTTTGGTGAGAATGATCTTAAACCCTGTCCTACTGTCTCCTAACCCACAGAACATAACATGAAGCATGGTTATTTTATTTCCATTCTTTAAAAATAGTAAACTTCAATCCAGAATCAGTTGTACAGTTGTCTGAATAACTGTCCACCTTCAACCACATACAACTCCAACTCCAATGAATAGTGAGAATAAAGTATATACTATACTCTAGAGTTTGTCTTGTGGAAGAATGCTTGATTTCCAAAAATATGATCCCCTCTCTCTCTCTCTCTCTATATATATATATATATATATATATATATATATATATATATTATAGTCTTCCTCCTCTTTATTAAGTAATGGAATTTGACTTTGGGACCTGCTAATGGCATCAGTTAGGGAAAAGTTGAGGAGCAAATGATGTAGCACTAGTATCCCTTTTCCTGCAGCTCAGTTTAGGATCTGTAGGTTACAGCTTTGAAATGTAGATTGTTAGCTACTCAGCTGCTGCTTGGTTTGTTTCTCTGAACCAGTCTCTGAAAACATGAGGAGTTTATATTAAACACAGATAAAACATGCTTTCCTGGTATCCACTTCCAATTTCCTGAATCCGGGTCTCTGGGTGTCATGCTTCCTGGTCTGTATAGCCACTGGCTCTGGAGATTCCAGTGCTCACTGAGGCTGAAGAACCACTGCCCCAGGGAATGCAGTTAGCAGGAGAAATACCTTGTGAAAGGTCCCTGGGCAGGAAGCTAGCAGCTGAGGCCAGGCCTTTCCTGTACTGGGCATGCATTTTTGGAATTGGTTTATTCCCTCAGATCAGCAGAGCATGAGAGTTCAAGATTTTGGGCACAAGGAAAGATTCATTTGTGACTCATCAAAGCTCCATGGTTTGTTGTGTCATACAATAGGCAATTGCTTCCTGCTCAGTTGTTAAACGGAATAAAGCAAATCAAATAAATAGCATGTAATGAGTAGAATAAACAACAGCTATAATGCTTAGAAATGAGTGGGAAATCACCACCCACATTTTGTCCTTTCTATGACAAAGTACTATATTCTGTTAGGTCTTTACATCCAGCTTTGCATTTAAATTAAAATGTTATAAAAGAGAGTAAAATAAATTAAATTAGAAATAATAATGTTTAGTGTTGAGTTTATCATTTCATATATCTTTTCTGTCTTTCTTTTACTTTTTATTGAAAATTGCTTTTTTCATACACTATATTCTGGTTATGGTTGCTCCTCTCTCAAATGTTCCCAAATTGTCCACACCTTTCAATCCACATAAAATCACATCCTTTCTTGTTCTGTCTCATTAGAAAACAAACCAAAAAAAGCATCTAAAAGAAACAATCAATAAAATAAGATAAAAATAAAAACAAACAAACATGAATTGGATCAAACCACCAAACTCTTTCTTGTGCTTTTCTTTGGTTCTTTGTTTTTCTTTCCATGTGTCTCTTTTTCACTTTTCAAAAAAAAAAAAAAAAAAAAAATTCTCCAGGCAGTGGTGGCAAATGTCTTTAATTCCAGCACTTGAGAGGCAGAGGCAGGCGGATTTCTGAGTTCCAGGCCAGCCTAGTCTACTGAGTGAGTTCCAGGACAGCTAGGGCTATACAGAGAAACCCTGTCTTGGGGGTGGGAGGAAGGAAAAAAAATTCAGACAGAACCTCATGTATACCAGACTGGCATCCAACCTTGAATTCCTGATCTTCTTGTCTCTACCTCCTATGTGCTGCAATGACAGGTGTGTGTCACCATGGGCAGTTTATGCTGGTGCTGGGGTTCTAACGCAGAGTTCTGTATATATTAAGGGGAGCACTCTAACCACTGGGCTTCAGCCGTAGACCTATCAATATATTCCTGAAGGCCTTTCTTGCCAATTCTTGTTTTAGCTTGTTAGCCTTGTTTTTATTGAATCAACATTATTAAATGAGAAGTAAGGTAATCCAGCCATGAGGTGTTATCTCAATATTTTGGCATCTCAGTAATTGATTTTGTTTACATGACCAGTTGGGAATCACTCTCCATCTTTCCTTCACTTTCTTTCTCCCAGTCTCACTGCTGGTTGCATTATAACTATGCAAAATGCAGTTTCACTATCATAACTTAGAATAGAGCAAAAATGTGACCTGTAATGGCTACAGGTCACTTAAAATCATAAAGGCTACTCACTTAGATACAGGTAAAAGCCCACTTGTCCCCAACTTAACGAAATATTTTTCAAGAACAAACAGACATTGGTCTTCTGTGGCTGTTTCAGTAGACACATTTTCTAACATCAATGTATGGGATAATATAAGGAATCTTTTACCACTGTTGTTACCAATTTCTATTCTTTTATTGTCTTTGCATCTGAACTGTAAAAGACAAAAACATTGTAAGCTGCTTTTCATGTGTGTGGGTGCTTTGCCTGGGTATATGTTTATGTACCATGTATATGTCTGGTGTTGAAGGGAGCCAGAATTGGGCATCACATTACCTGGGATTAGAATTACAGAAGCTTATAAGCTTCTATGTAGTTGCTGGGAATTGAAACCTCATCCTCTGGAAAACCAGCCAGTGCTCTTACCCTCTGAGCCATCTCTCTGGTCACCTGTTAAACAATTATTTACTATTAATTACACTGTATGAGACTGTGTGCTTTATTTATTTATTTATTTATTTATTTATTTATTTATTTATTTATTAAAAAAAAGCAGGCTTTCACTTTGTAGCCCTAGCTAGCCTGAAACTCACAAAGATCTTCTTGTGTCTGCCTCCTATGTGCTGGGATTAAAGGTGTGTACCACCACACCCAATCCTGAGAGTAATTTTTCCCCAAACTTATAAATACAAAGCAAGCTATAAACCTGTTATTGGTCCAAGTAATTTGGGAGAGAGTCCAATATTGCTTCAGGATTTTATAAGTCAGTATTTACCCCTTAATATTTCAAAGAGTCAGGGTGGAAGTGTGGCTCAAATGGAGACAAAACATGACTAACAACCAACGAGACTAGGAGAGGATGCTTGTAAGTAGCTTTTGGTAGTATTGTTGATATTGCCTTTTCATTATGGAAACCAAAGCTTCAGTCAGGCCAATTTAAGACATCCCTAAAGAACTGATTAATGAAAGACAAGAAAGTATGTATTCATCACATTAACTTTATCATTCCAGATACGAATGTCCATCAAGAAGATTTAAACTTTACAAAGGTTTAAAGAAAAAACTCTCAATTATGAGGAAAAAAAGTCAAAGAGATTTAATTTAAGATTTAGGCACTAGCAGTTACTGCTTATCAGCAAGTGCTTACTTCATAGAAGTGAGGCCATGGATTTAATTTCCAGTACCGGATAGCATTAAAAGAACTTAGTAATACTAAGTAATATGTCTAACACTACAAACTGTGTCTTCATTCTCTAGGGAAAGCAATGATCATTTAAGAAATGAATTAAGGAAAAGATGGAAGAAGCTGAGGCAGACCTAGAGGAAGACCAGCAGTCTCAACTAACCTGAACTCCTGGGATCTCTCAGATACTGAGCCATCAACCAGGCAGCATACACGAGCTGATATGAGGCTCCCTACACACATACGGCAGAAGACTGCAGGGTCTGGATTCAATCAGAGAAGATGCACGTAACCCTCAAGAGACTTGGAACCCCCAGGGAGTGGTCTGGTGGAGGGTCTGGTGGAGTGGTGGGGGACATCCTCTTGGAGATGGGAGAGGAGCTGTGGGATGTAAAACATTTGGAGTGTGGACCAGGAGGGAGATCAAGTCTGGACTGTACAAAAAGATTAAAAAACAAATTTTCTAAAAGAAAAAAAATAATAATACAAAAAAAATGTCACAGGACCAGCAGGATGGCTTAGGAGGTAAGAGCAGTGGCAGGGCAAGCCTGGCTGCCTGAATTCCACCCATTGGGAACTCATGGTTGAAGGACAAAATCAGCTCCTGAAAATCATCTACTAACTTCCAAGTACACACACACACACACACACACACACACAAATCACACACACACACACCACGTACACACACAATCAAACATAAATGTACACACATACACACACAAACACAATCATACACAATACATACACACAAAAACACAATCAAACACAACATACATACACACACATACACATACATACATAAACACAACACAGACACAGACACCTATACCACACAGAGACACCACACACAAACATACACACAAACACAATCACCACATATATACATACACTCAAATATATGTATACACATCACACACCACACAGACACACATACAAACACAATCACACACATATGCACATATACATATACACTCAAACATATACATACACACACCACATACACCTCACACACATACACACACAACACAATGACAACATATACATACACACAAAACACAAATAGATGCATAATAAACACAGAGAGACACATACAACACACAAACATACACACACTCAAACATGTACATATACACACCACACTCACATACATACACCACACACAGACAACATACACACAAACAAACAACACACACACAAACACACACATGACACACACACACACACTCATAAGGACACCCACACATATACATATACCACACACACAGATATCACACACATATACACAGAACACACAGACATCCACACACAACATAGACACATGCACACTCATACACACTAATAAAAGTAAAATATTTTTGACAAAAGTTGAAATAACCTCAAATGCTCAATAACCTTAGCATCACGTATACAGTTTATAATGATCACATCTGAGTGAGTAGCACAGGCACTGCACTCAGCAGTCACCATTTTTCTATGACAAGAACACTAAAACATCTCATTCCTAGCTATTTTGAAATACATCTTTTATAGCTTTAGTTACTCTGCTGTATAATAGATGACTAGAATTTACTCCAACTGTTCGTAGCCTTGTCTTAAACTCTTCCAACCTCCCCTGTTGATTTCAAGGCTGGGATAATATCCACTTCATCCATTTTTTGGATCCCACAAACAAATGCCACGATGTGGCACTTCTCTTTCTACGCCTGGCTTATGTCACTTAATGACCTCCTGTTCCATCAGTGACACTGAGAATGACAGGATTTCATCATTTTTATAGCCAAAGAGCATTACATCGTTTCTCCATGTAGTCACAAGCTAGTGAAGTCTTAGGCTGTATTCATCTCAACCAAAATGAAGGAGAGAGTACAGATGTCAGTTCAATATCTTGACTAATTTTTTTGCTTGTATACCTAGGAGTGAGGGTGCTGGATTACAGACTTACACTTTCAGTTTTTGAGGAACCTCTATTGTCTCCCACAGTGCCTGTGTTGACTGAGCATTTAAACTAGACAAAAACCATGCAAGTTTTCTAGGGCAGCAGTTCTCAACCTTCCCAATGCGGAGATACTTTACTATAGTTCCTCACACTGTGGTGACCCCCATCCATAAAATTATTTTCCTTGGTGTTTCATAACTGTAATTTTGCTACTGCTATGAATCATAATGTAAATATCTGTGAAGACTACCTCTGAGAAAGAAAGGGTCATTTGATACCCCCCTCCCCATGGATTATGACCCAAAGGTTGAGAACTACCACCCTAAGGTTTCCAGACTAGGAGCCCCTGAGCTATGAATCCAAGTACAATGGGAACGTTGATGCTTTATTAAGATTTGGAGCCTGGTATTATGTTTGTCAGTCATTTAGTATGACTTTATGACTATGTTTTAGGGTAAGTAAACAGTAAGCCAGTAAAAACACACACACACACACACACACACACACACACACACACACACACACGGAAGACCATAATTGCATTAAGAAAGAAAATCCTGAAATAGTTCAATTTTGTATTCGTTGAACATTTGGGTGTTATTGAAAATTGTTAGGGTATTACTTCTTGTGATTTACACATAGGTGCTTGAGGTTTCATTTAACTGACAAGTTAATGAACCACGTTCTTCTCTAGAAGTATGTTCAAATGTTATGTGTCAACAAAAAAAAAAAAAAAAGCAACAATTCCCATATGCACGCTTGTTCCCGGCCCTGATCTAAAGGTTAGGGGTCCTTGGCCCTGCCTCCTGCCAAGTGTTCTGCCCAACACTTTGGAATGTGATCTTGCTTGAGCTAGTACTTGCTTAGCATAATTTCACTGGTGGCTTGTCTGTCTAAGGAAGTCAGGGGATATTAAAATAGTCTAACAATAAAATTGCAATCAGTCAACCGTATTAGCCACCTTCCAAGGGGGAGGAGAACAGCTCCTTCTCCTAAGGGCCTGAGAAGGATCAGCTTACAGGCTGCAGCCCTGCCTAGGATCTTTCCTCAGTCCTCCATCTTGACACAGTTACAGGCCTCTGCAACTGTCGTTTCACCTTAGCCCACAGTCAGGGCTGCTTTGCCCACGCACCACAATGGCTCAGTTCTTCCCCTGCCCTGGCTTCTGATTGGGAGCCTGGCCGCTGGATAATGACCTCCAGGACCCTCGCTCTGGTACAACCTGTTTATACAATTCTTCTGAAGTTTAAGGTGCCTGCAAGAGGGCTGTGAGGAAACGTGAAAGACTGGGCATTATTATCCAGGTACTGGCAACAGAGGCCAATAGCAACAGACGCCAATAGCATCAGAAGCCAATAGCATTCCAGCTGTACTGGGATCTGCCCATGTGTCCCTTCCCAACAGGCTGCTTGCTGCCATGAAGGCTCTTCTTCAGTACGCTGCCTGCTTCTTGGCCATTTCCTCCACTGGGTTTTTGATAGTGGCCACCTGGACAGACTGTTGGATGGTGAACGCCGATGACTCTCTGGAGGTAAGAGGCCAGCAACTTCGATTTTGCTCTAAAATTTCTGTCAGGTTTACAGCCAAACACAGACTTCAGTCCTGCAGGATAATGACATCAAAGACAGCCAGCAAGGGGTAAACTGATCCTTAATGAGTCTTAACACTGTTAGCTTCTTTAACTCTGCCACTAATCTATAAGGTAAGTACTATTGTCCCATTTCACAGATGAGGTACTTAAATTATCTATGTTTCCAAGGTTATATTTTCACAAGTATAATTATGTAATGTCTGCCACAGATTGCTCCGGAAGTCCACCCCTTCCCTTTCTGTGTATCAATGAGCAGAGTATTGATAGAGTCAATCTTATGATAGAATTCAGAGTCCATGAGAGACACTTTAAAGCTAATTATCTGAGGTGTGTTGAGAGAGTGGACTCTGTGAAAGCCATTCTAAAAGACAGCTAATAATCCCAGGGATTTGGGAGAGTGAAGTCAAAAGTACATAGAAGCTACTTGGCTGGTGTGGCAAGGGGAACGTGTGACTTTGAGCAGGAGAAAACACTCAGGCCAAAAATCTTCCCAGAGTACCTCAGAGCTCAGGAATAGGCATGGACTTAAGAATTCCACTCTTAATAACTGGTTATACGGCAGGACTGCTGCTCATGAGGGAGGTTGACTGGGTGAACTTACACTTGAGAATTGGATACCAGTCAATGACAAATATTTTAAAAGGTGAAGTTCACAATCTTTTGATGAGGTAATGATAGGGAGAGGAGTGAGGCAGAGCTGAATAAGATTCAAATCTTCAGAATTATCTGCTGTTCCTAAGTAAGGCTGAGAAAAATGCAGGTCAGATAAACACCACGAAGTGAGCAACTCAGATGAGTCAGGGGCAAGTCCATCTCCTCTTTGCTGTACAGCTTGAGTGAATGGTCTAGACACACTAATGTTGTAGTATCTATGAAGGTTAAGGAAGACCTGGGGATGGGGGAAGCTTGTTACCTTTATTATAACTCTGTTTACAAACTCTCAAATTATAGGTAGAAATGAAACTCAGAATTTTTGTATTTTGTTCTGGAATCTTCTCCAATTTTAGTTTGTGTGTGTGTGTGTGTGTGTGTGTGTGTGTGTGTGTGTGCTTAAATTTCCTTTGAATTCTACACGACATTTTAAAGGCAATGGAGTTATAAATGCCTTCGTAATACTGAGAGTTTATATTTCTAAAAGCTGTTAGAGAATGGAAGTCCTCTGTATTATCTGTTTTGCAGTGAGTCCAGGGAAGGCAGGCATTTATCTGAGCAGTAATGCATATGTATGTATGTATGTATGTATGTATGTATGTATGTATGTATGTATAACTTTGCCCCTTGGACAGTGCTCAGGGAAAGTGTGGCTCAAACCCTGTAAAGCCATTAGTTTTTCATTATCCAGGCTGCCAGTCATAAGTAATAAATAGAAAATAAAGTTGCACTTGAGCACACTTTACATTGACTTTTTAAAAATGTTTTTTAAAAATATGTAAAACCCCATTTGAAGTCATTGGTTAAATATTCTCTAAAACAACTTGAAAATCTTCTTGCCTCCAGTGAGAATTGTTAACCTTCTTGGTTAAGAAATAGAGTTTTAAGAAGAGTCGGGCTTACTGAGAGGGCAGGAACCTCAGCATAAAGCACTATATTCTTTTCATTTTAGTTTCTCAATCAGTTTGCTTTCCAAATGGTACAAGAAAATCACTAGTTGAAATGAATAAAATGAATACTAGAAATGTTTCACTTTGAATAAATCCTTCCTAACCTCACACAGGTTGATACTTTCCTTTTTCTATTTTCTTTGGTTGGTTGTTGTTCTCAGTACATCTGGAGTGCAGTTTCCCTTGTCTCTGCTCCTCCCAGTCCCCCACACTGTGACTCCTAGATCCACTGCTCCTCTGCCTCTCTTCAGAAAAGAGCAGGCCTCATAGGGATATCAACCGAACACAGAAAAACAAGATGAGATGAGACTAGGCACAAACTCTCATATTAAGGCTGGATGAGGCAATCTGGATAGGAGAAAAGGGATCCTAAGAGCAGGCAAAAGAATCAGAGACACCCCTACTCCCACTGCTGGGAATCTCATAAAAACACTAAGCTCAACAACTGCAGCCTGCATGCAGAAGACCTAGGTCATGCCCATGCAGGCTCCATGATTGCCGCTTCAGCCTCTGTGAGCCCCTCCCTATAATCCCTATGGGCCGTGTACTTCTGGTGTTCAAAAACCCTCTGGCTCTCACAATCTTCCTCTCCCTCAAGGGTTCCCTGATCTCCAAGTGGCGAGAATCAATAAAGACCTCCAATTTGGGCTCTCTCTGCCTAATGTTTGGCTGTGGGTCTCTGCATCTGAAATGCCTTTTCTATTTCATCTCAGTGAAATCTGTTGTCCAAAGGGCCTGCTTGTGGAAACTATCTTGTAGCCCCTCCTGCCACTTTTCTCTGGACAATCTCTATGAATATGTTTTAAAGGGGCATCAATCTTTTATAATAATTTCTTTATTTAGTCAGGATAAAATTTATTGTTTTGTGCAAAAGATTGAAGGTTCTCATAATCATTGGCCCATTTAGGCTGTCTTCTCTCTTTTGCATGCCACTCTGGTCCATGTAGCATTTCACTTTCTTTAAACAATTGTTGGAAAAAAGTAAATGCAATAAAAAAGTAAATAAAAACACTTGAATAGGCAGAAGAAGTATTCTGGATCACAGCTCTGTTAATATAAGCATGTAGGTTGGAAAATTGGTTCTTTGGTTTAGTTCAACCTGGCAAATATGTAAAATGTAGGTCATAAAGAAGCACTGTGCCTATGATACTAAAAGAGACAAGGATAAAGAAGGAATGCATCTTGCCTTTCAGGAAGGGACATTGAGTACATAAAAAAAAACGATGAGCATGAACTATAACAAATGACACAGATCAGTTCATATTTGAGGAGTAAATGAGCAGAATACCATTGGAGCAGAGATGATAAAGCTGTCATTCTCCATTAGGCATATTGAAATAGGGCTCATCAAAGAAAGGGCTTTCAAACTAAGCCTCCAAATGATGCAATTTCAAAGGGAAGAAATGGCAGCAGACAAGACTCTGTGAAACAAAACAAAACAAACAAAACAAAATACAGAATGAGTTTCCTGGATTTGTAAAAGGATATAACTCAAAGCAAGAGGTGTAAAGAATTCAGATATTCTAGCATTTCACTTTCTGTGAACAATTGTTAGAGAAAAGTCACTGCAATAAAAATATGTAAATAAAACATTCTTAGGTTTTACTACCATACCCTGCCTTGAAGAGTGAAATTTTTTTGTATTTAGTAGGGATAGAAAGAAAGAGAGAGGAGAGAGAGAGAGAGAGAGAGAGAGAGAGAGAGAGAGAGAGAGAAAGAAAGAAAGAAAGAAAGAAAGAAAGAAAGAAAGAAAGAAAGAAAGAAAGAAAGAAAGAGGGAAGGAGGGAGGGAGGGAGGGAGGGAGGGAGGGAGGGAGGGAGGGAGGGAGGGAGGGAGGGGGAGGGAAGGAGGGAGGAAAAGCACCCTGGAAAAGCATGACACATGACCATAAATAATAGACTGAGCAGCTCTCCTGTCCTCTCCATTTTTGAGTCTGTTGTTCCTCGGAAGACTTGGGTGCTGAAAAGAATGGGTTGAAGGTTTTTAAAGCCAGTAGCTACTCAGCTCTTAGTCCATGTAAACTCTCTTCTCTGAGGAAAATCACATCTTTTGTCTTCTGTTCTCCTCCCTCAAATATAAGAAGGAGTTGAATTTGATTGCACTTTTATCACCTTTTACTTTACCATCAGGGTGCCCTAAGTGCCTATAACCCCTGAGGAATGGTTATTTGTTGAGGATCAAAGACGCTCAGAGCTTCCCCAGAGAAAAACTTCCACTGGGAGTTTCATATGAATATGTACTAGCATCACTCTAGTTCCATATACTCACCCTTTTTTTCTCAAGCTCGCCATCATCTCCCTTTACCTCTCCCTTCCTCACTCCTCCATCCTTTCCTTTTCTCCTTTCCTTTATTTTCTTATTCTTCTCTTCCATGCTCCTTTCTCTTTATCTGTTCTTCTCTTCTCCTCTCACCCCACAAATATTCCTTAGCACCCAGAGTACAGCTGTCACTGTAGTGGGTTCCTGGTTAAATGAGTTGTACACTCTGAAGCATCTGGAAGTGATTCTCAGTACAGTAAAGGACACAAATTGGTGAACACACAGTCAGTTCAGTGTGACAAGTACTATGCCAGATGGTGAGTAACCATGAGTGGACATCTTACACTGTCTTGGATAATTAGTGGAATCTTCCTAGAAGTTACCTCTAAGCTAGGATTTGAAAATCAAGTGAATGAAGCAAAGAGTGCTTTACCCAAACTAATGGAATGCACAGAGATATAGGTGTGATCGCACTATATGTTCACGGTATTATAGAAATTTTCTCATGTAGACAGGAAATTATAGGGGCTAGGTAATCAAAGGCTTAAAGTATTATGCAAAATATAGGTCCAACCCATAGGCAAGAATGCCTCACTGGAGACAAATACATACATGCCTTTTAGAAATATCAGCCTTTCTGACTGCTCGTGGTGGGTGGCTCATGGGGGTGAAATGATCTATGAGGAGACCTTTTAAAAGACATTTGCATAAACCAAGAGGAAAATGATGCTGTGTAAATGATAATGTTAGTAAGCATAGAATGATGTGGATAGAAGTGGGAAACTCTAACTCAGATGGGTGGGGGTGATTGACTGCCTGAGCCCACAAGGTAACAGGGAGAAGCCAAGGTGGAAGCCACTCCACTGACTTGGGGTGACTTGCAAAATCACTCATCTAGTGGTCAAATGGAAATGGGAATTTCTATACTAAAATCATGGAGCATGCTCCCTGGAACAGTTTTTATTTGCTTGTTTTTCCTATCTTAGCTTGGCATGGTGGCAGAAACTGTTAGTCAGTGAGGAAATGTATAGACTATTTCTTCGTTCAGAGGCTCCTGGTTAAACTTCATTTGTCTCTCCTATACAAGGAGAATGGTCACTTTCTGTGAGAGTTAAATGAGCCTGTGTGCACCAAGTATTTACCATAGCACCAGGTAAACAGGAATCAGTCAATAAATGTCAGATATATTATGATTAATTCATAGTTCATTGTTTTGTTTTGTTCTGGGGGAGGAAGTGACATTTTGTATAATGCTCACCAATCTGAGAGATTGACGAATGAAGTTCTGGTCTTATTTTTGCTATCGATCGTCTTAGAGAAATGTTGTTTATTTCTCTGGTCAATGATTTGTCCAGCTTTGTACTTATGAGTGATTATTACTTAACTCAAGGAGCGAGGCAGAAAATGGAGTCCTATAGCAGAAATTATCCATCTACCAATGAATGCTCACAACGAACAAGGGTTAGGAGGATTAATCATATTATGATGATAATTATCTTGTAGGATATGTAGTTATTTGTTTTCTTGTAGGAGTAGAAAAAAATACTTACTTAAGAAAGTTGCTGGCCTCTCCATTATCAGAAGGGAAAAAATGTTTGTGTAGGATGATTCAATTTCCAGTTAATTTTTGGTTAATTATTTCCTGGAAATTGCTATACTCTGAGCACCATTATGATTAAATTTTTATTACTTTAAAAGAAGGTTGTTCACAGTAGAATTTATTTCATCCTTATAATCAGGTTTTCTCCTAGGATTTCTATTTGCGTTACCAATGCTATAATTCTTCCAGACATAAAGTATGTATTAAAATTATTATGTATAATATGTCCTCTGATTATTTATATACCAATTTTGAATCCTGTTTCATTTTAAGTTCTTTTAGCAAACATTTGAGACTGTGAGTGTACTTCTATTTGTCTCATGATTTCCTACTGCATTGAGGTCCACATTACAGGAGCTTAGGGTGCATTCAGGCACATGAACTCATGGAGAAGTTGATACAATATATGCCATATTGTTGAAAGAATGAGCAAAAGATGATCTTTGAAGATTCATGTTAAACCCTGAGTAAGAAGTTTGCCTATAGTGAAACGACCATCTTTTAAAAGACCTAATCTTTTACTTTTCTACAATATAAACAATTAATACAGACATTTGGATCATCTTTTTAATAAGAAAATAATTGAAGAAAAAAATCGAATCTTCTAAAGTGTTTAATAAAGCTGATGTAAAAGTGTACTTGGCCTAAATGGTGAGCCTTTTCTGCTTTATTCTTTAAAGAGAAAAGTTTTTATAAAGGAAAAGGCACTTAATCATTATTTTTCTCTTTTTCATCAGATATTTTATTTATTTACATTTCAGATGTCATCTCCTTTCTCCATTTCCCCTCCTTAGAACCCCCTATAATCCCCCTGCCTCCTTTTTGCTTTTATACCATTTTAATTACAAGTATTAAGGTCAGTTCTAGCTTGAGGGTCTAGCAATACAATACATGCATATAGTCAAGGAACAAGCAAGACAGTAAACACGAATAGTCAAAGAACAAGCAAGGCAATGAAAAAATTCCATGAACACTCCCGTGATCACTGTTTCTAAGGGCTTATCAGGATGACCATGACATTAAGCTAGAACAAAGAAGTAATTTCAGGCAGAAATCTAAATCTTAGTCTAGAACAAAGAAGTAATTTCAGGCAGGAATCTAAATTTTAGGCTAGAACAAGGAAGTAGGCTTTAGACATGAAGATGACTTTGGACATCTAATCGTTATTGAAATACAATTTGTGACCTCTGACACGGGTCAGTTATTATTACTGACTGTGATGCTATGCTTTCTTAGGACAGCATTGTAATGCATGCAACATGAGAATTATTCAAAATCTAAGTGTTTACATAGGTTCTGCAGTGTAAGGCAAGTCATTTAGTAGCTACAAGAGTTGAGTTCTGGTGGCCAGTGCTATAGAAGATAGAAGCCTTAAGGGACAACTGCTTTGAGATACCAATTAGCCAATCCAGGATGAAGAACTAGTTATGACACTATAGTTCATTGGGAAGAGTCTTCACTGATATGATCTCCAAGGGATTTTAGAGCAATGCCAGGTCAGTGTAAACTCTCCACTTTGAATATAGTCATTCCAGGTTATGGATGTAACTGTTGTTGTTTGTTGATTCTGCTTAAAAGCATATATACACTCAGGCTTGGTAGTCCATCTTTGTAATTCCAGAGCTGATGACTTTGAGACAGGAGGATTGCTGCAGGTTCTAGAGAAGTTCAGGCTACTGACTCTCTGTTGCATATAACCAGAAGAAAAAATTCATTAATAACTGAACATATGGACATAGGAAGCAAAATACATAGGGTCATTTTGACCACCTTGCACTTCAGATTAAAGCAGACTTAGTTATGCATTTATGTGGACTAACAAAAATCGACAGACTGTCTCCAATAAGTAACTATTGAGCATCTGCTGTTTATCAGGATGGAGGAATGATGGAATCCTTGAAGCAGGGAGCCATATCTACCCTTCTTGCTTCTGCCTTCCTAGCATTAATTGGCATGCCGATTAGAACTTGACAAGCATTCAGTGACACAGAATAGAATGTAGCGTTGTAGACACATTCCTGTTGAATCACAGGTTGGAGGAGATAAACTCCTGCTAGAAAGGGCATAGAGAGATGTCTTATAGAAAATGGATTGTCTCTGAAGTGAGGCTTGAATTCCAGGTAGAAATTTAACAAGTTGAGAGCAAAGAACATTGTTTGGAGTATAGACAAGGTTTGAATAGCTCAATGATCTGAGGAACCAGGAAGCCGCTGTGCGTGTGTGGTCTTTGCAGGAGTAGTGGGGAAATGTTAAGAACATCCACATCTAGATAGAAGCAGCCACTCACTGTGGCTCAGTGTTTCCATCCATAAAGAGCTCAGGAAATAAAGCTGATCAAGTGGACAAGGGAGAAAAAGAAGTCAGGTGTCTGGATCGCCTATGGTATCTCTCCCACTTGTAGTATTAGTGAACAGTCAGGAGATGCGTTGTGACTTCTGCTTCGTGGACGTTTGGGAAACTTCATCTCTCTTGTGTGGAAAATGATCCATGTCTCACTCTCTGGAGAAATGACATTCCTGGAGCATAAATCCCTTCAACATTGCTGCCTGTGTTATTCATACACAAACCGATTACATGTTAAAAAACAAACAAACAAAAGGTTCAAAATTAGAATTTTCTATTTCAAATGGCCCAGTGAGATTAAAATTATGAGTTCCCATTTTACAGTTTTTGCCCTTTCAGAAAGGTTAGCCACACTGTTTTTAAGCACTAGTTAGCCTTTAAAGAACTTTATTTTAAGACTTCCAAGAACTTCTGTTGGCTTGGCTTGCAAAACAGTTCCTAATAAGCCAATTTTTCACAGGCAGTGAGGTTAACTAAAAGCGATAGCCTGTAACACAGAGGGCTTTCCTAAATTGATACTTAAAAATCTTTTAACCTTGTATTCTGTGCACAAAGGCACCTTTAAGTGTGTCTACAGTAAGTGCTGTATTAAACACAGAAGTTTAGTTAATTATAGCGACTATTCTCACGTATCTAAGCTGAGTGTGAATACCAAGCAATTTAATAGTGTACCCCTGGGCATTAATACCTAATGAAATTGAATTCCTTGTTTCCTCTAATGACCTCATTGCTTTTTGAAATATGGTCATGGCAGGTAAATGATCAGTAGCCTTGAAATTGACACCAGTCCTGGACCATAGCTGAATACCTTGTTATTAAGGATTGTGTGTGAGTTGCATCATTGTATAGCAGGAATGGTCACCTATAATGTAACAAGAATAAGAAAATATGAACCATCATCATTTGATTAGAGAGCCATGGCTTCATATACACAGTGCACCATTCTAATTAGGATAAGCTGGATTTATGACTGAGAGCCTGAGGACATGAATACTAACAAACCCTGCTTTTCTTCATAGTATAGTGGTCCACATGTACCCTAACTGTATAAGTTTCTTAAGACTGCCATAACAAATGACCTTAAGGAAATTATTCTCTTGTAGTTCATGTAGGCTAGAACTTTAAGATCAAGATCTTGGCAAGGTCCCATTCATTGTCTCTGGAGCTTCAAGGGAACTGCTTTGTACTTCCAGATTCTTGTGATGTGGGTTGTCCATGACTTTTGACTGTGTGACTCCCAACATGAAGTGGTGCTGTGGCTCCATTCCTGTCTGGCTGTGCTCTTTCTTTGTAAAAATATGATGAGGACACCATGATCCATTAGTTCAGAATCCCCTTGTACAGCTGATGCAATGCCCTTAGCTTAACTCAGTGCCAAATGCCTCTATACAGCTAGGCTTGTGCCCCTTACCCCACAAGAGAGGCGACATAGCTTACAGATGATTCTGGGGACCAAGACAGGCTTGAGTTCTTTAGAAGGCTGTCATTTCATTAGGTCCTCATTTTTACTGAAACCCAATACAGCCAGTACTTAAGTGATAGCATTTAAAAATGTTACCATCATTTTCATTTGAGCTAATAATTTATACTATATTAGCAATTTCTTAATATTTTAAACCACCCTGTCATTATCTTCCTTATACAGATCAGGAAATTGAAATTCAAAACGGAAAGATCTTGCCAAAGGTTACAACATAGCTATTAAAAATGTCAATCTGTGTTTTAAAATTATGCTCACATGTGTGTATATATGTGCATATCTTGCTTTGGAAATCAATGTGTCAGGTTGTACAAGATGGATTATCCTCATTAGAGTTTTGACCTCTGTGTTTTTCTAGGTCTGCTAATCTTCCATATAATCAAGAGCATTATTTTCAGATTTAACAGTAGGGACAGCCCGCCAAAGTGGTGACTTGAAGAATGAGAGCGTAGGCATGAGAATCAAGTCAGGACCACTTCACTGAAGGTTGTCTTCCAGCATCCAAGTATCAAGTACAGGATACCTTAGCCTGAAATAGAGTTCTGAAATGAGTTGTAGTGTACCATCAGCAAGACTTGTGAATATACACGTGGAAGGCTCAATTGGACTCTTGTCTCCTTCATTACTATTGGCTGTGTGTTACAGTATTTTTCCTTCCCCATGCCTCTGTTTCCTTGTTTGTAAATAGATGATATAGTTCATTAACGATCTTTAAGAAACAAATGACATAATAACATATTTAGATAGGAGGCACTTCAAAGTGTAGACTCAATGTAATTTTTAATCTTTACCTATTGTAAATATCTTACATATAAGGTAATAATGAAATTATCAGGAGAGTTTTAGCAAGCCCCAAATAGAACACAGGGTAAGAGTTTCAGAGTGCTCATGTTACTATGTTAATATGATTTTCTTTTTGGAAAACTGTTTTTCTGTCCTTTCCTTCCCCCTGGCAGTTTTTCAATACCTCTCCCTTTGAACTCTTTCCTGCTCACTATCTTATTTATCCCTTAGGGATGAGGTTTAAAAACTGACTTTCCACAATAACTGTGAAGGTTTTCTAAGCTAGCTTCAATTTCCAAGGTAATGGAATCTGTAATTGAGTGTGAAGAAACAATGATATTGCCTCCACTCCATATTCATGAGCTCTGTCAAGAATACTTGAAACTATTGTCTGCTGAGATATTTACTGTTGTTTTTTTAAAAGTTTGTGATGAGTTACAGTCCACTAATAAAGGATTAGAAAGGTCAGGACACTGGTACCTCTTAGCTCTAAGTGGATATTGTCATCTGCATGCCAATTCCAAGTAAAAGCGCTTTACAACTGCCTAATTATATTAGATCACTTCTCAGTCTCTTTATGTTCATGGCATAACTTAAAGGTTTGTAATATGTCAGTATAAGCAGAGAGAAAGACAGTTGGGGATGCTCAGTCATTTATTGTTGCCCTTCATCATTTATTGGTTTTCTTTGCTAATTTTAAATTTATGAACCTCATATAAAACAGCATCTTTCTTCATGAAAATCAATGTCCATAATGAAGATGAATTAATGTTCGTTGCTGATAGACTTGAGACATTAGCATTATCATCTATTGTTTTATAGATTTATTTATGAGTAAATGCTAGCACATGGAAGTGAAATAGATTGCTTTTATGTTAAAGCATGATTCAATGACAGAAAAATACATTTAGTTCTGGTTTTATCCTTCTCAGCCATGACCTATTTTTCCACACACCCCTTCCAACAGGAAGTAAATTCATTTATTGGCCCAGAAAGCCTTTAATTGTCAAAGCTTAAGGGAATATATTCTACTGGCATTGCTTTATATAAATAGACTTCTAGTTATGCTTGTAACCACTAATACTTTGATAGCAAACATGATAAGCTAGGTGTCCATTTGACCAAGAGGAAACAGAATTGACTTTGCAAGGTGTTTCACACAATGTCTTTCCCAACTCCAGGTGAGCACTAAATGCAGAGGCCTGTGGTGGGAGTGCGTCACAAACGCTTTTGATGGGATTCGTACCTGTGATGAGTACGACTCCATATATGCAGAACACCCCTGTAAGTATACTGTAAACCTCTATGTTTGCCAGGGAGACTGCCAAGGAATACTGAGCTCAGATATCCATGTGCCTGTTGTATGGTATTAAGGCTTTTAATTCAAAATATTGACAATTAGAAATGAGTATCATTTCTGAAATGTGAAATGAAACATAATGCATCATATTTCACCTTTCCCACTGATTTTGTAAATTCCTTTATGGTCACAAGGGACCTGGCACAATGCCTTATTCATAGTAGGCTTATAGTAAATATTTCGAGAAATAGAAACTTATCCTTTGGTATTGTGATTTTATCATTAGAATTGACAAGCTATGTGAATAGCATTCACTGATGTGTTTCAACTATGACTTAACTAAAGTAGAAAGTGTACTACTTTTTTTTCATTTGAAGATTTGCTAAGATAGAGTAGCAGAAGCAGACAGAAAGAGAGAAAGGGGGAAAGAAGAGACAGGGATGGAAAGGAAAAGGAGAGATAGAGAGGGAGAGGGAGAGGGAGAGAAGGAGAGGGAGAGGGAGAGGGAGAGGGAGAGGGTGAGAGGAGAGGGAGAGGAGAGGGAGAGGGAGAGGGAGAGGGAGAGGGAGAGGGAGAGGGAGAGGGAGAGGGAGAGGGAGAGGGAGAGGGAGAGGAGAGGGAGAGGGAGGAGGGAGAGAGGGAGAGGGAGAGGAGAGGGAGAGGGAGGAGAGGGAGAGGGAGAGGGAGAGGAGGGACAGATTAAGAGAGAGAAATCTGGGCTCTTTAGATGAGAACACCAGCACATGGGAGGAATCACTAGCTCAGTGTTGGAGATAACTCCTCTACCTCTCTCTTTTTAAAAAATTTACTTAATCTTTTTTTACCTACACTCCAGATTTTATCCCCTCCCAGTCTACCCTCTGATTGCCCCACATCTTGTACCTTCTCCCCACCCCCTCACCCCCACTCACACCCCTCCTGTTTCTTGAGGGTTAGGTGCATCTTCTCTGACTAAACCCAGACCCAGCAGTCCTCTGCTGAATATGTGTTGGGGGGCCTCATGTCAGCTGGTGTACGATGCCTGGTTGGTGGTCCAGTGTCTGAGAGATTTCAGGGGTCCAGGTTAATTGAGACTGCTGGTCCTCCTGCAGAGTTACCCTTCTCACCTTCTTCCAGCTTTTCCCTAATTCAACACAGGGGTCAGCAGTCCCTGTCCATTGGTTGGGTGCAAATATTGCATCTGACTCTTTCAGCTGCTTGTTGGATCTTTCAGAGGGCAGTCATGATAAGTCTTTTTTTGTGAGTGCTCCATAGTCTCAATAATAGTGTCAGGCCTTGGAGCACCACCCCCCCAACCTTGAGCTGGATCCCACTTTGGGCCTTCGCTGAACCTCCTTTCTTTTAGCTCTCAAACCTACCTAGATCTCTGCAAAGAGCCTATGGATAAAGCAATCTTTTAAATTAACAGTCCATTGTTAATCCCCTCAACCCTTCTTCACAGCATTGACCTATTTATTAGAACTTTGAACCATGCCAAAAAATGCCAGTCCTGCTATTAAAGGAAAGAGCTCTCATGCTTTTCAAAGCCAGTGATGGGTGATAGTGCCATGCGTCATCAAGATAAATTAAAAGTGGGTCTTGTGGAATGTGCCTTTTCCCCCCAGACATCTATTTTAGTCCAGGACAAAACACATTAAAAAAAAAAAAAACAATCTTCAAAACATCTTCATCTGCTATTTGGGAGTGCGCATCTGAGATAATTTTTGCCATAATTTATAAGACCTTTTAATTAAAATTTTGCTTAGAAATTTTAAAAACTTCCCATTTTCCTCACTATATTCTGCTAATTCTATCTACACAACACACACACACATACACACACACAGATATCCTGATTTGATGAAAAGGAGGAAATATATTCCAGGTTCTCATTCTATTTTAAAAATGTAATATGTGGACCAAGCTCAGAAGACAAACATTATTTATTTTATTTACTTATATTTCTGTATGTATATGCGTGGGCATGGGCGTACCCAGGTGCAGTTGTGAAGGGCACAGGGTCAGTTCTTTCCTTCTTCCTGGGTTCTGTGGTTTGAACTCAGATCATTGGTCTGGGAACAGACCTTTGCATGCTGAGCCATCTGCTGGGTTTGGGAAGTCAAGCGAAAGTTAAAGCTTTTAAAATGTAAATACTGATATACACAGCTATGGAAGAAGAATTAGAACCATTCCTTAGGGAAATGAATGTTGCTATTTTAATATGCCCCTGTAAAGCTTTCTCTGTACTACATCATATTTGTCTGTGTCCTTACTTATTGTTTTCAAATTTCAAAAACTTTCATTTGTATGTAAATATGTGTTTAAAGACAACAATTATAAAGATGTTTCTAGAAAAATAACATCTTTAGGTCCCCTTGGTTAGGAGGCTATCTACAAGGTGTCAAGATTTCATTTCATTTTCTACTAAATTCATAGAACCAATGTACAAACTTTTACAATTTCTCCTTTATACCCAGGGTGTGTGGCCCTGATAGATATTGGTCCTCTGGTGCTTCTTTGTTAAAAGTAGTTTGAGCACCCCAAGTAAGGATGCTAATTCTGTTCTGGAAGCCAGAATTCAACCCTTGAAAAACAAATTCTTCCACGGATTGCTTGAGCATTTTGCTCGTAACAGATCTGCCCTCCTGGACCAGACCAGCCACAGGGCTCAAGTTCTAGAGCTTCATGAGACCTCCATTGAAACAGAACATGCAAGAATCTCTATAGGAAGGGACAGCAGGGCACAATATCTCACCCTAATGGTATTAATGGCTTTGGGTGGGCCAAAATTTTCTCATTAGTAGAAGGCCCACTTATGTACTGAGTATTAAATTAAAGAAAAAATTTTAAAAATCCAGCATATAAAGGTTAATCTTCACAATGTTTCTTGTAGTATTTCTGGGGAAAATATATGTATACATTTGATTATTTTTTTTTTAGAAATAATGACAATTTTTAAGATAGAAATTCCAAGTCTTAGGATAAATACATCCCCATATATCGATAATTGTCTTGGTTTCTGTTATAGTTGCTTGAGAACACGTTATGACAAAAGCAATGTAGAGGAGAAAAGCTATCTTTTGGCTCCTAGTTAAAGGGTTCAGCACATGATGGCAGAAAGTCATGTAACAGGTACTTAAGCAGCTGTCCCAATACACTCACCAATGGGAAGCAGAGAAAGGTGGAAGCTTATGGCCAGTTCACTTCATCCTTTTTATATAGTCCATGATCCAAGCCCAAGAAAAGTGATACACACGCAGCATGGGATTTTCCATCTCAATTAATTTAACTGATGGATGCTTCACAGGCATGCCTAGAAGCCAAACAGTCCCTTGGAGGTCTGTCTAGGGCCTGTATCCTAGGTGACTCTATATTCTCTCATACGAACAATTAGTAGTAACATTATAATAATCATGGACATATACAGTATATTCACATGCTGATAAGATAGGAAGACTTTCATACATTAATTTTTTTTCTTCTGCAAATGTATTATATAAATCTTACCATTTTAAACAGGGAAACTTGCCTATATTTTTCACAAACATAAGCCAGAATTTTATCTCCTCCTTGAAAAAAAAAAAACCCATAAAAGGCAAGAAGGTCCCAGATTACTATGAAAATAAAATATAACTAGTTTATAATGAAAGAAAGAAATATATTAATATTTTCTATGATCTAGGTAATATAACAGTAGTTCATACACTATTTGTGAATGTAATTTTCTTTCTAGTATTTTGAATCAAACCCCAATTTTTCTGTACAAATCTGTTAACTGCCACTCAGAGTTTTGATTTCACAACTATAGTCGTTTTGAATTTCATAATTAATTATAGGCACCCATAATGAAGCTTATATAGATATAAATTCTGAACTCTATGTGAGCCTTTATGTTGCTGTGTCAAATCTTGTGTTCTGTGATGTTCCTGCGGGAGTTAACGTGTCTGTTCCACCTCCCCCTCCTCCTCCTTCCCCCATTCCTCTTCCCTCCCCTCCTCCCCCAACCCCTGCTATGATTCCATGGTCTTGCAGTGAAGCTGGTGGTGACCCGAGCACTGATGATCACAGCTGACATTCTAGCTGGCTTTGGGTTCATCACCCTGCTCCTTGGTCTTGACTGCGTGAAGTTCCTACCGATGAGCCACAAATCAAAGTCCGCCTCTGCTTTGTTTCAGGGACCACATACTCATCGCAGGTACTGGGCTTGGTTTATTTTATTCAATAACCCTGAGTCCCTGATCATCCTTGGGTTGTGCCACATGAATTTATCCTTTCTCCTCATTTAAGACAGTCTGTCCATATCCTGCCTCCTGACAGTGTACAGCTCTTATATATACCAGAAAGTTTATTTAACAAACAGCATACTTCATTTTTAGAAAAAATCTTTAATATCACTGAATACGTTTTTTTTTTATAAATCAATAAACAAAAAGTCAAATTATTGACAAAAATTCTTGTGAATGTTACAGAAAAGGTGATCAAACTAAGAGGATGAAGATAACTAAGGGCTGAAACCATTATCTACAGTTAGTCTGCCATACATAGGTTTTTAAAGCATGCATTCTGTTTTGTAGCTTTTTAAAAAGGTTTTTCCAAATTAGTTGGTAAATGTAGCAATGTTATAGAAATAGATGGTAACTTATATCTTTTTATAATGGTTACATGTTTGAGTAGCTTTGATGAACAATTAGACTTATAAATCCAAATAATGTTTAAAATAATATTACCAACTTTCCAGGAGTTGGTAATATGTACCACGCCACCTGAAGAAGGTAAGCATTTTTCAAAATATCCTTTCAACATATTCCATTGACTCCCAGTTATCACTTTTCTCATTGTTATACAATTTGTACTTAAAATACTGGAACCAATGTGCTATCATTTCAAGTGAGTCAATCATTAGAGAGGTTAAGCTGTAGGCTTCAGTCAAAATGTGAAAGAAAGACATTCAGTTCTCAGACCATTCCTACATGGTCTGGAACATGGTACAATGATTGTTAGAAAAGATGCAATTTTTACATGGGATTTATCTCCCCTCCCCCACCCCAGAACACTGAATTGCACTGTATTGGACACAATTTACATGTAGATATTGATTGCATTAATAGGATGACCCAATTTACATGTGAATGTTGACTGTATGTCTGGGACAACATGTATTGCAGTTAGGGTTACAATTGTTATAATGAAACACCATGACCAAAAGCAAGTTGGAGAGGAAAGTGTTTATTGGCTTACACTTCCATATCATAATCCATTACTGAAGGAATTCAGAACAGGAGTTCAAACAGGGCAGGGAGTTGAGTCAGAAGCTGATGCAGAGGCCATGGAGGGGTGTTGCAGCTTGTTAATAATGGCTTGCTTAGTGTGTTTTCTTAGAGAACCCAGGATCACCAGTCCAGAGACAGCACCAAAATGGGCTGGCTCCTCCTCTATCAATCACCAACTAAGAAAATGCCTCCAATGAAGGAGTTAGGGGAAGGACTGAAGGAGTTGAAGGGGTTTGCAACTCCATAGGAAGAACAACAATATCAACCAATCAGACTTCCCAGAGCTCCCAGGGACTAAACCACCAACCAAAGAGTACACATGGAGAGACCATGGAGCCAGCTGCATATGTAGCAGAGGATTGCCCTATATGGCATCAATGGGAGAATAGCCTCTTGGTCCTGTGGAGGCTCGATGCCCCAGTGTAGGGGGATGCTAGGGTGGTGAGGAAGGATTTTGTGGGTGGGTGGGGGAGCACTCCCATAGAAGCAGCAGGGAGGGAGAATTGAATAGGGGGCTTACCAAGGGAAAACCTGGAAGATGAATAACATTTGAAATGAAAATAAATAAAATAACCAATAAAAAAAAAGAAAAAAAAAGAAAATGTCCCACAGCCAGATCTTATGGAAAGCATTTTCACATTCATGTTTCCTACTTTCAGATGACTCTAGTTTCTGTAAATTTGACATAAAAGTATTCACCACAGGGCCGTTACATGTCAGTATTGATTTTGAATCTAGACAGCATAGTGTACATGTGAGTGTTAACTGTTTATCTGGGGCAGCACTATTTACATGAAAGTATCTAGGATAACTTCCTTCACAGGTCTTGAAAATACAGAATATTTTTAAACACCATGTACTTTCAATTAAAAGTTAATGTAGAAAGCCCAGTCTGTGGTGGTACATGCTTTAATCTCAGCACTCAGGAGGTAGGTAAACTCACCAATCTAATCTTTATAGTAAGTTCCAGGACAGCTAGTCCTATATAAAGAAACCCTGTCTCAAACCAAACAAAACAAAACAAAACAAAAACAAAAACAAAACAAAACTAAAACAACCCGCCAACTTAAAATAGAAGAAAATTTATGTAGAATGAAAAAAATCGTCTGTTATTTATGTTTCCATGTTTCCAATGCTTGTTTTAAATATTTTCATTTTGAAACTGTGTGAGCCATGTATGACATTCTGTTGAGGGACAAGCCATGTATATGATGGGAGCCTGTTGCCATCATAACAGAGCTGATGATTTCTTTTACCTGGTGATACGTCAATTGTCATATCATAGCATATGGCATTACTCACATATTTGTGACAATGTTGACAGAGGAAACAAACTTCAGCACATGCCACATGGTGGTAGTAATGGATGGTATGTTACAAGAGAGTATATTTAATGTAATATATTTTATCATTGTTTTAGAGTGTACTCCATTCACTTTAAAAAGGTGTATTATGTAAAGCATTGTACCCTATTAGAGATGACTCCTGTTGCCCATGGGTGCATTTCTCTACTGCATTCTTTTTCTCTTTATATTGACCTTAATTTCATATTTTCTTGTTCACTATGGCTTTGGGAGAAATGAGCCATGACATTTTTGTATATATGTGTGTGCATATGTGCATGCCGTGTAGCTCAGGAGTACAGCATGTCAACCACACACATTTCTCTGTTAAGTGATATATGGCTGTACGAAAATAAGTTTGGGAAAATGAGAAAGCTGTAAAGAGATACATCAAAACAGATGAGCACTGTGTTATTTTGTCACAGTGCTTTGTTTTTTAGAGAGAGAAGCTGAAAGGCAACGACAGAAGCTGCCCAAACTTCTATTGTCCATGAATCACTTAGCAATATGATGACTGCTTTCATCTGGCACCATGCATCTTTAACAATATGGAGATCCTTGGGACTTAAACTTGGAGAACGCTCTGCATCATTCCTGACCCCCCTCGTTTCTTTCAGGTACCCCAGGAATCATTGGTTCTGTGTGGTATGCTGTGGATGTTTACGTCGAACGCTCCTCTCTGATTTTACACAATATATTTCTCGGGATCCAATATAAATTTGGTTGGTCATGCTGGCTTGGAATGGCTGGGTCTTTGGGTTGTTTTTTTGACAGGAGCTCTCCTCACCTGCTGTTTGTACCTCTTCAGAGGTAAGGACAAAGCAGAGGACTTTTCACTGTCATCCTTCCCAATCCAAAGAAAACATGTCTCATCAGATCAAGTAGAAATGACACCCTTTGCATTTTCAGTTGTTCAAAGACAACTGAATTGTAGTACTCATGGTTGATTCTGCAGTAGTAGATATTAATGGAAAAGGAAAGTCAGAGCTGCATCTTTGTCTAGTATTCAAACATGCACTAGTAATTTATGTACAATGATCATTGACATGCATGCATCTATTTCACTAAATCAAACTAAACTTATGTTTAGGGTTGAATGACAACTTGGTTGGAACTCAGTCAATATTTCTTGGTAAGAATGTAATGTATGGTACTAGTTTTCTAAAATCTATGTTAATACAGATCTCTTAATAATAAAACAAAGGATTATTCACCACATTTCAAAATGAAGATAATTTTCAGGTTGAAATATTCAGTAACTTCACCCTAGACTAGGAATGCTACATGATTCCAACAGAGACTTCTGTGTGTGGTTTTATGTGCTTTGTGTGTGTGTGTGTGGTATGTGTGTGCATGTGTGTGAAAAACAGAGTGTGTGTGTGCATATGTATGACTGTGTTTGCATGTGTGCATGTCTTTTCTGTTTGAATGTGTATATGCATCTGCATGTACATATATATATGCATGCATACATGTGTATTTGTATGTGTGTGTGAATATTCACAAACATGCCTGTGTGCATTGGTGTATGCCCTTGACTGTCTTGAGAAGAACATATAAAATGACTGTTTTCTATTTTTGAAAGTTAACTGGGTTGTATGTATTTTCGTTTTTCTGCATTTATCTCTTTTGAACAGATGCTGGGCCTGAGAGGAACTACCCTTATGCCATGAGGAAGCCCTATTCAACTGCAGGTGTGTCCATGGCCAAGTCCTACAAGGCCCCTCGGACAGAGACAGCCAAAATGTATGCTGTAGACACCAGAGTGTAAAATCTGTCAAATATTAATCTGTGCTCTTGTGTTGTTTAATTACTCAAATCAATGTGTTAAAGTTAATAAAATAAATGATCGACTTTGGAGCATTTATTTACATTTCTGATTAAAATTAATTAACTGCTAGTTCAATCAAAATGCTGTCTTGTCTCCCATGCCTCGCTTTACTGTGCCCCCAAGAGTCTCCCTGCATTTTAAGTTGACTCTGATAAAATGTAGAAATATGTTTCATGTGTCTTTATTGCTTTTGGAAATAATGGCATAGTAATATTAAAGTGAAGTGATGCTTCTGAAACACAGAGCAATGTAAAGCAAGTTCAAGGTCCTAATTTTGAAAGGATAGAGGATCTCTTAGCTCTCCCTAACTCAAAGTACAATTTTTATTCTCTCATGGAATTCATCAATAATTTGAAAGAAGGTTATTGTTCTAAATTTAAACTTGTATATCAGAATCTAACATACTCAAATATTATTAAAATGGAAAAAGAAAATACCAGCCTCGTGTACTTGCTTCCAGTGGAAGCTGCAAATAGGAACTTCTGCTTCACGCTCTAAATGTCAATGGTGAATGCTAAATTAACACTGGAGTCAGGGGTGATTTCTCCTCACTAATGCAAGAGATCAGGGTATAATTTTCATTGCACCCCAAATCTGTCTATACACTGACAGATTTCTGTTCTATTGTATAATAACTTGATCAGGGAGTCACTCACATGTAGATTGAAAGTCCAATATGTACAACATTAGAATTTACCTGTTAAGATGCCAACACATCTCCAGATGCTCAGAATCTGGACTGCTTAATATCCAGTATGTTACAAAACATAGAAAACAATTATTGATTCTAATATACTAGAGTCGATCCTCAAATATACTGAAGAAATTTTCATTAAAAAATATGCAGTCTTTTTTAGGAAAACAAAGAACATAAACACATTAAGGAACCAGTGTAGACTCTAAATGAGACACGTGCATATTTACAACATAATCATCTTGAATATTCTAACTTGTTGAGTTCTTTGAAAAGCTAGAAAATTTAATCTCAAATTACTTGATTTCTTCTAATTCAAACAGGTGGCATTAATACACTTGTACTACCCTAAAAGATATAAAATCAACTAAAATTTAGTTCCTTGTCTGGGGAGAGAAAGGAAGTAGTGAATTTCTGGACCTGTCCCCAGAGTTGTGCTTCTAACTCTTTAAGGACAATGTGAACGTGAAGTGATGGAATCTACTATGTTTGATGAACTCGTGCAGATGTAACTCTTACTCCTGTCTTCTGGAGAGGTTCTAATCTATTCTTACTACTAAGAACAGCTGAATCCTCCTAAGGCATTGCATGGATATCATTAATGGGGTGGTTGACAGTTAAAACCTTGTGGATTATGGATTGTACCCTCATGGATATTCTATGCATTTCAAAATATTTTGTGCTTTTTTTTCTCAAACATTCTTTTTAATTTTGAGTGTTAGTTGGAGGTGGGTGGGTATGCCTGTGTGTACATATAATAGTAGTTTTCTAAAATGTTTGTACCAACTTCAGTTCCATAGATGTATGAGAATTCTAGGTGCTGCACATCTCTATAATCAGAGGCCAGAGGAAGATGTCAGTTGGAATAATATTAATTCTCAACTGGACACAATTTTAAATCATCTGGGAAGAAGGCCTCAAAGGGGGATGGTGTAGATCAGGTTAGCCTGTGAGCAGGTCTGTTGTTAGATTGACTATATTGATTGAGATGTGAAGACCAACCACTGTGGGTGACATCATGCCCTGGCTGGAGTTTCTGGACTGTAAAAGAAAGGAGACTGCAAACTGAGCTCACGTATACATCCACTAATTGATTGGCTTCTGCTCTTGACTATGGATGTCATGTGACTAGCTACTCCTTTATGTGACTAGCTGATCCTTTAGCCTTTAGTTTCCTACAGTAATGCACTGCAAACAGGACTTTGAAGTCAAATAAACCCACTAATAAACTCTTTTTGTCAGGTCGCTTTATCACAGAAACAGAAAATGAAGCTAAGGTATTGGGTATACTTTGTCAGTCTTATTGCATTGGAATAGGGTCTCGCATTGAACTTGAACCTGATAACCAGCAAGTCACATCAATCTTCCCATCTCTACCTCACACTACAACACTGGAGATACAGGCTTGTGCCACCACTCTCAACCTCTTACTTGGGTGTTGGGGCTCAAACTCAGGTCCTCATATTTGAGTAGCAGGCGTTCTTAGCCACTGAGCAGTCAGCCTCTCAGACCTTCAACGTTGGGATTTTTTTTCTTTTACTTTAAGTTTTTCACAGTATCTATTGTGCTATAGATAGTATAACAAGTATCTTACAGTTCTTCTGAGGAAAGACATGGAAATTAAATAGTTCTCTAGATTATGTATGGTTTTTAATTTTAAGGATTTCATTTGTATGAAACTATTTCAGAGATTGGTCATAATTCACATGCATAAATATGTTGAGTTTTTTATTAATTAAAATGTTTTGAATGGCCTAGAAGTAATATCTGCAGTTTGGATTTTGAAAGTTATTTGAAATATTTATTCGTAATACACTATATTTAATAAGGAAGAATCCAGGACAAGATATAAATGCCAAGACACACCCCTAGAGACACATTTCAGAGACATGCCCCCAGTGACCTTCCAACAACTCACTATCCAAATTGGGACACTTTGACAGGAAAAATGAAGTCTGCTTATGCTCAGGTGAGGATACCATGAGGGACACAGGAAGTTTGCTTGTTCATTAGCTAAAAAGAGTGATGCGTACACGGTTCCAGTACTATCCATTTTAAAATACCATTGGGGACAAGGAGCTTTTTTTAATTGAGTCTATTTGAATTATTTTGTTTCTTAAATTATTATTCTTTGGTTAATAAGGGTTTAGTGAGCAGCCTCATTTTCTCTTTATATTTCTGTTATTGATTTTTCAATAATATTAATATTGAAGCACATACATAAAAGAATAGTGGCCAGATAATCACAGTGTGTATTTTCCTGTGTAGTCAGGACGATGCTACATTAGTTCACTCTATTGTGACAGTGACAGAATATCTGAAAACATCTGTGTACAGGAGGGTACCATTGTGACTTTCTGTTTCAGTTGCTTCTGGTGTGGGAAGCTTCCTGGAGCTAGGTAGCTCAGGGCAGGGTAGACAGACTTAGGGGCAATTGCACTATCTAGCTTTTTCCTTTCTCACCTAGAGAGTAAGCCTGCCCAGATTAAGGGCAGGGTTTCCTCCCAATGAATTCTCTCAGAAAAACATCCTCACAGGCACAACCAGAGACAGGCTTCTTGATGTCCTTGATGCTTCTCAGTCTCATCCAGTTTTCAATCCAGATAAACCATCAAGATCCCAAGAAGAGACAATTACCCAACATGAGGTTCTGACTCTGCCCCCCAGCCATTACCCTCATCATTCCCAGGGTAACAATTAACCTGTTTCAAACACCACAGATTAGTTTGGATCAGTTCTTAAACAATTGTCTATCATTCCTGTCTGGCTTCTTTCTCTCAGTATCATACTGTGAGCCTTAAAATAAATCCACATGGTTGGATATAGCTATGTAGCTAATGTAGTTTAGGCTGTTTTGTAATTGTACGTTGTTACACAAACATGCTCACAAACTCCGTTTTAGTAGTGAAAAATACTTGATACGCTTCCAATATTTCCCTCTTACAAATGTTGTTTGCCGTGAGCATTCCCAAATGTGTTTTTGGCAGATGTCTGCATTCACTTTTCTTGGAAACATACTTGGGAGTAAGGTAGCTCTATCAGAGGTATGTGTACGCTTGTCTATAATAGGTGACGTAGTTTTCTAAAGTAGTTTTCTGGTACCAACTTCGGTTTCACAATGTGTGAGAATTCTAGTAGTTACACATTTGTATGAACACCACTGTTTCCTCTTCCTATAGCCATTCTAATGAATATAGAGTGCCACTGAAAAACAAAATTAACATTATATTTAATTTTAGTCTCCCTAGTGGATAGTAGACTACTGTATGTATACTTTGTAAATTTATTGGTCACTTGCATATCATATAAATGAGTTCACTATTTAATGTATTTCTAGGTTTTCTATTGTGTTTCTGGGTTTTATTTCTTACTGAATTTTGGGTATTTATCACCTATTTCTGTAATAAGGCCATGGTCAGAGATATAAAACACAGATTGCAGTTTTTAAAACTCTATGAATAATGCCACTAAGTAAAATTATTTTTAACACAATCTCTTTATACTTCTTTAGTAGCTATTAATTTTTTGTGTTCTACTTAATTATTCTTGACTTTCTGAGTCTATTCTCCTCTGCTTTTTGATAGTTTATCTTAATAATCTTTTAAATTTTACTTAATCAAACTGCAACATGTATACAAAAGTGTATAAGTGTGAAGTTCATTAAATATTACTTTTAATAAACTTAGCATACTGTATAATTAGCATTGAGATATAGAAACAACAATAGAGTAAACCTCCTGACTTTTTTATATTTATTCCACGTAATTACTCTGTAATGTGGTTAACAGCTGACTCAAATTTGAAAATCATGTTAAGTTGATGAAAGAAGATAATTTCCATAAAATTACATTATGCTGTACAACTGCACAATTTTCTTCTTAATATTCATTGCCTTTTATTTCCTTGTTTATATATTTATGAATGCTACAATTTTCAAATAATCAGAATTACAATGTAATGATGACACATTGCTCAGCTAAACATATTACTTAAAAAGGTGACTGACTACAAATACACACATGAAAATGTATATACATACCTGTGTTACTTATTTATATTCATGTTTTACAGAGTGTTAAGACTATGAAGACAATTTCTTCAGTTTCCAGTGTTAACACCTTTGGTAATTTGCATTAGAGAAATTCTTCATACATCGTAGAGTTGACATTTTATTTTGTTTGAAAGCACAGCTGTATGATTTTTAAATTATCATCGTTATTACTATTAGAGAAGGAAGCATGTCATGGCATACATATGAAGGTCAGAAGACAACTTCATCACGTCAGTTTTCTCCTCCCAATTTTATGTGGGTTCTGGTGTCAAACTAAGGTTGTCATCTTGCCAATCCTGTTTCTGTTTAAGTATAGTATAAATCTCAACCTTGTATTCTTTTTAATGCACAATATTCTGCTTGATTTCAGCATGAGTATGTTTTAATAAATTTACTTAAAGAAGAAAATGAGTGGTCCTGTGGTGGTTTGAATGGTTATGGCCCTCATAAGCTTTTATATTTGAATGTTTAATCACCAGGGGCTGCACTACATTAGAAGGATTAGAAGGTGTGTCCTTTTTGGAGGAGGTGTGTCACTGGGAGTGGGCTTCAGGGTTTCAAACCCACAGTAGGATCAGTGCTGTTCTCTCTGCTTATGGATCACTATGTAATTCTCAGCTACTATACAGTGCCATGAGTGCTGCCCTGATCCAATATGCCCCCATTAAGACATAAATGTACTAACCCTTACTAAACACAAAATGCGAAAAAGTTCTTAACACAAAACATTCAGGAAATCCAGGACACAATGAGAAGACCAAACCTAAGGATAATAGGTATAGATGAGAATGAAGAGTCCCAATTAAAGGGCCGATAAATATCTTCAACAAAATTATAGTAGAAAACTTCCCTAACCTAAAGAAAAAGATGCCCATAAACATACAAGAAGCCTACAGAGCGACAAAAGACTAGACCAGAAAAGAAACACCTCCCATCACATAATAATCAAAACACCAAATGCACAAAACAAAGAAAGAATATTAAATGCTGTAAGGGAAAAAAGGCCAAGTAACATATAAAGGCAGAACCTATCAAATTACACCAGACTTCTCACCAGATACTATAAAAGTGAGAAGATCCTGGACAGATATCATACAGAACCTAGAGAACAAAATGCCAGCCCAGGCTACTATACCCAGCAAAACTCTCAATTACCATAGATGGAGAAACCAAGATATTTCACAACAAAACCAAATTTACACAATATCTTTCCACAAACCCAGTATTACAAAGGATATTAGAGGGAATGCTCCAATATAAGGAGGGAAATTATACCCTAGAAAGAGCAAGAAAGTAATCCTCTTCCAACAAATCCAAAAGAAGATAGCCACACAAAGATAATTCCACCTCTAATAACAAAATTAACAGGAAGCAACAATCACTGTTCCTTAATTTCTCTTAACATCAATGGGCTCAATTCCCCAATAAAAAGACATAGGCTAATGGACTGGATATGTAAACAGGACCCAGCATTTTGCTGCACACAGGAAACCCACCTCAGTGACAAAGACAAACACTACCTTAGAGTAAAAGGCTGGAAAACAATTTTTCAAGCAAATGGTCCTAAGAAACAAGCTGGAGTAGACATTCTAAAACCTCCAGCCCAAGAACACAAAGCGAGGGACTCATGACTCCATCTGTATAGGTAGTTGAGGGTGACCTTGTCAGGCATCAATGGAAGTGGAGGACCCTGATGCCTGAAAATTTGGATTCCCTAGTGTTGGGGAATTCGAGAGTAGGGAGGCACAAATGGGTGGATGGTAGGAGCATATCCTCACAGAAACTCCCAGAATTATATGGATTAGACATGACAGAAGCGGGCCCATCAGAAGACTAGATTCAGAATTCAAACAAAAAATTATACTAAAATTTGTTTGAGAATTGTATATTGCAGAATACACAGCCTTGGTATATCTACTCATCAAGCAAGCTGAGCAGACCTGCTCAAACTTCTGATGTCCTGGAATTTCAGCTGGATGCAGTGAAGACATAGATGTCAGAGGCTTATCAATTTACTCTCCCCCCCCGCCCCTCTTCTAATATCTCAAGCCCCAGTAATCAACTTGAAGAAGTTAATGAATAGTGGCACCCCTATTTCCTGGGCTTGGGGACTGAGGTGGTTAATATTGGGCTGTATTTCTAGGGAAAAGCAGTGGTTTTGTTGGAACAGGGAGGAATAGCTAAGATTTATTGCATAGCCATAACCTCTTGGTAGAAATCTGTATAATTGTTATTAAGCTGAAGTTATAATTCCTTAAATGATACAAAATTTACTTTGATTTCAAATTTAAGGTTTTCATTGGTACGAGTTTCTTATTGAAATAGAAGTGAGATTAATATTGTTACTCTCATAGGCATTGTGCCTATATAACACATTTAGGAATACAAGGCTTAGACCCAGTCCTTCTTTAACTTTTTTAACTGATTTGAGATTGTTAGCCTGTGAGTTAAGGGCCTATAGCAAATTCATTGCTCTGAGTTTATTGTTAGGATGTTTTCTATATTTTATTTAGAAATATCTGAGAGGAGTTAACAGACAGCAGTCCAGATTGCCTTATATGGATAGTTGGTTTTCAAAACATCAGAAGTCCACAGAATTGACGTTACAAACATTTCTGTATTAATGCTCATTTTCAGTAGAGACCTGTCTGCTCCTGAGAGCTTCCCTGTCTTGGAGTCTAAGAAGAAATTGGCATCTTTGGAATTACTCTAGTTATAGTGAGACAGCCACTAGGCAAGAATTGCCTCTTTTCATCTACAGACAAATTACTGTCCAGAAAAGGACACACTTGCAGAATAGTCGACTGATTGTATCTGCCAAGACAGAGTAATCAGCCCTTAATAATTCTGCATCACTAGGTCTGTCAGATGATCCTGAGCCAGAAGGCTGAAGATCGGATGCTCCAACATTTTGTAGTATAGGGACTGTCCAGGTGTTCAGCAGTCTCTATAAGTTGGCTAAGTTTTAGAAGCTATGCTTTGTGCTTCCCATAATTTCAGCTAATACAGTCATTCTGGATTTCTGACAGGGTTGAAGACTTATAGTCTCATAGCCAATCCTGGTATTTATTTTTGAGAGAAAGATTTGAGAGGATGGCTTTCAGCTGACATTCATTCTAAAGCCAAGAAAAAATCCATGTTCAGAACTAAGTCTTTTAGTTAGGAGAGATGACAGAGGTTCTTTTAAGTCAACAAAATGATGGACTGGGTATTAGGTCTATCTTGTATCTTACTGATACAAATTGGTATAGTTATGTTCTAATTGTATTTTGAGAGAAAAGTTATTTTTTTTTATTTTAACAGGAAGGGTTGTCACCCTAGGAGGAGCTAAGATGGGAGTAGTAAGGAGAGGAAGAGGAGGAGTAAGGAAAGGAGAAGGAGAGGAGGAACTAGGAGATGAGAGAGAGAGAGAGAGAGAGAGAGAGAGAGAGAGAGAGAGAGAGTGAGAGTGAGAGGAACATAGAGGCAGATGTTCATCTGTCTCTGCCAGTCAAAGGTAGTTGGTATATCTAGGTTGGGTATTGGGTTACACTTCTGTTTGTATGGGCATCTTGTTATTGAGCATTACCAAACTTATAAAGCCTTTTATTAGCATTTAAAACAAATCAATCAATCAATAAATAAATAGATATAAAAAAATGAATATACTTGGCCTAGGGAATGGCACTATTAGGACACATGTCCTTGTTAGAGAATGTATCACTGTGGGCATGGGCTTCAAGAGCCTCATCCTAGATGCCTCAAAGCCATTCTGCTCCTGGCTTCCTTAGGATGAAGATGTAGAATTCTCACCTCCTCCTGAACCAGGCCTGCCTTGATGCTGCCATGCTCCCGTCTTGATGATAATGGACTGAACCTCTGAACACTGTAAGCCAGCCCCAATTAAATGTTGTCCCTTTATAAGAGGTGCCTTGGTCATTGTGTCTGTTCACAGCAGTAAAACCCTAACTAAGACAGCTATAGATTTTAACTCTTTACAAAACCTACTAAATCATTTCCTAAGCTCACATTATTTGCAGCCAAGTCTCAGTCTTTCTTCTCTTTTGTGATTGAATGCAATAGAATCTTTTTTCTCCCTTCCTCCAACCCATGCTAAATGGTACATACAGACATCGTTCCATTTATTCTTGGCATAAGAGCAAAATTATAGCCTGGTTTCTCAGCTGGCCAGAAGAAGTTGATTCAGGAACCTCATTGGCTTCTCCTTTTACCTCTCAGTTCCATTTTGCATTCCAAATCAGAGGCATTTTGTTTGCTTCCCTTGCTTCTTGCTCTAGAATACCTCTCCTGTTTATCTTCCGCTTAACATCTGACTCGTCTTTAACAGCACATAATTTTAGTAAGCTAGTCCTTCCCTGGACTTGGTTAAACACGTTCCTCTAACAGCCAAAGGCTCTCTTTGAACTTATAAGTAGCTTATTTGTGTTCTATTTGAACTCTGTAATTTGTGTGGGTTTCAAGAGGACAAATCACTTTTCTTGTTACTCTGTTTCATCTTGTATCTGACATGATACCTAATAGGCTTTCAATACATATTTTGAATAAGTGAGTAAATAAATGACAATAATATACTTACCAAGATTACCTACTGTATGTATAATGATTTATTTGTTTAATGGATCATTCCTTTATTCATATATATACTTGTGAAATTGTATTGACTTGGCCATCTCTGTGTTTTCAAGCAGCCTAAAGCATAGATAGGACAGAGGCACAAGCTGATTGTCATAACGTAATTGTACTCATGTAGATATATACAAGCTGCCACAAGTCTATATCTACATATGCTTGTGTAGAAGGAGGCTTCAGAAGAAAGGGGGCTTTTATTAAACAAAGGAAGATTATAGACATTTCCAGAGCAAAGAAGATATAGGGAAGGGTTCTATGCTGAAACAACAATGCACACAAAAATTAGGATCAACAGAGGCAACTTAAAATGTGTAAAACTGCAAGCAGTTACTTATTCTCAGAGTACAAGTGAGGGAAGTGGGCTTTGCCATGCACAATTTATTTGCAATGAAGATCATGACAAAACAGTATTCCCATTCCTTCCAATATAGAAAAATTGAGGTTAGAGTATTTATGTAAAACAGTTCAATATCACTGCCCGAATACAATCTAGAATATGTGTCTGTATTATCCATGAGGCAAATTCTTCTTAAGCCAGGCTTTACCTTCAAGGATGAAACTCTGATTGCCTAATGCATCGCTTCACCATATCCACTCCTTTATATTTTAATCTTCTTAGAAATCAATTCTTTTATCTTTTTTGTTTGTTTGTTCAGCTTAACATTCTCCCAGTAAGGGAGTAACCTTGGAATTAGGAATAAAACCATCCCTGAAGTAGGTTTTGAAGCCCTTTAGCTCATAAATTGTTGTTCTTGTGTAAGATGGACCCTGAGAAGCAGTAATTACCTAAAAAGTATTACACACAATCAGCATTGTTCATATGCTTATTTTTTTTTAAAGCTGGTGATTTAGTCATTATTAGATTTTTCTGAAGTTGTATTTATTTCCCTAAAGTAGAAAATGATAAAGTACAAAGTAAATTAATCCCACCATATCAGCTTTATTAACAAGAAAAACAGTATAAACATAAGGTTTCTTAATGAGGATTGGGGCATTATAGCAGTATTATCTTTCTTACCCATGCCAAGTTCCTCCCCAACACCTCTCTCTTAAGAGGTTTACCTACATTTATTTTCTTATATCCTCCCAAGAAATTAAGTAAAATTACAGCTCTATTGACTCTTTGAAATTGCAAATACCATATTATCCTTAACGATTAAACTACTAATTAAACATTTATTGAAGTCTTTTCTATTATCTTCTTTGTGGTGGATGGATCTCTCACTTCACATTTATTGTTTGTTTACCTATTCTGTCTACTCAAATATCTCCATGACTGAAGGATTTTGCTGCGACAAGTAATGTTACTGTGAATGTAATTTTTAATATATTCCTTCTCTTTTTAACATGAACTATGTATGGTCACATATTATTATATTGTAATTTTTTATATTTCCCATTTGAAAAAAGTCTTTCTGAAGATGGAAAACATATATATGTTGTCTTAGTCTGTATTCTTTTGCTTTAAAGATACATTATTACCATGCCAATTCTTATTTTTAAAAAAAAAAAAACACCTAAGTGGGGCCGGTCTACAGTTCAGAAGTTTAATAAGTTATCATCATGTCAGAGTGTAGGGTGGCAGGCAGCCAGACCTAGTAGCTGAGAGTTCTATATCTGGATCCAAAGGCAGGAGGGAGAGCAATCCATTGGGATTTGAAGTTGAAATTTTTGGTTTCTTTGGAGACTCGGTTGTGTCATGTGATATTTGTTTGGTAGCTGTCTTTTGAGACAATGTTTTGCTGAGGCAGACACTTGAGAGGATGTTTGATCTTTGGAAAGAGTATAAGTAGAACCCAACAGACGGTGAACAACACTCTTGCTTTGGTTCACCTTGTAATGCTTTGCTTGTCTTTGCTCATCTTTATGTGTTGTGACTTAGCAGAGAGCTATGTTCCAAAGAACTTCTCGTGGTATTCCAGCTGCTTCCTCCTCCTCCTCCTCTTCTTTTTCTGTTCCTTCTTTTTTATTAACTCATATACAACTACTTGTCTTCTGGTTTCTTGAAGCAGTAAGTCAGACAACAATTTGGCAGATTCTACTGGATTCTTCAGGATTGAGGTGCTGCTACCTATTTGTGTTTGGTGTTCTCCAGTTTAACTGGACTGCAGCTACTGATTCCTGTTTGGAATTGCCCCAAGAACTACTTCCAAAATGAATCAGGTCCATATCCCCCTTGTCTTATTAACCATCTTCTTCCTCTACCTTTGGTCAGTGGGCTGGAATGGAGGTTGAAGCATTTAAGAACCATTATTAAAGTGGGACTTAAAAAAAAAAATGTAAGCCTTATAGGGCTTGACTTGGGTTTCTGAAACCCCAAAGCCCAGCACCAGTGACACACTTCTACAGAGCCATACCTACTCCATTAAGACCACATGCCCTAATTCTTTCAAATAATGCCACTGCTTATGGGCCTGTGGGGGCATTTTTATTCAAATCACCACATTTTTCCCTATTTTTATTCCTTTGCTGTGTGTTCAGTTTTAAAACATGGATCACTGAACTCTCAAAACACATATGGGCATAGTGTTTGAAATATGTTCAGGTCATATGATGTTTGAATTTTTTTTCCATGTGAAGTTCTTTTTTATTAATTATTTCATATATTTACATTTCAAACGTTCTCTCCCTTCCTGATTCCCCTCCCATCAGCCTGCCCATACCCATGCCCCCTCCCCTTTGCCTCTAAGAGGGTGCTCCCACACCCACTCCCACCTCACCCTTCTAGCATTCCTGTTGTCGTTGAACATCAAGCCTCCAGAGGACCAAGCACATCTCCCTCCCACTGAGGCCAGACAAGGCAGTAGCCAGGTCCAAGGACCAGCCAGTGCATACTCTTTGGTTGGTGGCTTAGTCCCTTGGAGCTCTGAGGGGTCCAGTTAGTTGATATTGTTCTTCCTATGGCATTGCAGTCCACTTCAGTTCCTTCATTACTTCCCCTAACTTCCATTTGGGTCCCCGGGCTCAGTCTAATGGTTGGCTCTAAGTATCTCCATCTGTTTCATTCAAGTGGTAGCAGAGCCTCTCAGAGGACAGACATGCCCAGGCTCCCATATACAAGCACATCTTGACATCAGCAATTGTATTGGGGTTTGGTGTCTTCAGATGGGATAGATCTTTAGGTCAGGCAGTCTCTGGATGGCCTTTTCTTCAGTCTTTGCTTTTTTTTTTTTCTTTTTTTTTTCCCTTTCATTTCCAGGCCAAAGGGGATGTTTGAATTTTATATTCACCTATTTGTTTCTATGTGGATTTGAAAGAACTGCCAGGGTTTTCTTTACAATATGGCTTAGAGTTTATCTTGAAATGTATTAAGATGTCTTTCAGTTTGCTTATGAACAACTGAATTTTGAATGTTTATTGGGTTAATTCATGTTATTCTTATGATAAAATAATCTCTCTACATAAAGAAGAGAGTTTATTAATTTTCATTGCTCATATAAAGAGTTATAAGTCCAGATTAGTATTAACAAGCATAAAACAGATTTATGCTGAAATTCAATGCATAACAATTATTAAGAGCCAAGAAGTAGGAAAATAAAAAATATTCATTTGGTTACTTAAACCAATCTCAGAAAACATGTCATAGCACACATAAATATGTCCCTCTCTTGTAAGGAGTTAATAACATAGCTAGAACATCATTGTCAGAGTTAATAATGCTAACATTTAACATTTTCTTTCATGCACTAGTTTCCCCAAGTGTTTGTCCTAATCTCGGTATCTGAAAAGTACCCTTGTCATTGTATGGAAAAGTCCAATATCTAACATGGCTCATTCTTTGGAATTGATAGGATTCAAATGATACATTGTTATCATAAACTCTGTGATTAATTCAACTGAGACACAGTTAGCCAACTTAACAGATACAGTGGAAAGTGAAATTTACTGAAAATAGTCACAAAAAGGGTGAGGAAACTAGGGATCTATGTAGAAGAGGATGCAGGAAGATTGTAAGAGCCAGAGGTGGTTGTGCAGGAAATGGCTTCTTCCAGACATAACAGGACTGATGCACACATGAACTCACAGAGACTGTGGCTGCCTGTACAAGACCTGTACAGGGTCAAATCAGTCAGAAGCCCAGAACAGCAAAGAGGAGGTTGTCCCACACTCTCACTCTTAACAGCACAGTTCTTAGCAACTAGAAACTGCTGTGGAAGAGAAACATGGTTTTCATGAATGGAGTGACACTGCAGGTAGACAACCACCCTCCATCAGGCACCGTACACAGGCATTGTTGGCCAACACAAAATGGACTCTGGTTTTTTGTTATGTTTTTGTTTTGTTTTGATATTTTTGTCTTAACGTTTTTGTCTGTTTGTTTGTTTGCTTGTATTTCTTTATCTTTCTTCTAGTACAACAAATTGGAGTCTTACGCATTAAGACCTACCGTTAAGTTTACACACAGTATCCAGAGTTATCCTAATCAGCAAACATCTATTAACCTAGAGTGTCTGTGGATGACTGTCCCTCCCATTAAGAGATTACCAAAGTATTACTTTCATCTGTACATTCTCTTTAAAGCAACAAAACTACCATTCTAGCTATCGCTAGAATCTACTTTCGATAATAGAGAGTTTGCCACTGCACTCCTAACCCAGATGACAATCGCCACACGAACACCAGGTAAGCACACAGGCGTCCATTACTTATTATGAATGAAACACTGGACTTTCCTAGATTTGTCTCTCATGATCTTACAATGGCGCACACTAACAACGACCTAAATGGAGAAGGCAATTGGTATTAGCTAACATTGAACATCATAAATTTATCTAGATATGCATGCTTATTTTTCTTCTCAGCAAAGAAAGAAACCAAAATACCAGCACCACTACTTAGTCAATATAAGTAGTTATTATGAGAGAAGATAAAAATATATGACTTTGCTTTTTGTAGTCTCTAATTAGATTTTCAGAATAAGACCTTCCCAACAAATACAAAAAAAATATAAAAACATAAACCAAGCAACCTACATGTATTGATGAGTTCAGTAATCCTGAGCATTGTGACTCTTCATCGTGATATTTCAAGATACAACATCTTTACTAATGGGCAATGGTTCTTTTTGTAATTCATCATGCCCATGACCTAATGGACAACGGCAAGAACTATTTCCCAAATCCACAAATAAATACCTTGTGTTTATCATGAAACCAACGTCTTTCGTAAAGGGAAACTATTTTTATTACATTGTCTTAGAATTTCATTTAGTGAAATCTCATTAAAAATGATATTATATTACCAAGACATAACATAGAAAAATCTTAAATGCCAGTATAGAGTTATTTTATATAACCACAGAGCAAAATTAATTTCCAAGTGAAGTTTTTGTCTTGTAACCTGCATTCTATTTTTTCTTTGTTCCTATTTTAAAAACAAAATCTCTACCAAGCCTACAGTCTCACAGCAACATGTTTTCATTGTTTCCTTTGCTCTTATGCAATTCCAAAGGATTCTACATTTTGCTTTAATGTGATATCCGAGGCGAGTTTCATTTCACAGCCCACACAAATCCTATCCAGGCCGATCGGGTCTGTATTTTATTTCCGTGAGAAATATTGAATTTTGCAGTTGCCTTTAAAAAAAAGTTGCGCTTCTAACACAAATGACACAGACATGGAATTACAAAGTCGAAAATGAAGAGAATGTGTGATCAAGTAAAGGAGGCAGGAGCAGACTCATAGTCTTATGCTGTGGTTATTGTACCACATGGGCAGCATACCTAGTGGTTAGCGAGCCTGGGCTGGAAGTTCACACTCTGGGTCTGGTTCTCAGAATGTGATTGTTTCAAATTCTCTACTCTGCTCTCTCAGCTGGCAAGCATACACCCATGCTCATTCTCAGGTTGGTATATTCAATGTATCAGATGCCTCTTACTAAATCTGAGTTCCAGTATTATTCCATTCTTTGCAAATCTTAACTTCATTGTTGATTCATTTTGCTTAGACTTGTTAGACATTTGGTATCACAGCAGAGTGAATGGAAATAGTAACCTAGCTTCAAACATACCCATAAATTAAACCAGCTAATTGGCTGCTGGTTGAATGCACAGGTTTTCGCCCTCTGGTGGATGCTTTGGGACCTTTAAACAGAAAGAAAAACTAAACATTCCTTAACATGGGAAGAAAAGCTAAAAATGTAATTCTATTCAAATTAAAACCTGAGACATATAGCTGAAATAGAAATTTTAAGAAGGCATTGAGCAATCTAAATACAGGAACAGATTCTAAAGACAACAGTAAAAGCCATGGGCTTTTTTTGAATGCCTATTTCAAGTGCTAACGATAACCATGAGATCTAAAATCAATATAATCATTTTAATTGACACTGCTTTTCTATAGATTTTAGAGAATATCCATCTGCAAGTTAGAATAATTTCACTAACCATGTGTTGTTCAAAGGGGCAAGTTCCTTCAAATCTCATTTTTATGATTAAACACAAGTAGTAATATTTGCTGCTGATCTATTTGGAGAAAATTTGAGGTTTAACACCTAGCAGACATCCGGTATCTTATACATCAAATGAAAGTGCCCTCCAGTATTTGTTGAGAGATCTTTACTGTAAAACAAAACAAAACAAAAATACTCAAAACAAACAAACAAAAAGCCTTCTAGGAAAACAACCTCTTTTTTTTTTTTTTTTACCACCTCAACCCACCTGCATATGCCATAGTCTCACACTTCTTCTCTGTTTCTAGTCAACAGTATATCAGGCCAACCAACTTTATACCTAGTATGCATTTTCATTAAACTTGAATTGACACATGTGGGATTGTGTCAGGAGCCTGGAGTCTGGGAGTGTGGTGAAATGTATGATGTCCCTTGCAGGGTCTCCGGCCATCTCTAGCCAGGGCTCCACCAGAAACAAAGCTATCCTTTCACAGTCCCACAGACACATAAGTGCAGTAGATTTGGATTAGATTTACTTCAGCTCTCATGTTTGCTCTTACACAAAATCCAGCGGCTGAATCATAACCCTCCATCTCTAGATTTTCCTACTATTTTCTAGGAATGAATTAACACCACTATCTGAGATTCACATGGAATGTATTTTAAGATCCCTATTACATAGAATATAAATAAGAATTCTTTTCCTGAAGTTATTTTTTGAGACAAATTTATTATTCACATCCTCTGGTTTAAGAGGTAATCAATTGGTATAATATTTGTAGTTGATACATCACATTGTTCACAGTAAATGTACACATGTGTAATGTACAGTAATCATACCAGAGATGGTGTCATGCCCATCTCTCCACACATTTAAAGGAAAACATGGAGCTTTTTTTTTTCTTTCTTTCTCTTGTCCTCTTCTGTCCTTTTACATTTTTGTTAGACAGAGTTTTAGTATGTAGCCCAGACTGGCCTCAGACCCTCAGTTGGTAATCCTGTCTCTCAATTGCCCAGTGTCCTATTTACAGGCATATATGATCATATCTGCTTAAGATTTTCAAGGGAATAAGTAATTATCTAGATAATCAAACTCTTAGACAGTCTGCCATGTGTAAAAGATGGAATCACCTGTATTTCTGCCTCACAAGTTCCTGTAAAATTTTGTGTTTCCTTGTATTCTGGCCTCCTCTGAAGGCTTGCAAGTGAGAATTACCACCACCAAGGCATCTTGTTGCTTAATTATATGTCTAAGTAAATCAGCACATACATTTAAGTCAAATAACACTATAGACTGGAAATTAAAACCTACTAGTATTCTCTGCCCCATGTAATCCCACACACCATTACCCTGGAGGACCATTTCTAGAAATCACACTTTACAGTTCCCAGTGTTTTCCAGCAGACATCCTTGGCTTTACAGATGACGAGTGTGCTTGAATGATTTAATTCAACATTCTTGCTCTTTCTCTCATCTGAGATCCTAGATTAGGTCTGATGTTATAGTCTAACATTTTACTTCACTTGAATTTCCTGTCCTCGCTTGACAACTTAGAACATGCTTTAAAATAATAACAATTCTAACTTATCTAAATGGTGTCAGTTATGTATTTATAGTCAATCATTTTAAAACAGTATCATTTATAATAGTCATAGACTAATCATTGTTGGTTAATTAAACTTCTGGGTTTTATGGTTTTAACAATTTTATACTCTGTTTATTTCTTATTTCCAGTTCTTCAATCAGCTGCTTAAGGACCTCCTTGCAGTCTATTTCTCTACCTATTATGCTTCCAAGGCCCTTGTTGTGTGCTGCTGCCGTGCATGTTCTCAGCGCTGTAACTCTGCTCTGACTGTATGCAGTGTTACATCGCTTAATTATATTAATTATAATATGTGGATAAATGCCACACTCCTGGCTGGGTGCTTCTGCGTGATTTCAGCTGAGAGTGTGCTCACCTGCTCTCAGTTTCTTCATTGAAAGTACTGAGCAAGCGGAGCAATATGGAAGCCACAGTCAGCTCTGAGGAAGATTCCGCAGAGCTTGTTCTTGTTTTCAGGTACCACCATCCTGTGGCTGACTCCACCCATCATATTTTCACTACTGTTAATATATTTTTATTTAAATACTTAAGTGCATTGTTTTACACCTTACTGAGATCATAATGGATTTTGGAAAGGAGGGTATATCCACTCCACCATGAGGTTAGGAATAGGACATTCATAAGTTGGCATGGACCATAAAATCTGATGGTACAAACACAAATGGTTCATACAGTGTTAAGTTCTCCAGATCCACCAAGCAGATCACAGCAGATGGATTTTTTTCTCTAGACTCCCTTTGTTAGTGGATGTAGAACAGAGTTAGTTTATGTCAGGGGATTAGCAAACCCTGATTTTGGCCCAATACACACCATAAGATCTCATCCCTATCACATGCCCATGCAGTTGTTTCTGGGAATTTCTAGAAGCAGGAAACAGAAAATACGAATTTTATTAAAAATATATACCAAGGTCTCCATAAGCTGCTTTACACACATAGTACAAATCAGTGATTATGTTCCATCCATGAAGAATTGCCATTGTAGCAATAGGACAGAAGACATACATCTGTCCATTGATGTGCAATCTGATTTTAATGCTGCTACTTCATATCTGTAATTTTGTGAAAGTTATGAACTGTAATGTAAATTAAATACCTGTGTTTTCCAATGGTCTTAGGTGACTCCAGGCTGAGAACTTCCAGAATAAAGGCACAAAGAAAGAGATTAATATACCATAGCATTCAGAACTGAGAACATCCAGAAGAAGGGAAAGCAAGATGAGGTCAGATCTCATGGAGCTTGAATTCAAAGATCTCAAGTACTTTGGCCTATTGTCTTACTGAGTTGAGGTATCAGGAGAGAATCTGATTGCTAACATTGTAAAGATTGCTTGTATCAAGATACGATGTGAAGACCATGGATACATACTTAAAACAATGGCACTTCCAGACACTGGCATACTACTCAGGCAATGAAAAGAAAGGAGCCATCAAGCTATGAAAGACACAGAAGACACTTATCTACATCCTTAAAATTCTAAGGAGGCAAACTTAAAAGCCTACAACTGTATGATTTCAAAAAAATGCTTCATGGAAAACGTAAAATAGTGGACACAATATAAAGATCACTGGTGACCAGGAACTAGAGTTGAGGAAGGAACCTGGGTAAGAAGAAAACAATGATTCTCATGACGGTGAGTCTATAAGATCTCCCTATGGCAGTGCATGAGGCCAGAACTAATCTATCAAGTCCACAATATGTTCAACAGAGCATTGATAAGTAGTGATATATCAATGTAGGCTCATCAACTGAAGTGTACAACCTCAAGTGAAGGGGGTGATACTATGAGACACTGTCCATGTGTGAGAACAGGAAATGTGTTTCTAAACCTTTGAAAGATTTTACTGGCTATTGTGTTGTCAATAGAATTCCTGACAACTAAGGTAGGCTCAGTGGACCAGTTTTGATCTATTGTTGGACCCCAGCATGGACTGACAGTAGTGTGTTATACCAGAAGTGTACTAATAGGAAACCTTCAGAGTCTGGAAATTCTGAAAGGAGGAACAAAAACCTTTTCAGATGACATAATTATATGAAGGCACAAACAGAAGGCATAAGTCCTTGACTGAACTGAAGGAAGTTTGGAAACTCTTTGGTAAGGCAATTGAGAAAAGACTGGAGTTAGATTTAGTCAGGTTAAATTGACAATCAAGTCGATATGTCAATGATTTTATGAAGCAAACTCACTAGCTAGTGTGGAATCTGGCATGGATGTTTTCTTCTTTTCCCTACCTCTGTCCCTCTCAAGGGATGCTTGGAAATCTCTCATTGCTACTTCTCCTGTCAGAGTCTTCAAGCTGAAAAAGGCACCTGTTATGGTTTGTTTATGTTCAGCCCAGGTAGTGGCACTATTAGAGGATATGGCCCTGTTGGAGTAGATGTGGCCTTGTTGGAGTAGGTGTGTCACTGTTGGTGTGGAATGTAGAACTCTCAGCTCCTCCTGCACCATGCCTGCCTGGATGCTGCCGTGTTCCTGCCTTGATGATAATGGACTGAACCTCTGAACCTGTAATCCAACCCCAATTAAATGTTATCCTTTATAAGACTTGCCTTGGTCATGTTGTCTGTTCACAACAGTAAAATCCTAACTAAGCATATAAAACAGAATTTCTTCTTATATTGTTGCAATAAATGCAAATCCTGAGGGACCTGGGAAGGACTGGGCTCTAGAGATCACATTCAGCAAGGACAATAAGACCCTTTCCCCTTCTCCTCCCCACAGCATCTTTACCTACAGTGTACATCTTTGGCAATCTTCTGCTTCCAGGTACACTTTCTCTGTCCTCCAGCTGAGGAATGAAACTTCTTGTATTGAGACTTGTGATATTTCCTCTTCCTTTTCATTTATTTTCCTCCATCTCTTTCAAACGGGATTTTCTTCTACTCTCATTTCAACTTACACTCAGAATATTCTCCCTCTAGTCACACCTAAATCTATGTGAGAGCCATTGTTAAATTATTTATTTTATACTGATTCTCTGGTATAAAAGAGAAGCTGGATGAGGATGGAGATGGCAGGACATCAAATAATATGATGCGGAAGACAGTGAGAGGCCAAACGAATGCAAGTGTTTGCACTTATTTCTGCCTCTCACTTAAGAACTAAAATACCAATGTTGTCTAGTCTAAAAGTGTAACAAAGAAATACTCCAGCGTCTGCTCATTCACTATTAAAACATCACAAAGGCCAATATTTCTTCCTGCCATCCACTCCACTCTTTTGTCTGCTTGCAAGTGGTCAGACTCCATTGCAGGTCTCCAGGAATTTCAACTAAGCCAAAGAATTGTGCCTAAAATTAACTGTATATCCAAATATAGCTAATGCATTGTACTACTGATTTTGGATAAAATCAGTTTGCTTTTAGAATTTCTTCATATGGAGGTGGAGGACCTACTGCACCAAAACAGGGAGCAGGGCACAGTTCAGTGTTTTGTGTAGGAAGGCAGATTCCAGCTGTTGGATTTCCAGCCATCTCTGCACCTGAAAAAAAAAGGGGGGAGGTATCATCTCTCAGGTGACAAGCAGTGCACAGAGGAGATGGAATCTGTCCTTTCTTGGATCACTGGAGCAACAGAGATTTATTTGTGCCCTTGAGAAAAACATTTACAGTCACCTTTCTCACCACAGTGATAGCTGAGTCACTGTAAGGAGCAAATTTCCCAGAATGATTGGCTTACGCCTTTACTGATTAATCTGCCTGGAAACATTTACATTGTAGCAACTGAAACCAGAAAGAAATGTTCTCTGATAGGGACCAGGAATATGATTCCTCTAAATATTAATGTTGTCTTTGCTGAAGGTCTCGTCATAGGAAACCCAAGTGTCACTAGGAACATTAGGCTATTATCAAAGCCCCTGTGTCATGTTTAGGTTATCAAAATGACATAAATACAAATAGTCCATTGTTGCATTGAGGTAAGTGGTAAGCATGTTGAGATAAGCTGTAACACGTTTGCACTTAAAATGCACACATAATACAGACAGGACATTCTATATTAAAAAAAAAAAACCTTTCTTACAGCTAGATTATACATAATACAGCCATTAAACAAGCATTTCTTTTCTAAAGTCGTAACCTTGAGAGACCTTGCATTTTTTCCAGTGGTTGTTTCAGAAACCAGTATTTCTTTGAAGGACTATTTTTTTAGTCACTGGAAAAAAAAGATCAATAGTAATATTTTATTGCTCTCTTTTGCATATATATTCTTTTTATCCTGTGCATTTGTCTAATTCTGAATTTCATTGACATTTTTATATATTAGCTTTAAAGGAAACACAAGCATTCCCACATATTTACATATTGATTATGTCTGCTTTTGAATTATAATGGCAAGGTCATTAATCATCCTTGAAATGGTACAGGCTACAAGGTCAAAATCGTCACAGAGGAGGTTCACTCATCTTCCTTAAAGGCCTCAGACTTGGTAGCATCCAGAGGATTACAAAGAACATACCATAGTTACCAATAGAATTCAGTGTACTAGACGTTAGCTTACTACTGGGATTCATGCTCATATTATCAAAATGATTACTTTGTATGGATTATGAAAACTGAAAGGTATTAAGTATATGTTACTTCTTATTTCAGTATTTTTCTTAGAATGAATTTTTAATGGACTAATCCACCTCCATGCTGTTATTATATTGCCTTGTATTATACTATATTATATTTACTTAGCTCACTTTTCTCTTTTTTTAGCAAAAGGATAAGAATAGTATCTATCTCTGTAAAAGGAACATTAATTATCTGAAGAAAGAAACTTAGAAAAAGTTTCTTTTCTTCTGAAGAAAAAAAATTCAATGCATTTATAATATTTAAAATGAGCTAGGGATACTGCAAAGGGTTGCTACTCTTGTAGCATCAAACAAGGTGACATTCTAGGACTATATAGCATAGGAACATTTGGCAATTTAAATCTGTGACATTATTTTCTTATCAATGCAACTTTACTGTTTATATAATAACTTATATCATCATTATTATTAGATATGACAAAAATCACTAAGTAAAAATATAGCTTGGCCTGAGGTCAGCTAATCTGGTATATGCTATCAAACAGAATTAAAGCTGATAACCTCAATAATTACCTCCATGAGAACATGTGCATGAGTGGTGGCTATTTTCCTGTAGACTGCTGCTGCTGAAGTCAGTGCAAATTTAGCAGTAACTTAGCCTAGGAACATTTGGCCAGTGGCTTGACACATGTATTATTTATGGTAGTTTTAATTGATTTATCCTGCTGACATCAATATTGTGATCTGGGTGATATGATTCTGACAATTTGTCCCTGTGGGGAGGACATAGAATCTCTATACTACAAATTTCCCTGTTGCCTTTATGGTTCTTATGAAAACCATAGGTGTTTTACCAATAAGCTAATTAAACCAATGGTCTTAGAAACTTTGAAACTATGGTTAAATGAAAGTTCATGTGGTTAGAAGTGGCTGGAGCAGGGGGGTTATTTGTTTGTGTGTGTGTTTGTTTATAAGGCATGTATTGTTAGCATTCTGTTAAACTCCACCTCCACAGTTACCTGGCAACAGCTAGGTATGCTCCTCCCCAAAGCTACTTGGCAATGGCCAGGTAGCCCTGCCCACTATTATAAGAGGGGCTGTCTGCCCCTCCTCTCTCTTGCTCTCTTGCCCCTTGACCCGGTGCCTGCAGGTCATATCTGACCCTTTCCCTCTCCTCTCCCCTCCCCCCTCCACGTGGTCATGGCCAGCCACCTCTCTCTGCTCTCCCCTCTGCCCTAAATAAACTTATCTTCATGGAACCCTCTGCCGCCGTTTTTCTTTTTTTTAAATAACAACAATGGTGCTGAAGCCCGAGAAAACAAAGACATCAGGGACCTCACAACGCCACTGCCACCACTGCTACTCCATTCGGACTTTGTCTGCTGCTACCAGCCGTCACCGGACATGTAAATTAACATGTATGGAAGTCGGAGGACAATTTGCAGAAGTTACTTCTTTCCCTCCTACCTTGTAGATCCCCAGGGATTGAACTCATATCCTCAGGCATGTCAGCAATTGCCTTTACCCAACCTAGCCATCTTATCAGCCTTATGTTTACCTTTTAACAACTTAATTCAGTTTAAACATATTGGGAAAACCCTATAGCTTTGCCAGAAAACTGTTGGTTGAAGGACCCATTTATTATTCAGTTTTGTAAACCCCACACATTCATCAATAAGTCATTATAATTAGAGTCCAGATTTTATATGTGATTGATAATAATTGCAAAATATTTGACTTGCTTTTACATACGTTTCTTCTTTCCTTTTCTTCCCTCATTGGAGCACTGGGAAATGGGAAAGGAGGAACACTCATTGCCTAGTTCCACCTTGCTTTGAACTTATTATGTTGTCCAGGCCAAGGTGGAACTTGCAGTCTTCCTGCTTATGTCTCCTGAGTCCTGGAATTACAGGTAGGCATCACCATGCTTGGCCATCTTTCCCACTCTCTCCTCACACAGAGGAAAAGCTAGAAAGACGGAATGTGAGTCATAGTTCGATGGTACACTAACTGTGAAGCTTCATCTTCAAATGCCTCTGTTTCTGCATCTTCAGCAGGTTGAGAATGGTAGCAATGGTTTCTCAGAGAGCCCTCTGGGAGAACAAATGAGAGTGGAGGTATGCACACCTGCGAAATGCTGACTCATCTGCCATTAGCAGAATGAAGCATGCTGTCTTTCCTTCCTAAGGTGCCATAGTGTATTTACATGTGGAATATAAACCATACAAAGAAACTTAACAGACCTTGGAATAAAAGAATCCTGAGCCACCTACTGGGAGAAACAATTGACTATGTAAAAGGCTTTCTACTGTCTCTGCAGCCCTCCTTGCTCTTCCCAACTGAGGGCATTCACATTTAATCACTGCTGGAAAAACCAGCACTTCATCTTTTTTTTCTGAAAGAGGAATAAAAAAAAAAATCATCTGTGAAACTGCAGGAAAAGATGGGGTTAGAGAAACTGCATATAGCTGGAAGGCAGGGTACCTGAGCCATCAGCCCTAAGAGGCTAAAGCAGAGTGAGCATCCCTGGAGGGAGCAGAGTCAGAAATCCTTATCAGGAACACTTGGGACCAGTGGGATGAGGAAGGCAAGACTCTACATAGACTTCATAGTAAACTATCAGTGTTCATTAATTTGTGGACAAACAGAGGTGTGGTTGTCCCCTCCATCTCTTCTAATGAATGTTAGGTACTTACTTACCCCCAGCCTTACCCATTTTCTCAAACCTCCAATTCATTTCCCATCATAACATTAAATGGTTACTTCCTTATTAAAATGGGCTTCTATTCAACCTTTCAGCTCAAGAACCTTACTTTCCATTAGGTCACAATTTTACCCCTATTTTTAGTGAATTATTTTTGGTGTTAATACATTATAAAAGTCACTTGACATTACCTTTCAAATATAAACTAAAACACAATCAATCCAACAAACTAAAATTCATATATGTATGTATATGATTTTATATATGTCTATTTCACTGTTTTACAGTCTTCACTCTACATTGTGGAATGTACTAACCATAAGAGATGGATCCTTGTCCTGCCATTAGTTAAAACTTGTATGGATTCCTTTAAGATCACTGTGTGTTCTTATTCTCCACGTTTGCTGGGAAGGGAGAAGAGGAAAGGGAGTGGGGAGAAGGAAATGGTTGCAAATTTTCTCTACTTTCTGTTGAATTATCAATTAGAGTCAAGCTTCCAAAATATTATTGAAATGACAGGTAACATTCTGAAGGTGACAAGGAGTTCAAATACAGTGTCATTTTACTTCTAATTCAAGTGGTAGGGAAAAAAAAAACACAGCTACATAACTCTAGGATTAAAGCCTGAGAGAACTGAGCAAGAGCAAACGGGAAGCTGGCTCCCAGCTGATCACACTTAGGAAGACCTACGAGGCTGAGTGCATATTGTTCTGGTTTGTAGCAGAGATGTGATGCAGAACTGGACATGGAAGGAAGTGTAGGGATGAAGATGACAAAGAAAGGAAAACTCCCTGTGAAAGTCTGTCTGGATGCTGGAACAGGAGATTTGCACACAGCAGAACAAAAAGGGATGGTTAAAGTCTCTATGAAATGACCTGATGACCACTGGTCTTCAGGCCTCTCCAACATCAAACTAAGATTCCTGCTCCTTATCTTCTATTTCCTTAACTCCTGACTTTCTTGAATTCCTTCTATTTTCAGGCAACCCTTCTCCTGCTGAGATTCTGAATGAGTTTACTAGGGCTGCCAGAAAAAAGTACCACAAGCTGGGTGGCTTTATCAGCAGAATTCTTTCCTCATGATTCTGGAGGAGATATTCAGGATCAAGAAGAGTCAGCAGGGTTCCTGTCTCCTGAGACTTCCCTTCTCAGCTTGCATGGCCATCTTCCCCTTGTGTCTTCAGAGCATCTTCCCTCCATTCTGTCCCTGTTCCTGTCTCAGTGCTAATCTCCCTTCAGAGGAATACCAGTCAGACTGCATTATGAGCCACACTGCTTACATAATTTTAATTGAACTGGCTTTCGAAAGGCTATAACTCTAAAGACTTTCATGCACCAAGGTACTAACCAGCTGCCCTTGATAAGATGAACTTAGTGGATACACCACGTGGCCCACAGCAAGATATAGCAGAGGGATTATTTCTTCCTCTACAGTAAATAATAAATTTCACATAGCAAGCATGGACACAACAGAGAAGACTGAGTGAAATAAGTGTCAAGGTCTCCTGTATTAGATCCAGTGACAACACAGGGAGGTGTCTGAATCTAAAATACCCCATGCAAGTGCAAAGGTCCTGGGAAAGAAGTAGTTCTGAGCACTAAGTCAGCATGGTACTGTTAAATGATGCCATTGCTGGGCCAGCTGGACCAGGAGATGCTCCTCTCACCTCATGTGTTTGGGTGAGATCATAGGGCCCTTTCTCAGACCTAACATCTCATCAGACATTGCTATGGACTGTGCTGGGAACACCTTCCCTCTACATGCCTTATAAGGATGCAGAGCCCTGTGCCTACATTTTTCTCTTTCATGTTTCTAATCTAATAAATTGGCAACCCAAGCAATGTAATATTGGAAGGAAAAAATTTATATATATATATATATATATATATATATATATATATATATATATTTGCCTATTTTATATATTTTAGTAATAGCAAAGTTCAGACAGGTCTAGCCCTTAATCATTAGTTAAAATTTTCCTCTTGGCTTTTCATTTTTGAGGGCAATGTTTGCAAGATTCTGAATGTCAAATCTTTGACCCTTATGTTAGAATAACAGAGTAATTTCAATTAATATATGCAATAAGTAGTTGTATTAAAGTGAAATAACTTTTGAAGAATTAAACTAAAGGTCCAGGAGTAGCTGAGGGTTAATACATCAAATGTATTGCATCCATTAAGATGCTTCCAATGACCCACTTTCTACATCCTGTGTCCTAGGGTAGGGGACCATCCTCTATGTGTCAGATATGGAAGAGAGTTAGGAGCCCTCTTCTGTATTCTAGTAGCTCATCAATGTCACTCAAGCAATTTCTATCTATTTATTTCCCTTTCTTAATAGTGGATGTGTGTAAAACTCACATACAAAACTTGCTGTGAGCACATCCTTTGTAGGAGATTTGGAAGTAGATATAGTTGGTTTTGTCCTTATGGTAGGTGTTTTGCAGGAACTACAAGATCAGGGAGGGCTCTCATTTCCTGGGTAGTAAATGCTTAGAAAGGAAACAGATGTGTTCAGAGTATGAATATATAATGAAATTCTCATCTAGTCTGTAAATACAATGTGGATCTAGGCTGTGAGTTGCCTCAAGATAATCTCTGGAATTTACTTCCTGAAATTATTAGCTAGCAATCCCTAGGATGATAGAGTTTACCACTGTCTAAATTGCTCTCCTGCATTTTGTCCTAGTGAAGAGAAACAAGAATGCCAAAAGGCACGCCTCTAGGTCAACATTTGCATTAAAGACTGCCTTCTCAGCAAGGTGAGTACCCTCAGATAGGCTGTGGGGAGCCGCAGAATAAGGTGACACTGCCTTCTGCCCACTCTGAGTTGGCAAGAGAAATACAGATGAGAAGAAGCAATTGATTCTCTGTCCTACAAGATGCAGAGAAATAGAAGAGACACTGTAAGAGGGGTTAAATATTTCTTTAAAAGAACCAGAACCTTTAACACTAGACTTGTGAGAAAGGAGAGATAATGGCAGGAATTCAGATCCCAGAATGCAATCTTTACTATCAGGGGTGGCCCTTTTAGTATTGAAATGGAGTAAGGGGACTAGGATATGAATAGTCACACCTGACTTTAAAAGCTACCTACCCCCATTTCATAGCAAAGGTCTACTTATATATTAACTAGGAGAGAGAAAGAGAAAGAGAGAGAAAGAGAGAGAGAGAGAGAGAGAGAGAGAGAGAGAGAGAGAGAGAGAGAGAATATAGCCCTTGAAAGAACTAATAAGTACTTTCTGAAATTGACATTTAAGAAATAGAGATAATATCTATAAAGTCTCAAATTATTGCTTAGGACTTGGTAGATTTGAAATAAACATTTTCTTTTTTCTTTCTTTCTTTTTTTTTTAGAAAGAAAATGTCTTTCTTGCCTTTATTATTTATTTCTTTATCTATCAATTTATCCATTAGATTTATTTATTTATTTATTTACTTATGTTTATAATTGCTTCAGCCTAATCAGAGGTTGTAATTTTAAGGCCATCTATGCATATTATTGAGGTAATGTGTTTTTTTCCCACTCTGAGGCTTTTCAGGCAAGTTTGATATCAGGTATGTGAACAGCAATGCAGCAAGTAGAAAAATATTACACAACCATGGGTATAACAGCAGTCTTAAAATAAAATTGTAACAGAATAGTCAGGAAGTATAATATTTAAAATATAATGAACAACTTCTCTTAAGATTTAAGGTAGCCTACTGGAAGAGTTTTCCTCATAAAAAGAAAAGTGCCAAGAAAATAAGGCTATGTGCTTGCTCTCCTTTAGAAATAAAAGTTCACTTGGAAGAAAGAAAATCACATTTTTAAATAAGTATTTAAATAAAGAAAAAGAGGTCAATATTTCCATGAATATCCCTTCTACAAATATTTTGTTAGTGACCATAATTCTCTTGATACTACATGAAAAGAGATTTTTATTTTAGGAGAAAGATCTATTTGTTATTGTAGAATTTAATTATCCTTTCCAAACAACAATTTCTCAAATTGATAGTGGCGTATCTTTGTTTAAATAATGACTTCAGGCTGGGAATGGTATAGAAAATAAGAATCACTACATATTTTTCTTTTTAATATATTTTGTTAACTTTTTGAGAATTTCACTTATGTGTAAATGACCATAACTACTCTAACTCCTTCTGGAAACAACTTCCAGGACCACCCTACCTCCCCACCCATGCTCAGGTCCACCCCACCTCCCCACCCATTCCCAGGTCCACCCCTACCTCCCTACCCATTCCCAAGTCCATCTCTACCTCCCCCCACCATTCCCAGGTTCACCCCCACCTCCCCACCATTCTCAGGTCCATCTCCACCTCCCCATCATTCCCAGGTCCATCCTCACCTCCCTATCTATTCCCAACTCCCTGCCATCTTTGTTTATTTTTAATAACCCACTGAGTCTCGTTTCTGACCCACAGGTAGAGACCATCCATTGGAGATGGTTTGCCTACCAGGGGCCATAACATTAACATAACATTAAGGAAATTTTGCTTAGCCATTAATTGTCGATAGCTCCTCATGTGGAATGGGATCCTGCATATGTCTGTCCTTTCCGTGCTGGAATGTTAACTGGATTGGTGGTGTGCAGACAGCCACAGCTGCCCTGGATCCTGATTACAGCATCCTGTCAACTCTAAAAGACACTGTTTTGTGCCAGTTCTCCCTGGCCTCTGGCTATTTACCATCTTTTGGCCCTCTCTTCTGCAATGTTCCTCAGCACTGTGAAGGGTATGGGTGGAGGAGGGGGGGATGATATATATGTTTCCTTTGTGACTGAATAGATCCTTAAAACTACAGTTGGAAGTTAAACTATCTTAGGTTTTTAGTTTTGGATTTTGCTTGTTTGTTTTTTTTCCATTAACTTAGTTGTTTGTTTCTTTGTTTTAAATATTGAAAATTCCACACTGGCTCAAGTTTCTGAAAGGTAGCCAAGTTAATTTTTAATCAAGAACTCTTTGGTCAGCTATGTGATAACCTAAAACTTGGCAGGGAAAAATCTCCCCATCTCTAGATAAAAAGGCAATGCATACAGATGAAGAAATGATGACCAACTATAGCCACACAGAAACTGTCAAGTGTTTCTTCATTGTGCTTACAGATAAGATTGACTGCTACAACTAACTGTCCTCTCCCCACTTTTTTTACCTGTGTGAACACTGGAAAATGATGACCAGGCTATAATTTTGGATAGAACAGATAGGATGGGCACTGGTAGAATCAGTACTTCTTAAAGGTTTTGCAGGGAAAGTACATCAGAGCTGTCTTGTGCCCAATACTTACGGTTTCAGACTCTCCACTGCAACTGTTAACTTCAGAAAACAAGGTTCAGTGTTATTTGAGATGAGTTAAATGAGTTGGCAAAGGCTTAGTAATTAAGCCTCTAACTACAGGTTAGGAAAGAGTGATATCAAAGCTAAGAGACGCTCTTCTGAACAATCAGCGTTCCTACTCCTTTGGAGTGTTTACCTCCGCACAGTTCTATTCGTTTGTTGATTGAACAAACTGCTTAGGCTCGTTCACCATTCTCTGTGCTGAGTCTACAAGGCATATGTTCTTTCTGCTGTCTCTTCTTTTTAGGCTTGATCTTGTAAGCTCTCTCTTTAAAACATACCTTTGAGTCTTCCAATAGTTACGCATTTTCTAAGTGTGTAAATCTGCTTTGCAATGACAGTTTTTCCAGATTTCATAGGGGAACCCAGAAGGATGTCAACAACTCACCATAAACGGGATCCAAATCTCCAACAGCAAAAACAGCCATGGTGCGTCTGGGAGGATCGATTCCGCACCTTTTCAGCCAGCACGGCAGACAGAAAAGCACTACTCCACAAAGGAGAACCACTAAGAAAATCAGCAGGAAGAACCTGGCACCAAAAGTAAGAGAGGAGAAATGAGGTAGAGCATGTAGGAGTTTGAGTATCTGTCACTGTCTGGGAAGTACACAGGGTCTCAGCTATGCTTTAGCAAAGCTAAACGTGAATATCAAGTTTGCATATGAATGCAAACGTGAATATCAAGTTCTTGGAGGAGTCAGCTACAATCCTACACTGCCAGTGTCCTCCTGGAGGACTGGTGCTGATAGCTGGTGGCAATAATTTGCTCCTTGAAAACTGGAGGGTTAATCTAAAAACTGAAGTCACCCTTTCCTTTTCCCCTTCGTTTCCTGGTCTTTTCCTTCTTCTTTTATTCAACATCCTATTCATTTGATCAATTAGTATTTAAACAAATATACTTGTGTGATATATTGGGCTTAAGGATTCAAGATAAAGAAAATAGGGTCTTTGCCTTTGAGAAATTGTATGTTTTATTAACAGAATTGTTAATGTTAAGTTTGGAAAATATGCAAGTTTTGATTTAGGGAATTAGAAGAACTATTTTAAATTTTCTGGAGGAGTATCTCATTAAAGACACATTTGGCTATCCGGATGGGTTTTACAACCAGAAGTGGAAGAATCATTTGGAAAGTTTTCAAGAGGGAATGATTATTTTATCCTTAACAAACTCTCACTATAGAATAAATTCTGCATCTTAAAACAATAGATTCTTTATCATAGGAAGCATTTAGCAAACACGGCCCTGAAACTGATATTTCTATAGACATTGACTCATATTCCCCTAAATTTTTCTTCAGCTGTGTGTATCCCCAAGATGCTGATGTTAGTCTTAAACTAATCATTCATTAACTTATAAAGGAAGAGACTGTGGAGTGTGTGGATCTGAACTGGGGAGGTATATCATACCTGCATCTCCAAGGCTCAGGGATCCTCCTAAGAGGGGAGGGACAGAAAAAGTGTCAGAAGCAGAGAGGGAGTGTATGTCTGTAATGAGACTGTGTTTGATAGACTTGGCTATTTCAAGTGATCTAGGAGGACAAGTGTGCATAGACGGCCACATGGTTTATAAAACAGTTTGAAGAGAGCCTTACCAGGTATGCCAGCCGTCGGGATACTGGTCATCATGGTTTATAAAACAGTTTGAAGAGAGCCTTACCAGGTATGCCAGCCGTCGGGATACTGGTCATCATAATTTACACACCTAGACACAGAAAGGGCAAGAAGTGTCTAATTTTAGATAACTGAAGACAATTCTTTGGGCCTTAAACTTTATAATCAATACATCTAGTTTCCTAGAATGCACACCTACTCACGCTCCTGCAGATCAGTTTGCAGTATACTAAGGAATATTTATCCTATCTCTGTATCATTCAAGGCGCCGAGAGGACAGGAGGATTTGCACTCGATGTGTAAATAAAATAAAGGCTTTGATTCTAAAAGTAGATAGTCTGAAGCATGGAGACATTAGCTAGGAACATTTTAAGGGCAAATGTCAGAAGCATTAGGTGACCATCTTCCCACCATTCTCACCCTGTTTTTTCTGCGGTCCAGATGGAGCCCATTATAATTCAAATTCTCCGTGATGGGTTTATAATCAGGGAGAACAACTTCTAAGATGTGAACATGGGTGTGTTGTTCAACTCAAGAGGTGATACCAGGGACTAGGTTATTGCTATAATAGACCTGACCATGCTTTTGTTTGGAAGAATGTGGATTTGGGGACTTGGGTTTTGGAAAGCAGTGGCTTGCTTTAAGTGGAGATTAATGGGCTATCCTAGTAGGAATACGGAAGACTTTGTTACTGAGAGTGATTTGAACTGTGCAGCAGACTTGGCTCAAGTGGAGAAGGATTTCAGCATGTGGCCTAGAGTCTGTTTTTGTGATATTTTGGTGAAGAATGTGTTTGCTTTTTGCCCTTAATCTGTACTGGGAGTGTACTGAACATAGAGGATCTTCCTTCAGAACTCGCTACACTGACGCTTTCATGGCATCCTGGGAGTACACAGTGGTACTGGTCAATAGAGCCTGGTCCACTTCTGAAATGGAGATATTGATAGTCATGCTATGCTCAGGCAATGTTAAAGTGACTCTGAGCACGACGTTATAGCTTGAAAGCATTTATAATATATGGCTCCCAGCACTCTTCAGGAGGTGCTGAAGAAGGTGGTTCCAGGACAATAGTTAGAAGTCATATTTGACGCATCATAGTTTTTGTTTGCTTCTTTGTTTTGGGGATTTTTTTGTTTGTTTACTTGGGCCAAACATAGAAGACAAAAATCTTCTCCCATAGCAGAATTTGACTTTTTTTTTTTTTGAGCTTTGGATTTGGGGTATGTTTTTATTTGCGGGTACCTACAGAGGCTTGCAGTGTTCATAAACACATGTGGCTAAGAGAAAACTGAACACTTGAACGTAACTTTAGAAAGGATTCTAAGAGAAGTGAGTAAAGAGGAGGAGCTTGAAAATAACCAACGACAAGTCTGATAAGGGACATGGTGTCATCATCACCAGTTTTGAGGACTGAGCCCAGGTGCTAATGCCTGTGCAGCAAACATTTTACCAGCTGAGCACAGAGAGTGCTTATAAAGATCAAATAATCAAACCATCTGGGTAAAGCAGGAACCATTGGACAAATAAGGGACTTCATTGTTCTTGTAGAGAATCATCTGAGATAGTGCAATATTTTTATAATTTGAAATTTTACATGTATCTGTACATAAAAATATATATGACTTTTGTAGTCACGTGTGTGTATGTGTGACAAAATTCTAAAGTACTAAAATGCAATAATCTTAAAAACATAATATGCTACTTAAGCTATGAACAAATCAGGAACTCTTGTTTTAGATTCTCAACTTCTAAGCTCCTGGCTTGGAATTTGGAGTATTTCATCTTCAAATAGAAATGTCTGCCAGTATCCTTTTCCATTTAAAATAGTCCATATAACGTAAAGTCAATCATAAATATTGAGTACCTCATTTTGTTTGCTATCTGAAACCGTTGAGCCATTTAACACAGATTTCTGGGTTAACACACATCCAACCACATTTCATTTTCTCTTTCTGAGCCCTTTGCACCCCCTTGTGGAAGTTCTGATGAATAACAGCTCGGGAACTGGAGAAATGAAGTCATAGTGTATTTTCACAATGACTGGCATGGAGGGACCAAGAATTTCGTTCTGATCATTCACACCTGAGATCTAGAGTATGAGGGACATCAATTCCTGCACTTGAAGAATTCAGGAAGAAACTACAGAGCTACTCAGGAGCAAATCTTAAGCTAGAAGTTGGGTCTTCTGGCTAGAAGGACATCCATCCTTCTTCCTGCATTACAGTTATTTCTCAGTTTATGCTTTTCAAGAGTAACTTTTGAGTTCTTAAGTAAACTCTAACAACATTATAATGGATCCAATTTTAAATGTAATATTTTCAAAGTAGAGAAAGGTTGTATTCTTAAAAATAAAGTTATCATTGAATAATAGTCAGCCTAGGATGCTGATGTTAGTCTTAAACCAGCCATCAGTCAAGTTAAAAAGAATGAGAGTGCAGTGTATTAATTTAAGTTGGGTAGCTATATCAGAGTGGTGTCCCCAAGGCTCAGAGATCATCATGGACGTTGGGGGCAGGCAGAAAGTGTGCAAGACCAAAGGTGGAGCATACCTCTAGTCCCAGCACTCAGGAGGCAGAGGCAGACAGATCTGAGTTGGAGGTCAGCTTGGTCCACACAGCGAGTTCCAGAACAGCCAAGGCTATACAGAGAAACTCTGTCTTGAAAAACAAACAAACAAAAGACCAAAGCCAAGCCAACCAACCAACCAATCAACCAACCAATCAACCAACCAACCAACCAACCAACCACCACCAACCACAAGAATGTAAGAGCCAGAAGGAATAAACATCTGGAATGAAATAGTATTTGATAGAAGTGGCAGTTGGACACATGAACTCACAATGGCTGGGACCACATGTACAAAACCTGAAAAATATCAAAGACAGACAAATTCCTGGCATGGTTAGAGGATGGGCTCATGCTGTCCCACACTGTGTGACGAGCTATTGACAGTTGTTAGCTTTTGTTTTCATCACTAGAGAGGAAGAGCTACTTTTCTTGTGGCATACAAGCTCTGAGAGACTGCTCATTCTCCAGGAAATAAAGCCCTGCACCCACGCACATACAGGCAGCACTAACTCAACCCACTGTGTATGAAAGAGTCAGAGAAACCATAAGATGGGGAAATGCAAGAAGCTGGGAGAGGGAGGGGGGCAAAGAATTGGAAGAGTAGGCTGGATTCCAACACATTGTATGCATGTATGAATGTTAAAGAAATTACCTAGGCCCCTCTTACATATGTAGCAGATGTGCAGTTTGTTCTTCATGCAGATCCCCCAACAACAGGAGCAGGGCCTGTCCATGACTCTGTTACCTGCCTGTGGATCCTATTCTCCTAACTGGGCTGCCTTGTCTGGCCTCAGTGGGAGATGGTGTGCATAGTCCTGCAGTGATTTGATGTGCCAGGGTGGGCTGGTACCCAGAGGGGGCCTCCCCTTTCTTAGAGGAAAAGGGGAAGTGGGATGAGGGAAGGGGCCATGTAAGGGGGGAGACTGGGAGGAGGAGAGGCTGAGATTGGGATGTAAAGTTAATAAATAAATATTTTAAATTTTAATTTAAAAATTTCAAGTAAAAAGGTAAAGATGTAGAGAAAAGTAAGAGCTACTAGTTTCTAAGATTTAAGGAAACAGGAAACAGTTGATATGGCTAGAAGTCTCTACAAGTAGATGTCAAAGAAGTACACTGTACACCAAAGCCCCTAGGTTTGTTTTCATTTGGATATCATGGAATGATTCCCGCTTGCACAGATGGCTAGACTGATCCTTATTGTTCTCCCCTGTGCTGTAAATCTATGAACTGAAGTTGCAAATTTGTTCATGTGCTGACTTCAAAGAGCAACCTGGAGAGTTGCTGGGCTGCTCCTCTGTTTCCATCACTCTGTGTTTCCCACAGCAGAAACTTCTGGACCAGGTGCACAGCTGCATGTGAAATATTTTACTTTCAAACGAACACCAGTGACATAAGGAGAGAACAAATTACTCTGCTTCTCCTGTAAAATTGAGAAAACTCAGTCATAGGTGAAATGACTTGTGTGCCTAGCTTTTTGTTTTGTTTTGTTTTTCAGAAGGTGCAAGAGCATAAACAGAAATGAACTAGCAGAGGCCTCTTGTCCCTTAGCTCCCTATGATACTGCAACTGGGAATGCACGCTCTGTATCTCCATATAGAGTCTACACTCAGTATTCTGTTCCAAAATACTTTAAAGAAATGCCGCAAAAGAATTAATAATCAAGTTCAGGGAGAGTCTCTGAAAAGAAAATAGACAAAAAGTGACATCAGTTTGCTGCCTGAATGCTGAAAATCTGATATATATAGCAGTCAGGCTGATCTCTGGCTCTGGCCTATGCTTCCCTGCAGTTAACAGAAGGAGAGAAAGTCATGTGGAGAGGGATAGAGGAAGGAACATTGCTCATCCATTGCCCAACCATTCCTTGTTACAGAAGCCTGAAGAAAATTCTGGTAACAAGAGAAACAATATCTTCACAATATTCTTAGAATAAATGAAATAACAAATTCTATGGGCTGTGTTCTCTTGAACAATCATTTTTCAACATGAGCCAATGTGCAATTCAGCTGTAATAATTTGGAAGTGGGAGAGGAGCAAATCATGTCATCTAAAACTTGACTGTAAATTGCATGGTCTCTACAAAAGGCACAGACTGCTTATTCCTCAGTAATTTCACTAAGTATGCAAGAAATTGAATTAAAAGTTAGATATGAATATGTCGGGGTTTTTCTCACTGTATTCTCCATTCCAGGTACAAGTCTAAGTTTTGTCTGTTATTTGCTTTCCTATGTTATTTAGTTATGTCCTTATCTTCTATGGCAACATTTCATTTCATATCCTAATATGGCCTTGCACTGGTTATGTAGCCCAAACTGGCCTTGACTTGAGATCTTTAAGCCTCAGCCTTCTCTCAGAGTTCTGAGATTATAAGCACCTATTATTGCACCTTGACCTTTCCCTAGTATTAAACAAAATGTTCAACTCACTGAGCCAAACAGATTGCTGACATCTCACTAGGAAATCTATCCTGGCAATTAATTTACAAAGTCATTTACATTTATATATCATATTCATATTTTGTTAATTATAAATGTACTCTTTGACAGAATAATTGGTTATTTATAGAGAGAAGAGTGGATTAAAATTATAACTAATTAAAATGAAAGGGGGCTGCAACATGTTTATTTCATACGATCAATTATAATAGTTAGATTGTATATAAAGCAGAACAATGTATTATTTACATTATTAAAAATAAGCTAGAAATACAATCGAGTAATTCAAACCAAGTCACAAAAATATCCAATGTTTAGAAGCAAATATAAGAGGACCTAATAGAAGATAATTTTATAATACATGTAAACTTCTTGTAAAAGTCTTGGATGTACTAAAAAATGGCTACTAAGTAATCAGAATGCATTTCATTTTAACCAAGCCTTTGCCAGAGCGAGCCTGCCCCTTCCAGTTATTGTCTCTCCTTTATTCTTTGGCATCCAAACATAGGTCTCCTTCTTTATTTGCACATGAACTTTGGGCCAGTTGTTTCTTTTTTGTGTTTTTCATTTCTAAAGAATATTTAGAGTTAACCATGTCTATTGATCTTTTTCACTAGTGGATTTGTGTTACTGGTCTCAGATCAAAGAAATGATCTTAAATTAAAACTCTCTCCAATATATGCAGGTGGAAAAGAGAATCTTGTTTGGATGTGGGACTTTCGGTGTTTCCTAAAATAGCATGTCCTTTATTACAGACTCATCCAGCTAACACCATCTCGAGCATGGTACTGTGTCTATCCTCAGAGGATTGACTTCTTTTATATTATTTCCTGGGAACAGCAATCACTTTTTTTTTGTATTCTCTACCTTTCTTTCCAACTAGTTTGATTGTTAGTTGAGGCAAATGTTTGCTTTTTACTCAGCAGAAAAAAATGAAAGTAAATATAACAGACACAGAGATGCAAAAATGGCTTACTGGAGAAAGCTCACACCTAACCATCAGTTACAGCCATGCTACCCATGCTACGGACTGATTATTCCCTCTTCTTTGCAAGGGAAGGCAGTAGCTCTGAAGCTCTAATGTAGCTCACAGGCTTCCCAGTAACATCCTTCATGTTGTAATGATTGGCTAGTAGAGTCAACATTTAATGCTCATTGCAGTCATTGGTGTCCATTATTCTGTCAAAGGCAGAAAATAAGGAGACTAGATGTGGGCAGCCTTGAAGTCCATAGTAGAGTAAACACTACGAAGAATCACTCAGTCATGGCACAGAAGAGATAGCAAAATAGTAGATTCAAAAATTAGTGCAAAGAAGTAGCAATGAAGGTTCATGCAAACTCTGAACGAGCAACGCATACTTAATGGATACTTAACAGACTGTCAACAAAAGGATCTGAAACTGTGAGTGGTCGCAGGGCCGAGGACAGCTCCCTCTTGGCCAGCTCCTGCTTTAGAAGCACTGCCCACAGACAGGGCTGGCAGAGTGTGAGGCAATGATAATTGAAAACAGCTGGCTGGCAGAGGACCCCACCCTGAGCGCAGCGCTTGACAGAAGTGCTTTCCTGACACTTGCGCTCAGTCACACTGCATTACCGTCCCCATTCATCATCATCAGCGTTATTAATGGCACCTCCTCATCTCCTGAATAGAATTCTGAGAACCATTAAGTCTCAAAAACTAATGAAATGAATCAATTATTCACACAATTCGCATCCGTTGCCCTTTGAAATGCACACATAACGCAGGGAAAAAATGTGGGCTCATTTACTTATATTTGAAAATGAAATGCTTTGAAACTGTACCTTGAAATCACCATACTTATCAGTTTGGGGGCATAGCAAGAGAACATCACAGTTCTTTTGTGCCGTAACAACCATGGAAATCTCAAAAGAGGAGAACCCAAGAGAACCGGAAGGCCTGGAGAGCTATGAGCTCCTTCTTTATTTATTCAACAAAGTGATCACAATGACAACTATATTTCCTGTTTTGCTGTTGTTTTGTTTGCTTTTACGGTTTTGTTTTCTTTTTAGAAATCATGAACTTTTTTTAAAACATGATTACTGTTAGGGCTTTCAAATGACTTGACTCTGCTGATTGTTTGAATTTTTAAAATGCTAAATAAAAACCGAGAATACTTTTGTTATTTACTTACATTTCATTTTCTTCACAGGATAGTTCCGATAGCACTAGCTGAAACACATATTTAGAACAATAAAATTCAAGCATTGCATTGGTGTAATCCTTTAATGAAAGCACTGCCTGGAGACAGTGTGATTTTACATCTTTTTTTTTTTTTTTTTTAATTAAAAGCTTTGCAGCATAGTTTATTGTTGGTACACAGAGTTTTAATTGAAAAAAAAAAAAAAGTCTCCGGGTAGATTGGTAAATTCAGCAGGAGCAGGAGATCTACTGAAATTCCTCTGCATACTACAGGAGATGGATTTCAACAGTATATTGTTTTCTCTATAGATTTTGCTTGATCTAGAGAACTATTGGGATCCTTGAATTTCTTTGTTTTCTCATTTTAGTGAGAGGCAGGAGGATCATTATTTAGGTATTATTTTCATGTTAAGAAAAAACATTCCCAGTCAACCGAAATGGCAGTCAATCCTGTGACTTTTAATAGTAGTTAAATATACATATAAAGGGAGTGCTTTTAATTACTGAAGTAAATTTGTGGTCACATGATCTTCCTGTTTAGGTGAAAGATAAAATAAAACCTATTTATCAAAGAAGAAAAGAAATAACCTTTGAGAGCTCCAAAATCCTCAGCAATCTAACAAAATTATCTTAGTTCTAGGTGCTGAACCTCAGAGGCTACAATATTTCACACCCATAATCACAAGAAAAGAAGTGTTTCTTTTTAGAGACTTTGTATGCTACTTTGAGTCTATGAATTGACACTCCTTTGTACAATGAGACTTTTCAAGACTTTTCAAACATTACTTACATGTAGCACTGAGGGTTGGTAAGGTCAGTTCAGGCATTTATTTATTCAGACTATCACATGTAAATGTAAGTACAAATAAATTGTTACAAAATTTCAAGTGATAAGCTTGAGGTTTTTGTATTTAATATGATGCTTTCCCCTTGATCTCAAAAGTGCCTTTTTTAGCACCTAGTATTTATGCCATATGGAGAAATGGATTGGCCATCGGAGAGCATGATAATGAACAATTTATAAGCACAGGAGATGAGTTGTATTCTCTTTTGCTAGAACGCTGCAAAGAGATTTGCATACTAACCGGGAGGAAAATGAGCACTCAAATTCTGTCCACAAAGAAACTTTGTTTATGATTAAATGTAAACCATTTGGGATCTAGCTTAACAGATAAAACAAATTAAGTCAGCCTTTCCCTTTCAAGTCACTTCCTAGTCTTCTCTGTCTGTTGTACCCTAGTGAGGAGTGTGTGGTATCTCATTATCACCACCAAAAGGCCAAGGCTTTAGTTGCTGGACTCCCAGGCTACCAGGTTGTTTTGAAATAGAGAAAGGAGGTCTTAATATGCTGTAAACTTCAATCTTTCAGATGTCTTGCATTGGAGGAACAGAGATGCCATTATTGGTTGGAGAAAGATGCTGCCACAGACTAGTCATATAAACCTAAAAATGGCTGTGTCTGCAACAGTTATCACTGAAAAACTGTCAAGAATCCAGTGAGTTGCAGAGATTGGTAAACATTTTCTAAATTAATACTGCCATAGCATTTCTGTGTCAATAGTGTCTCTTGAGTTTGAAAACATTACAAAGCATAACAAAGTAAAGTGTCCATTTTTCGGCAGCATTGCAGCTAGTAACAAAGTAACAAAGTACAGTGTCCATTTACGTCCCAGATTTCAGCAGCACTGCAGCTAGTAACAAAGAAAGGAGACTGGAGATCATTAATGTACTCCTTTCCAGTTTTGGAATAATAGCTAATATAAATCATGGGGTGCTGGTAACACCTTGAAGAGAATCCTTTACATGCAGTAGTTAAATCACACAAAGGAAAAATTCTCAGTATATCAACCCCGAAGAGACCTCCAAATGCTACCAAAAGTATCAATGATTACCTGGAATAGTGGCAAACACAGGCATCCCGTTGTTGGGATTTTGGAAGCGACACGGAAAGGACTGGATCTTGACATACTAAAAAGAATGATGTACCCAGATACTGTGGCTTACTTACTCTGATTAAATCTCTCAGACTGTGTTAGCTGCTCTATGCTACGTGTCTTGCTGCAGTGTGCATTAATGATGAAGTATGTGACCAATAAAGGGCATCCAGGGACGGAATGTTAGCTGCATGCTCACAGGTACTAGGAGCTCAAGGAGTTTAAGGTCAGAACCCAGGGACTGTTTGTCAAGGCTTTTAAATGCTGACCTGCAAAGCCAGCTGGCTGTTTGAATAACTTTCAGAATTCAAATGCATCTTTTATTCCAAAGAACATATGAGAGTTTTCTTTCTTTCTTCTTCTTTTTATCTATTTATTGTTTAAATAACATCTTGTACTGTAAACATTAATTCAATCCTCTATGTTTTGTAGACCGTTTTTGCTCTTCTATTCCTACATATCATTTTGAGTAGGACATTGTCCTCAACCTTGTGTCTCCAGTGACCAGATTAGCAAATTTAAAATTTAAAAATACAGTGGGAAGGAGTGGATGAGAAAATATGTCCTTTCATATATAACTAAAAATACTAGAAGGTAATTATTGGGCAATATCTAGTAAATTAAAAAGCACCCTTTGGCCACAGCTTTGCCTTTCTAGAATGTGTCTATACCTTTACATTGTTTAATCCTGTAAATGGTACATATAATAATTTGCAGTGCTGCTCACTAAAACACTAAATGTCCATCAACAAAAACAAAATGGTTACAGCCATGCAGCAGACTATGTGGAGGCTATTATGATTATTTCCAGGAATTACTTTTAAATATGAAGACAGACACAGAAAATGATGCAGAGAGGGCTTTTAGTGTTATTTTTAAATAAAGGGAACAAACAAATGATAAAAATAATCCTATAGCATGTTATTTTTTTTTTTTTATAAAAAAGGAAGGCATAGGTAGTCTGTTTCCTGTGGAAAATATGCTGCATATGCTTGTATGTGCACAGAATGTGACATAGATTGTCAAAAGTGTTTGTAAGGGAATTAGAGACTAAGACAATAAGTGTGGAAGAAGAAAGTTTTACTATCAGTTTCCTGTCTCTTTGCTACATGTACATTTTGTCTAAATGTCATTCAAATATTTTATGCATTCATATTTAAAAGGCCAGATTTGAAATCAAATATCTAGAATTCAGAAACATTGTACAACACAAATAATACAATTGTTTACCAAATTCAGTTTTAATTATTATATAGGAACCCATTTATGATTACATACATAGATTACACTGGAAACTAAACTCCAGCTTTGAACTTGGAATTAAGGCTTCTGGATTATTTGCACTGCATTTGGACAGGCGAAGCAGAAGCAGGCTTAGTGACAGCCATGGTCTGTTTAGTATGCAGACACAGACACAGCCATGAATTTCAAAGCAGAGGAAGGGCTCAGTGCCAACGCCAACAGGAGAAAAGTAAACCAAGCCTACAGTATTATTTGTGCCTCAGACAGCCTCCATTTTGAGTGTCTCTGAAGCCTGTAATTAAACAGAATGAAAAATAGGCTTTTCACTGGTGAACTTATTTATTAGTCGGTCAGAAGCCTGACTTCCGTCAGCGAAGTCAATGATCTTAAGAATTTCTGGGAAGAAAGGGAAGGCCAGATGATGAGAAAAGAGATGGAATGGAAATAGGGGCTCAATGCTTGGGTTAGTCTTAGAAACTGGCCCAATGACCAACCAGATACTAGGAGTAAACAATTCTTGTCTAATAGCGCATGACTGTGCAGCAGGGGGCTAGCTAGAGTCATAGAGACTGAATGGAGATGCAATCTAGGGCACCGCGATGCTGCGAGTACCCCTGCTCCATTTCTGCTGACATTAAAATCATGCTCATTACTCCTTTTATCTCCTCTTGAGCTTGGGATGGTCCAAGGATGAACCATGGCACTTTCTCTGTATATTTCTTCATAAGCATCAGCACAGGTAGCTGGTCTTGTAGAAAAATATTGATGATGGGTGACAGTTGTCTTGAATTCTTCTTAGACATTCTTTTTAAAGGTAATTGGAGAGGCATATGTTGTTTTAAGAACCAGTATGGAGCTCGTATCTCCTTTTCACCCAGTTTCCCTAGTGGCAGCATCTCACATAACAGTCTGTGGTACCACAACTGTGAAATTCACCGGAACAGAGTAGCCATCTATAGATATTTTTTTCTTTACTATTTATGCTATATCATTAAAACATCTCTCTAACTGTGCTTATGAGCATGGACATGTATTAGTGAACTAATCACAGGGAACTCTTGTTGAACACGGACAATTGATTTTGCTACTAATGAGGTCACTTAGGTTCGTATGCACTCACATTTGCATATACAGATCCAAGGAAGCAAAGCTCTTAAAACGAATGGAAGAGAAGAAAAAAAAAAACACACATATTGTAAAAACGATGAAATTCCTGAGTGCTTGCCTGGTGAGCTTTAGATCTTTAAGTCTGTAACAAGAGCACAGGCACATAGACATTTGTCTGTTCAGTTGTTTTGATTTGCCCAGGCCTTCTCTTTGCTAGGGAGAATGAAGCACACCAAAATGGATGGAGACTACTGACAGTGAAAACCATTGCTCGATTCTAAGCCTAGCAAAAGCCCAAATTCCCTGAAGCTCAAAAGTTGTATTGATGTTTGTCCTTAAAGGTCATAGAATCCCATCTGTTTAAAGAGAGCTAGGGACCAAACTACAAAGGATCAAGTGGAAATAAATAAAAGGTATGAGTGCATGTCGCAGGAATAAAGGAAGGTCCAGACAACCAAAAAGGAGGCATCAGCTATTTACATTCTTCATGGAAAGTGAGCGAGTAGAGCAAGGCTCTGGGAGTGGAGAGACCTCAGCTGAAGTCACCTCTAACTGTTGATGTAACAGTGAAACAATTACGTATCTTTTAATGGGATGCTTCATCAATTTGTCAGTCATCCAACCTTCTCTATGTCCTTCCAATTTTAGCAGGCATGCTGTTTAAGCAAGGGCCTAAAGATTTTTAATCTTTGGGTTTAGCTTTTACTTTCTCTCAATATCCTTGGTACTCCTTTGCCTCAAGGACTGGATTCTTGCTTCAGATTCATTTGTTTGTTTGTTTGTTTGTTTGTTTGTTTTAGAAATATATCTCTTCATGTATCAAAGTGGCTGACTCCCTGGCCCCTTTTGCTGTGGTCCTGTATTATCTGCTAACATTTCCTGGTCACTCTGTGTGACATGTCAATGATGTGCCAGCCAATAATCCTGATTCTTTCTGTGATCTTTATTTTCCAGAGAATTTTTGAGAACACCAAGTCATAATACCAAATGGATGACAATTCTTTGTTGTTTTCCTCCCTGCTCTAGAGTGGAAATTTGATAAGTAGATGGGTGTTTTCTGGCTTTACTTGGTGTATCTGGAGTACACAGAACATAGTAGACCCTCAAAAATATTTGGTGACGACATTAAATGCTTGATTGATTGTCAATGGAATTTCCTAGAAAGAAGATATCTTGTGATATCACATTCCAGTTGATGCAAGAGGGCCAAAGTGGGCTTTAATTTTAGGTCACTTTTGTTGAAGTTTTATGAAGTTAAAATGATATAATATGAGAAGATGTCAGGCCAATCAAACTGAAGTGCAGTGGAAAACCGAGCATTAGGCTGCCACGAAGGAAAAACAGCTAGATGAATCCAGCAGCAGATTGGAGATACTGTGTGTCTATTGCTTTTTGAGTGGAAAAACTTGACATTCGTTTGTTCTACACTCATTACTAGATTGTACC